>RDPX01000425.1:431614-471229 GCA_003991215.1 Morbakka virulenta | reverse complement strand
GACCATTTATGGGGTGATTCCCTTCCATGTTTATTTCCTTTCAGAAATTTGATAAATAAACCTTAGATCTTTAAAGTTGCCTTTCCCTATTTATTTCCTACCATAAATTTGACCATTTATGGGGTGATTCCCTTCCATGTTTATTTCCTTTCAGAAATTTGATAAATAAACCTTAGATCTTTAAAGTTGCCTTTCCCTATTTATTTCCTACCATAAATTTGACCATTTATGGGGTGATTCCCTTCCATGTTTATTTCCTTTCAGAAATTTGATAAATAAACCTTAGATCTTTAAAGTTGCCTTTCCCTATTTATTTCCTACCATAAATTTGACCATTTATGGGGTGATTCCCTTCCATGTTTATTTCCTTTCAGAAATTTGATAAATAAACCTTAGATCTTTAAAGTTGCCTTTCCCTATTTATTTCCTACCATAAATTTGACCATTTATGGGGTGATTCCCTTCCATGTTTATTTCCTTTCAGAAATTTGATAAATAAACCTTAGATCTTTAAAGTTGCCTTTCCCTATTTATTTCCTACCATAAATTTGACCATTTATGGGGTGATTCCCTTCCATGTTTATTTCCTTTCAGAAATTTGATAAATAAACCTTAGATCTTTAAAGTTGCCTTTCCCTATTTATTTCCTACCATAAATTTGACCATTTATGGGGTGATTCCCTTCCATGTTTATTTCCTTTCAGAAATTTGATAAATAAACCTTAGATCTTTAAAGTTGCCTTTCCCTATTTATTTCCTACCATAAATTTGACCATTTATGGGGTGATTCCCTTCCATGTTTATTTCCTTTCAGAAATTTGATAAATAAACCTTAGATCTTTAAAGTTGCCTTTCCCTATTTATTTCCTACCATAAATTTGACCATTTATGGGGTGATTCCCTTCCATGTTTATTTCCTTTCAGAAATTTGATAAATAAACCTTAGATCTTTAAGGTTGCCTTTCCCTATTTATTTCCTACCATAAATTTGACCATTTATGGGGTGAGTCCCTTCCATGTTTATTTCCTTTCAGAAATTTGATAAATAAACCTTAGATCTTTAAGGTTGCCTTTCCCTATTTATTTCCTACCATAAATTTGACCACGTAAAGGAAGCCCGCACTTCTCCCTTTAATTCCTACGATAAATTCGACCCTTTCAGGGGAGACCTCTGAGTGTTTACAGTGTTTGGCAATCTAAATAAGTTATTCTACAATAATGGATTGATTTGCCTTCTTCGGAAAACAAGGAAAAGAGTAAAACTCCACCACTTGTCCGCCAGGTTCACAAAGGAAACTGTTCTCATGCATGAGAATCGTTCTCCAGTGAGAAGCGTCACACTGTATTGAAAGAAAAACAAGGAAAGGATCATACCACAAAAGCACTTTCACGTTCTTTATCTGGTTGAATGTTCAATTGCTTTAAGGTAGGCGACAAATTGATAAATTCGACCATTTCATGGGAGTTATTTGAGGTTGCCCTTTCTTGTCTATTTGGTACTACAAATTCAACCATTCAAAGGGAGATTGCCCTTCCCTGTTGATTTCCAAGTATAACGTCAACGTCCAATGTTATATGTTCCCGTGGCCTTTCGTTTGTAATAAAAACGGGAAATATTGCAAGGATACGGTAAATGGAACCTTATTTTAATAGGATACAAGTACCTTTTTGCTTCGTCCTTACGGCCGTATATATATATATGAAAAAATTTACAAGTCATATATATATATATGCATAATTTGGTTTGTAGGGTCCCGTTGTACATTACTGGACAAATTCAAATACTACCCTTTTTTTTTAGTTTTTCACACTACTGATAAAGATGACTGGTGTGGACTTTTAAATTTTTTCAAACATGAATACGGGCTACTTTGCACAGGCTTGCGTTTAATGTTCCCTTGGTTATTCCTCTTTTGATAATATAATTTAGTATAATTTGGTTTATAGGGTCCAGTTGAACATTGCAGTGCAATTACATTAAAAAACAAATTCAAATACTAACTTACGTATATATTTTCTCACACTACCGATACAGTATTTTAATGTGATGTTATTTGATGATTATTTGACGTACTACTTAGTGGAGTAGTACGAGTAGTACAAATTCAAATACTAACTTACGTATATATTTTCTTACACTACCGATACAGTATTTTAATGTGATGTTATTTGATGANTGCACAGGCTTGCGTTTAATGTTCCCTTGGTTATTCCTCTTTTGATAATATAATTTAGTATAATTTGGTTTATAGGGTCCAGTTGAACATTGCAGTGCAATTACATTAAAAAACAAATTCAAATACTAACTTACGTATATATTTTCTCACACTACCGATACAGTATTTTAATGTGATGTTATTTGATGATTATTTGACGTACTACTTAGTGGAGTAGTACGAGTAGTACAAATTCAAATACTAACTTACGTATATATTTTCTTACACTACCGATACAGTATTTTAATGTGATGTTATTTGATGATTATTTGACGTACTACTTAGTGGAGGCTTTGCTTTAATGTTCCCATTGCTTGTCGTATTTTACTTATAGCAACACATACTTGCATATACTTCCGTTTCCGGTTTCCGAAACGGCTTTAGCCTTCCAATTCCTGTAGTAAACTTAATTGCCATTATCAGAGCATGAGGTACACGCAAGCTTGGTTTAACGGGATACGAGTGACATTTTGCATCCTGTTTATGGCTTCCAGTTGTGCAATACTGTGCCATTACTCTGAAAAAGCAAAATCAAATATTGGTCTATATAGAGAGATTCTGATACTACCAATACAGTTGACTGATGTGGAGACAGTTGTGTTTTCAAAAGTGAATACCGCCCAGTATGTCCAGCCTTTGCTTTAATGTTCCCGTGACTTTTCTTTTTTTAATTGAAATGGCTTTCCTTCCTTTAGTTCCCGTGGTTAACTTAATTGTCATCATCAGAGCATGAGGTACATGCAAGCTTGGTTTAAAGGGATACAAGTACCGTTTTGCTTATTGTTTACGGCGTAGAAATATGTAAAATTTGATTTGTAGGATTCCGTTGTGCATTACCGTGCGATTACTTAAAAAACACACAATCAAGTACTAGCATGTAAATATAGTTCCTCGCACTACCAATCAAATATGCTGGTGTGGACTCGTTTTCTGTGGCTAACGTGAATACGGGCTATTATGCGCAGGCGTGGATTTAATGTTCCCGTGGCTATGCGTCTTTTAATAAGAACGGTTAATATTGAATGGACGTCAATTTCTGGTTTTCAAACTGGCTTTTAGCCTTCCAATTTTCATGGTGTAGCTAACTGCCCTTATCAAAGCATACGGTACACGCAAGCTTGGTTTAGACAGCCAGAATATGGAACTCTTTGGTTTCTGAGTGGTTTTATGTATCATATGATTTGAATGTTTCTAAGGTCTAAGGTTAACTCTTAATTTTTGGCTTAACACTTTTTCCACTCTTTTCTTCACAGTTCTATGTACTTAGTATTGTTTTTCCTTGTATAGTTCTTAGTCCATAAAAATATTTTAGTTGCATCGAAGAAAGACTGATTCATATTCTGTTTTCTTATAATATTGAAATCTAAAGACCTTTTCGAACTATTGTAGTGTTTTAAAAACTATTGTAAAAACAGAACTAGTGTTAAAAAGAATAACGTTTGGAAACAAATTTTTTAATCTGTTTTTGTGCATTTTTGTTTTATTTCTTCTCCTTTTTGTTGTACAGCATACAGACCTTGAAATGTACACTTTAAAAGGCAAACATCAAGGCTATATTTTACCTATCTCAAGCAACATTGACGTGGTCACCAGCCAAGATACAGTGAAAATAAAGATTTCAATGTGATTGTTGATTATGTAGTTATCGAATTGAAAACATGAAAGCATGCTGTTAAAAAACGTACAGCAATATGACAAACAACTATGGAATGTAAAGGTATGAATCTAGCTAATCATAAAGTAACCAATGTGAATGTACAAGAAGAATTGTGCTATATATTGCATCACTGTCTATGATAAGATGTTGTTTATTCAGACAGGAACCGTCGCTTGTAACTTTTCTGAAAATACCTGTGCTGTGGGGAGTCGGTTCTCTTGACAGATCAGCAGTAGTCGACCATCACGTTCGAGTCCCATCTTTCTTGGTAGCTCTCCTCGAAGTCCCTGAGGTTTGGGGGAGAATCTCTCTCCTTGCTCGTTGCTCACATTGCCCAAGTTTCCAGAAAACTGCTCCAAGTGAGTAAACAGAAAATGAAGTTGGTTGCTTATGATGCAACCACGCTTCTCAAATGCTTTGTAGAGTTTTAAAAGTTTTCTTGTAGTTCCTGGCTTTAGTGTTTCCAAAGAAAGCTCTGAACTACATCCTTGAGTAAGTCCCAAGCTTAGAGTAGGTGAATCACGAGCTCGAGTGGAATCAATGGGTTCTCAATGTTTGGATTACCCGGTGCCAGTTTTTTCTTGGAGGCCAGTTCTTCCTTGACCAATGGTTCGTACTGTGTCTGCTATCCCACATACAAAAAAATAGGAGTGGTTTGTGTAACCTCTTCGCTGATCAAGAAGAAAATTTGTCATCTTAAGATCAAAGGATATGATCCATTGGTAACGGTAATAGCTTAGCAACTCCATCATAGTCTTAATATTCTCATAGGTATCTTTCAGTTTAACTGAATGTCTAAGAGGAACAGCCCCATATCAGTTTCTGTTGTGAAATAGCATATATTTGAAGCTTTGCTTGGAGCTGTAAATGAATAATCACCACTCACTTGGATCAAATTCTTCAAGACCCAGGGATTCAAGAAGACTCCGGACGTTGTTTAAGAAAACGTATCCTCTCTCAGGGTTGAAAAGCTACAGGATCCTTGTCTCTCTTGTACAAAATTGTGATACTCTAATATCATCCTTTAGCAATTTTTTCTTGAGTCTTGAGTCTACCAACTCGGATCCTTTCTTGTAAAGATTCATACCCGCTACTAGATCATTGATCAATGGAATTCAAGTGCTAAGACTTTAGACTACCAACTACTGGTACAAAGTGATGCCTCTACTTCCTGAAGCTCCCTAAAGGTCGGGATAGTTCGAATTGTACGACCGAGACATTGGATGGATAGCAGATTTGAGGGATGGCTACTGAGTATTTTGATCACTCTTCTTACTGTATCCAGTTGTTCTTACTAAATAAAAATACCAGTCTCCCGTGTGAACCTTGGGTTTTCTTCAGCCGTCGACATATCAAATAACATGAGTTTTTGTGTTCTTTTTTCTTACTCTCAATAACGCTTGGAGTTCTTTCTCGCTATCAAACTCAAAGATTTCTTGAATGTCCGTTTTCAGTTCTTTCATTCCTTCACCGAGACATTCAACAACTATTGGAACCACTTTTACGTTCTGATCTTCCCGTCTTTCACGTATCTCAAAACATGGTTGTTCGTACTTCTTAATGTTTTCTTCTCGTTTAGTGCGTCTGTTCAATTTGTTTGGACATGCCCTATCGACCAGCAAAATTGTTTTTTTCTCTCCGTCCTCTGAGGCACGATCTGGTCTCCTTGCGGTGCAGTTTGTTTAGTACAGTGTTCCCAATCCCAATACAGTTTCTGACATTCATTTTCTAACACTTTACCTTTTTCCCATCTCTCAGTGTACCACTTCGTACCTTCTGGAAGTAACCCTTCCGCCATTGCCCATTTGAGTGCGTTGTTGTGTCGTTTCACGTATTCTGATGCTGAAAGCTTCTTATATCCTAACAGGAGATACTGTATCGTCTCTTGCTGTTCTCCACACAACCTACATTTCTCGGTATGATTGAGCCCTCTTATCTTCTTTCACGTTCTTGATTCAACCACCTGCTCCTGTAAAGTGAATATCAATGCCGTTTTTCTTGGAGCTGTATTGCACTTTAACCCTACGTAATCTTCTCATNTTGACTATTTTCCCCTTTTCGAAAACTATGTCCTCACATTTGTTTACTCCATAGCAAGCGCCAGTATCCGTATTTGATTTTACAATCGTCTCGTTGACAATCTCGAGTTTTTGGTGACTTATTTTGTTTGCTATTGTTTTCATCCATTTTCTGTATGGGATTGGAGTTTCATCCTCCCATATACCAGCCTAAACTTCTTCAAACTTCTCCATTTCAGGTACCTTGCCTTTTGTTTGTTTTCTCTCTTGTGTCTTTCTGTAAAGCATGCCTTGATCTTCTTGAAACATTCTGTTGTTACATATCTTTGCATCTCTATTCTTAACATGTTTTAGCTTAGAGCGTCGGTCTCTTAATTCACCCAGCGTACTTTCTTTCAACACTATTAATTCTTCTTGTTTTCCAAGTTGTAGTTCAGATCTTTCTCTCAGTTTCTATAGCATCTTCTTTTCTTTTCTGGTTGATTTCCTTTTAGTTTTCCGCCTGTGTATTTCATTAGATGTCCACGCTTAAATCTGCCTGAATGATTTTATCTCTTCCTCTCTTTTTCTTATCCTACCGTTTTTCTGGTTCTGATGACTTGTTTCTTTTTTCCTCTTTCCATTTCTTTTTACTCCCATCTCTCTTTCAATGTCCTTGCCATCGCGTAGACCGCGCCCACCACGTTAAAGATATCAATATTGTTGGTGAGATTTTTTTCTTACTAGTCTCTCTCTCTGTTTGCAATAATCTCCTTCGTTGTTGGCGTCAGTGAGACAAGTACATTTTCAAATCTCATTCTCAAAAGCATAATCACTTCGTCTCCGTAATTTTCGTTTTCGTTTTTGGAACTTCCTCCATTTTGACCGAATTTATTGTCATTTTTTTCTAACTCAGCATTCTGAATGATGTTGCCATTATCTTCGTCCCTATCTTGTTCAACTTTTCTCTGGTCGATATCTTGAGGCTCCACGTTTTCTCCATCTCTGACCTCTACGAGATTGATTAGAGACTTATTTTTCTGAAATCTACCTGCATTGTCCCTCAATGTTTGGGCACTCATCTGGTACTAATCTCAGTCCACCTCCTTCAGGAGGACCATTACCTCGGAGCTTTTGTCAGGGAATTTTCGTCCCATTTTCTTTTCAGTTTCAGCAAAAATCCAATTCCTCTAGTTCTCTCTTCGTCTGCAACTCGGACTAATCACTTTTTCTCACCATCAGTATGTGTTGACAAGTGGTGTTTTGTTCGGGCCTCTCCATTTGGACAGCTCTGTTTCCAGCCACGTTTTCTCCCTGGAGTGCTCCTTCTTCGGTGTTATTGATGTCATTTGGTTGAAATTGATTTTGATCTCTGTCTCCCATAAAACACTTTTTAAATAAGCACGGGTCACAAGTCGATCAAGAGTTGCCCGGCCTTCTAGACAAGGCAATTGATTTTGGCAGTGTCGCCATTTCTACGATATTTCCAAGATCTGAAATTAAGTCCGAGTTTCTTTCCCAATTTCTTACAAGACTGGATGTCCAACTGGACGCGGGAGCCCAGCAGGGACAAGTGAGATAGGCGACGTTTAGGGCACCTTTTCTAGCCCCTTCCCATGTCTGGGGTGAGCAGTGCTGCTCCTAAATAGGTCTGCTCAACCACCCAAGGAGGATACGAACAGCCAATCTATCCCAGATATTAAGCAAACGACCGTCACCCTTAAGTAGCCTACATGGAGAGAAGTGGTTAAGAACTGTCAGTAGCATCCTCTACTTGTCCCCGTCGCCACTATCCATCACCATAGAGCTTGAGTTAGTCGAGACGACCTGCACACAAGTTGCTGAAAATTCTTTGGCGGAGCAAGATCCATCCTCTCCACCAGGAGACCCGAACCACCGGTACTAAAGATAGCCACATGGCAATGGGAATACTGACCGGTGGTTTTATTTCGGTGTATAGTTCTCCTAGGCGGATTGTTGAATAACTGAGAGCCTCGTCTGCCCTTACTGGAGTGGAGTTACTTCATTTATTGAATTTGCTGGGTCCCCCATTGAAACCATTGACCTCAGTTGTAGTTTATCCGCTTTCTCTGCTGCTCAAGACTTCATGAATCAAGGGAAGCATTCCCGCAACAACCTGACGGCAAGCCGCCGGTTTCCTTCACTGCGTTTAGCACCTCTGTCGAGAGGAGATCCCGGGGTATGGCCGCCGGCGTGCACAACCGACTACTTGGAGTCATAAATGAGAGTTAAGTGGAGTGTTGAGGACCAGTGATCCCATCCATGGCCTTCCGACGTTAGAGCATGCGACAGATAGGTTAATCAAAGGTGCTACCACTAACACACTACCCCATATGCCTCTACATACTGTTGAAAATACCTACAGGTGTTAAGTAGTGAAACGTTTAATCCAGAAACCCTGCACTAGGTCTGAGCCTGGGGCTTTCCAGTTTGGCAATTTTTTCAAGACTTTTCAAAACGTTTTTGCAGATATTATATCGGTTTGCTTGTCACCGTCTTCAAAAGTATTCTTAAAGTCATGTAGCCAATAGGCATGACTGTTTTGTACTTGTTCTTGCCCCCAAATTCCTGACCAAAATTGCTGGGCCTCATCTAAATCAGGAACTTCACTTTTGGAGTTACCTTTGCTTTCTAAATCTCGGTAGAACTGACCTTGATTATTTCTGTTGGTGTTGGCTTATGTGATTGCTGTACCGCTTGATTTTTCCAGTTATAGCTTTAATCTTCAGTTTTACTTCCTCCCTCACAACAGTTAATGACTTTTGTTTGATCTTGTATTTCATTTGGAGCCGTTTTCTTGACCTAGATTTTAATCTGTTTTCTTCGATGAGACTATTAATAAGCCCAAGGTCTTTATTATGTTCTTTTAACTTATTGTCTAGTCTCTTTTTCTAGCATGTTCCTTTCCCCTTTTTCTTTTTACTAAATTGTTTGTTACAATTACAGCACCAGCATAGAAAAGATCATTAACTTCTGATATAGTAGAAACTTTAATTTTTTATAGTAAAGAGTTGACCTTATTGAGTTCAGTTGTAATCTTGGACTTTTGCATTCCTCTCCAAGGTAGTAGCTGTTCCCTGGTATTGTCCAGGACTATCCTAATTTTTTGGACCATTTATTCTTCATCGTTACTAAGTGTACAAACAGGTATTTTCTTAGGAAGCTCAGCATTATGATCTGTCTCATCCGACATGCCACAACTGTCAGGTATGTTATCAACAATTCTCCCTATATTTTCAGGTTCAGCGTTAACAGTAAGGTCAATACCTTATTCTGATACAATAGATGAATCATAAAATTCCTCATAGAGCAAATTTTCGATTCTCCTTTCAATTTTCTCTAGTTCTACCTCTGACAGCCAATTTTTTTTTATGATATTGGATTTCTGGTCTATCAACCTCTGTTCAGTAACATCAAACGTACCTTTACTCTTCCTGATCTCATGCATTCTCTTTCTATATCCTCTCCATTTAGGGGTACTCAGATAGAAACATTCCCTAACTGTTCTATTTTCCTCTTGTGACCATTTCCTACGGGTCCTTTGTGAAACAGCATCAGGATGACGACCGAGTCCCCGTTGCTGTCCCGAGGAACACCTGCCGGGCGTGGAGCTTTCACAATGATATTTAGCCCCATTAACGCCGTTGTTTCAATTACTTGAATAATTCATTTCACCCTTCAAGAGGGTAGTGGTAATGAGTTGTCACAACCACCAGTATTTTTCTCAAGACACCATTTCCAGGGAAGCCGCTAAACAAAGCTGAAGATCCAGTCCTAACCATTAGGCACATTTACATCTCGCCAGACGTCAACCTGGAATTTATAACTGCGGCTGGTTTATTGTTCTGAGTTTTCCTTCTCATAGAACGATTGCCAACCAAGACTTACGACCTCGTCTTTGCTAGAAAGAGGCAAGGGACAGACTTAACTCCGCCGGACATCAACCCGGTATTTCAAGGTCTCAGAGTAGGCTAACAGGTGCTACACCTTGCCTAAGGGTGACCTGGAGGTAGTTGTGGCAAAGGGTAACCTCATTAGCCCATGTCGAAACTCCACAACCGGATGCAGTTTATCATCATACCCATGATATATTATTAAGATTATCATCATCATTATTATTATTATTATCAGTAGTAGTAGTAGTAGTAGTAGTAGTAGTAGCATCATCGAGTGGTTACACACTATCTAGTAGTGGATGGGTGAATAACCCGCATTCAGCGCCCAGAAACAAGCCAGGTGAGTTGAATGCAGGCACATGTACTGTAGCCACAAGAGTGAGATAAGTAGAAAAACAAACCAAAATGGCAACATCACTTCAACCTTGCAAGTGCCGCTCCACAATCAGTGATGAAAGACACATACCTCATTATTATTTTTATTATTATCATTATTTCTTTTTGTTACTGATAATATAATAATAAAGCAGAAAAGAAACTTCTTTCAAAATATCTGCCACTTTAACGAAATTGAGCGCTTCGACTATACTTCAGTGGTCTTAAGCAAAAATGTTTAACTATCAAGAAACATATCATAATAGGATACTGACACATGATAAAAGATATTATTGAGTTATTTATGGTATACGGTAAATAATTCATTGTAAATATAGGTCTAAGGGGGGCATACGTTTTATAACAATAGATCTCATTAAGTTACTTATGGTGTAAATAGATCTAAAGGGATGCATGCTTTGTTATTGTTTAAATGCGGTCTTGATATCCCAAGCTATTTAGCTACTAATAATGGAAAATTGGTCACGGGAAATAATGTTACACTCCATGAGTTCGATCTTATGTGCTCCATGGAGGCAAATGCTTGTACTCCGTTTAAACATTTGCCGGTGGCGGTGAAGATATGTTCCTCCAGACGTTGTTCCCAGTATCTCTTTATAGAGCCAATGTAGCTGCGATGGCGCACAACGCACGTATATTTATATATGATGCCTGAATTAAGAGATTTGGGGATTTTCTCTTTAAATGCAAAAGATGATAACAGTCCATTAGAACTTTTGAAAATTGTGTTTATTTTAGAAAATGGGAGGAGGTCATTTTTATTTTCCACGATATTTTTCCAAGGAACGGTAGCACAACCATAAAGGTTCCTTTTGGAACAGTGATAATGGGCTTTCGTGTTTTATATATTTCATTGCATAACTTGAAAGTCCATCCATCTACAAAAATTGAAGGACCATTTTTAGGGAATATTTTCTTACGATTCTTGCTTTTATAATGCAAGGAGTCATAGGAAAAGTCAATTGCGTAAGCGCAATGCTGCAAAGTTGAAATCAATTCTAACTTAAATGAATCCAATGTGAAGGAAAGGAAGTTTGTGTCAACGCCGGAAAATAATCTTTTTCGGCGAACAGTTACAGTTGCAAAAAATAGTTGCGTTAACATACAAAAACGGAAGGGAATTTTCACCTTCTTCCTCATAAGTGAAACTAATGTTGGGGTGTTAAAATCTCGAGTATTGCGCAGTAGAGAGATATGTTCCCCAGACTGTGTAAAAACAAAAATGTCGTCGACCTACCCGGTGAAGAAGATCGGAATGTACCTTCCGATCTTCTTCAACCGGTACGACATTTTGAGGAGTCCGAATCATTTTATCAGAAAAGAAAAAAATTAATAACTTCAATTTTAAGAGAAACCAGATTCACTGATTTTAACAACTTCGCAATTGGGTGGCCCAAAAAGCTCTTTAGCTATCGTTATCAGCTCTATATATTATTTGAACATAAACACTGGTTGCTGGGACTTTTTCTTCTGTGTTTAGGTGAGGATCGACTGGCTTCTCCAATTCATTTTTACTTTTATTGTTTTCTTTGGGAAGGGTGGTGGTATGAACTACATAAAGAAGCCGACCCATTTTGAATTGTGCGTAAAATAGCTTTTTAGCTAGCCATGACAATATTTTCATTGTAAATGTATAGAAGTTCTTTACATAATAGGATGACAGCTATAAAAGGTTAATTATTAAGAGATATCGGTATGTGCTGTGTGTTGTTGGAAGTTGTTTCATCTCATTTCCAGTTCTTAAGATATCTTCAGATTTATGATGAAAGAGAAGATTGTCATTATACCCTCAAAGACCGCGATTTTATCTTTATTTTAACTCTACTGTCAACAGATTTTAGTTATTGAAATATCGATTATGAAGAAAACAACAAAATTGACCTGGTCTCGTTATCTCGGAATTTATACAAGATGTTGATTAAGATTCTCAAACCTTCTTTTTTTTATGAATATGAAATACGGGATAAATTCTTGGGGTTAAAAAGGATTTCTAACTCAACGTGAACAATAGTTTTTTTTATTGCAATGACAATTTATTGCTTTTCCTCATGAGAAAGCAGAATTTATGTTGATATATTTGATAGCAAGCAGTTAAGGTATGCTCAATAGCACTTTTGTCTCAAAATAGTGATCGTTTGTGACAAGTAAGCTTTTGTCACTAAATCTGAATATTATTTGGGATTTGTATAAGCAGGTTTTGTGACGGATGTTGTAAATTATGCTACTGGTGGTGAATTATTAAGACACCGTCAAAGTAGATAAGTCTGTTCGTTGAAACGGAACCCGGGGAGGCTCAGGCTATGTCACAGAAAGGTTAAAGATCCAGGTTGTTTTCAGGGGCTGTACATTCTGCATCTCAAATAAGAATATTTTGAATTACTTTATCACTCTTCAGGGTAAACGCTTCACTTCAGTCATCATGTATTAGGGACAGAAATCTGTTATCAATGTTTACTTTGTCAATATTGGTTAACGAATAAGAAGTGAACCATGAATCACTTTTACGCTCTGAAGACAAACACATACACATAAACACACACCAGCAGACTATAGATGATATAGCAACTTGATCAGATCAGGAACCATAAGCGTCTTCTAAGCTTCTGTGGTCAAATAAGACCATTAATATGACAATGCTTTTATATCCATGATTTCCACCGGGTCCATCAAGTCAACACTTTTCAAGGCTAAGATGGTTAAATTAAAGTATACATTGACTAACGTTTTGTGCAGCAATGAGCCTTTTGGACTTTAGGTATTGAAATTGTATACATATATATATACATATATATATATTTAATGCGGAGCTCACTGCGCTTGCGTAGTTTGAGCACTCTGACAGGATCCCACAGTAACTATTTAGGCTGTGTTTGCTCCGGCAACATGGCCAGAGAGTTATGTCTCAGAAGCTCTGTGCTGCACTGATCAGCCTACAAAGGGCGAAACGGTACTGTCTGCAGATTGAGTATATATATATATTGAAATTGTCGTAATGGCACCTTTGTTAATCAGCTCAGTTTCTTCTTGCATCTCATGTGATTCTTTTGTCTGATTATCTTCATCTTCATGTTGTTGATGTCCCTCGTCGTACCACTAAGTCTTTAAATGAATGTATTTCTACCCTCAGATGGCTATATTGTTGAACTCTTTATCTTCTGAATGCTTTTCTCCATCATAAAGCTTAGCTTTTTAAATGTCTAAGGTCAATTCCCTAAGATCAAATCTTTTAGCTTTACTATTTTGCCCTGCCTTTTCTCCAGAGTTCTACAGGGTTAGTTGTTTTATGCCTTGAATGGTTTTTAAGTATGAACAAAAAAACCTTCCTGGGCCAGATTCATCTCGATAGGTAAATACCAAGAGGTTGAATGATGACCAAGACGAAAACATTGGTAGCTGGGGTTGCAAGTAATACAAAATATTTCCCTATCTTCTTATCATTCATTTCACGTATTTAATGTTTTTAATGCTTTCCATGCTGTGTTTACATTATTTGACCTGTAGACTGGATTCCAATCAGTGTTAGAAAGTTCGGTGTTAATTTTGGTTTGATCATAGTTCTTATAATTGGAGCATGGGATAATTATACTAGACATTTTAATGTTGTTGATTTTTCTCTTGCAGCCAATAATATCGTGGTCACTCAATGGTGATAATAAGACATCAGCAGAACAAAGGTTGTCAGGACGATTTGTAAAAATAACGTCTTTAATGTTTTTGTGTCTTTTGTTTTTCTTGTAGCTTAATAGCTTGATGCATTTCCTGGAGTGCAATACTATCCTTTAATTGGGTATGCGAATCTTTTGAGAGAAAATTTACATTCACATCACCAATAATTACAGTTTCTTTGTTTCCGCTGCTAGCCTTTTTGATCGTAGATACAAGCTTTTTATCAAAGTTTTTACTTAAATGCTTTGAGCTATCCGGGGGTCTGTATACCACGCCAAGAATAAAACTTTTTGAATTTTTCTGGTTTATTTCGATCTAGGTTGCTTCAATATCCTTTTCAGTCAGGTCGTCTCTTTTTATGTATTCAATGTCCTGTTTTATATATATTCCAGTTCCTCCACCCATGTCATTTCGGTCATTCCTCTCAAACACATACCTCCCGATATTTACTAAAGCTGTCGGAATGTTGTCATGGAAGAGAGTTTCTGTAGCAGCAAAAATGTTTATATTTTTCTTGAGAATAAAATTTTATAGTAGATCTTTTTTTCCTGCCAGGCCTCGAATGTTTTGATGGAGAATTGTAAAATCCCCGACATGCTTTAACAAACTTGGTTTGGGCATGTTTCGACGTCTCCACAGATCAAAAGTAATAAACATGTTAGTAGCTTTCCTCGAGTTCTTGTGACAGGAAATACAGAACCTCTTTTTTCTATAAACAATGACTGATATTTGTAGCTTGTGTAATTCTTGATAGTTGTATTTTCCTTGTATTCCACAGTCAAATCAACTTCATAATGATACACAATGAACAAGAAAAAAAACCAGGAAAATAATTCCATAGGCTCTCTTCTTCGTGCCGCCATCTTGAGCATAAACTTGAGCATAATTCATAAACTCTTTTTTAATGTTCAGTTTTGTACTCACCATCAATTTCTTCTCCAGATTTCAAGTGTTTTTGTTTGCTGCCGTATAGTTTCCTTCTTGTCTTGCCCATGTTGCAAAGCTAAAATTGATTTCGGTGGCCTAAATTAACCTAGTGTCCCTACAACTACAATCAATAACAAATACAATCAATAACAAATGCAATCAAAAACAAATACAATCAATAAAGCACCTTATTTGATCGTAGAACAACAAAAACACATGATATTGAGGTGTTTTCTGCTAATCATAGGGTAAAAACCGATAAAAGCCTTTTATGCTTGCCTTTCAAAACATGCCAGAGCCACACATGAGATGTGGCTCTGGCATGTTTTGTGGAATTATGTGGGATTACAGAATGTCTTTTTTGTGATAACAAACAGTATCAGACAACGATTTGAGTAAACTGTGACCTTCCTTCTATCTTTAAATGCCATCGTCATGCCACAAAATTACATCATCCAAATGATCACTGACACAGTGACACTGGACAATAGGGTTATAGAGGGCAAGACATCTGCATAATGCCGGGCATTCGTGTAAGACTACACAGAATACGCTAGTTAGAGTTTGACTAATCCTCAAAGCCTGGCAGGAATTTGTTTACGTTGCTGCGATGTGTGAAGAAATTGGTTACTAGATATCCTGTGGGGTGGGGTGGGGTGGGGGGTGGGGGAGATCACATTTGCATGAATTTTAACCGATTTTCAAAACCAGGAGGGCAATTTCCCCCTGTCCCCCCTCCTACGCCTATGGTGTAGACCTTACTGAAGACAGAAAAAAGAGTTCCAGATACATTTTGGCAGGATCAGATGTATAACTTTTATTCTTGAAGAGAAGAACAAGATTAGAAACCTTCCAAAAAGAAGGAAGACAAGTCCTCGATAGAAGATGATTGAAAAGTTTAGAAAGCAAAGAAAATAGCTCAAAAGCACAATCAATTAAAAAACCACACCGGAATCAAATCTAGACCAGGAGCTTTAGATTAATTAAGCTAATCACTAACCTATGTGACCAACTGTAGAGCTATCATGGCTAGAGTTATGAGTCCCATATCTGATCAGTTTCTGAAAGAAATTATGGTGAAAAAACGCAAGTGTTATTTAAAGAAACATTGGCGGAAAATAACTGTGCTCTCAGAGGAGAGGGAAAATCTTATTCTATCAAAGAGTGAAATTATAACCGACTAGGCAGAATTTTGATGTGTTACTTTGTTTTTATAATTTTAGATGCACGCATATCACATTGTATACATATATATATACACACACATACACACATATATATATATATATATATATATATATCAGATATACTATTATTATTATTATAAACGTTATCATTATTATCTATATCAAGTAGACGTCCGCAATCAGATAGATCTGTGGAGCATAGACGAGGCGCAATTGAGACAATCGCAAGGCGAATGCAAAGTGGTTTCCAGCAATTGATAGAAGTAATTCATTTTTTGTTCAGACAATTGATTTGTGCGTTTGTTATAGTAGTGCTTGCATACCGATAATTGCATTGTTGATTAAGAAATAGTGCCCATCTCTTCCACTCACCTTCCGCTTCCAGCCGCGCAATGTTTTTGGTGGATATTTTGGTCCTTATGCTATTTACATGAGCGGTGTGATGGAAGAACAGCATGGGATCACGCAAGAACAAGAGAACAGTCTAGAATCTCTCAGGAGAAATACAAAGAGATTGACAAAACAGTAAATAAAGGATGCAGGAAGGACAAAAAAGATTGTTTTGAAATAAAAACAAAAGAAGCACAAGAAGCAGCAGAGGGAAAAGATACACGTGAGTTATTCAAAATAGCCAAGCAATTACTGGGGAAGAGCAACTCGCAAAATATGCGAGTGAAAGGCAAAAATGGAAAGGTGCTGGCTACTGAGGCTGAACAAAATGCAAGATGGGCAGAGCACTTCAAAGAAGTTCTAAACCAAACAGCTCCGATCAACCAAAATGACTGACATAGCATGCTAAATCTCGAACCTTTACAAGTAGAGTTGGAACCCATCATAAGAGAGGTTAAAAATGCGATAAAAAAGATTAAAAACAACAAAGCTACTGGTTTAGATGCAATAAGCGGAGAGCTGCTAAGAAGAGGTGGAAAGGCCCTCAACAGTGTACTTCTTGAGCATTTTAACCAGATTTGGACAGAAGAGACGAATCCGGAGGAATGGGGCAGAGGAGTAATTGTCAAGCTGCCAGAGGAAGGTGATCTGTCAAACTGTAACAACTGGAAGGGCATTAGTCTCTTATGCGTGACAGGAAAAGTCCTCAACAAAAACCTCGTTAACTTCCGGAAAGCTTTTGACAGCGTTCATAGGGATTCCCTCTGGAAGATCATGGAATTTTATGGTATTCCAGAGAATTGTATCAAGATAACAAAGTCAATGTACAGTCATCCAGCCTGTGGTGTTAGAACAACTACAGGGACAACTGAAGAGTTCGAACTGCTGTCTGGCGTCAGACAAGGCTGCATGTTGTCGCCACTCCTCTGTATCCTGTGCATCGACTTCGTTATGAAAAGAGCGACGAGTGGAGACAAACATGGAATAACCTGGATAAATAACAGTAAGTTAACTGATCTCGACTTTGCTGATGATATTGCACTAGTGTCCAAAGACAGTGAAATTTGTCAAGAAATGACAAACAGGCTACAACATGAGAGTGCAAAGGTTAGGCTAACGATCAATGGGCAAAAGAGCAAAATAATGGTCATAAAGGAGGACAGAAGCCAACCGATATTAGTCGACGGGAACCAACTAGAGACGGTGGAGAAATTCCCATACCTCAGCAGTACGATATCAAATACTGGAGAAGTGGACACAGGCATGAAAAATCGCCTAGGTCGAGCCAGTGCAGCCTTCAGGTCAATGACAAACATATGGAGATCAAATCAGATCAGCCTAAGAATGAAGATTGCTTTGTACACAGCGATAGTCGTCTCCACAGCGTTATATGCCAGTGAAACGTGGAAGAGCACGATAAGTATCAGGAACGAATTGGATAGCTTTCATCAAAGAAATTTGAGAAGGATTCTTGGAATTACATGGCGAAATAGAATTACAAATGAGGAAGTACTAAGAGGAACAAGGCAAAGGCCGCTGCATTTGATAGTTGAGGAAAGGCGATGGAAGCTGGCAGGGCATACTCTCAGGTTGCCTACGGAGCGTCTCGCACACCATGCAACATTTTGATGTCCAATATCGGAAAAAGAAGACGGGGCAGGCCAGTGAATACCTGGCAAGCAACTTTTAAGAAGACAGAGAGAAAGGGGGTGTGCAAACGCATGACACTCAAGCTGTTGCCAGAGACCGAACGCGTTGGTCCCATCTTGCTGCCCAATGTCCCACCCAGGACAGGAGGAACTAAGGTCTAAGGTTTTAGGTCATGATCTGTTAACTCTATGTATCTGTGAATAGGATGTTGATCTCTTTTCACTTTGGCCAGCCTTTTCTGCTCCTTTTTCGTGGTGTCATTAGCATCTAGGGATAATTCAAATGATTCAAACTCAAAATTTAACTGATTTCTGTCAACTGGACAAAGGTCAGGCTTAACTGAATAATCTCTCTCAATCCAAAATGTGTTATTATTAGGATTGTTGGTGATTGCCTCAAGGGCTTCATTTTCCTTTAATCTCATCCCCATGATAAGAGAAAATGGTTTGTCTGTGGAAGGTGGCAAATTCAACCACAATCACCACGAGAATATTTTTAGTTTTCCTGTCTGGTTTGGTGAGTTTCAAAGGAAAAGGAAAAATTTCTTGTTTGTTTTGATTACGATACAATTTCGACAGTAGCGCGTGGCGCCAAAATTCAAAACAAAAATCTGATCTGAAGTTAGAAAATCCATATCGCAGGATCCACACGCCGGACATTGACAAAATTTACGGCAAACTGCAGGTTTTTTAGGGCGTACAATTCATTTTTGCTACTTCTGGAACAATATGGCTACCACACGTGCTGAAAACCGGCAGTTTTAGAGGTATTTTGGCCCACCTGTCGGATGGGTAGCCACCCCTGTGCGCAAACGTATTTTTCCTAGAACGGCCTTGACACAAGAATTCCAAAAAGGTATAACACTTGTAGGCGGAGCAACATACATTGAAGACTTCACTTTTTCTCTGCTCTTGGGTACACAGCAGTTGGCGGTTCGCTAATACGCTACTATACCATATTCATTTTTTGGGACTCGTCTACCCCTCATCTAATTATGATATAACCTTCTGGTACAATCAGTAATTTGTATAATTAATAAAATTGCTTTCCATTGGTAATTGAAATCAGTTTGATGGAAAACCTCGATAAATGTTTCAGCCAGGGGCTCCTTGATATGTTTAATCTTCTCTTGATTATTCCAACCTAGATTTGATAATAGACAGACACTTGTTTCTTGTATTGATGATGACAAACATTTTAATATTCAGGTAATATTTTCTATGCATGCATTCATTATCTGTTGAACTTCAGCTTGAATCACAGCGAATAAATTCTTTTATTTTGAGGAAACATCTTTTGAAAACTTAACAATACAATGGCCATCTGTAAATAAGGTATCATGTGGGTGCCATATTCTCTGTGTGTTTTAACCGATTAATTTTCCCGATCATGTGAGATTTATTTGTACTCGTTATACCGCCGTGTTTGTTGATATTACATTAGCCACATCTGTCAATAACACGATCATAAAAATGATTTCTAATAGTTGCACTTAACAAATGATTTACGTGTATACCTTATTAATTATGCATGTTTTTCAATAAACATTATTATTGTAGAAATTAAGTTGTGGTAACTGCAAAAACTGTTCACAGGAATTAAAGGTGATGAAAGAAAGCGTTTCTGGGAAGAAATAATACCAGAGGAACAAAAGATGCAATCGCCTTTTGTTCATTGATGAAACGGTTGTAAAGCAAGTCAACTAACAATCCATAACTGTGGTATAGATTGACTACGCGAAAGCATGTCAAAGAGCACTTCGTTACAAATTAGGAAGTGTTGGAACCTGGTTGAAATAGAAATCAACGAAATGTGGCTTATCTTATTCTTTTCTATTGGTATTATCATGGGATGTGTTCTGATGATCTTTCCTCGTTTGTACCAGCTTTGTTGCATCTAGTGTGACTCGTTTCTCTACACCTTCATCCTCATGCGATTACTGTCGTTCATTGTAATACATCATCCTATAATTGAGGAGCGTTAGGAGCACTAAGTACTTTTCTACATGATAGGCCTTTTATTAACCTTCACTTCATCTCTTCGCTTAACTTTCTTTTTACTTTTTCTGTTTCTTTTTTTCTGTCATTTCTTCACAGCTCTATACATATAGTAGCATTATGTCTTTTATGCTTCCTTACCATTTTAAAGTCTAAATGTATATTATCTTTGTCTAAGGATTAAGTATGAAGAAATAGAAGACAGAATTATCAATTTGGTGATTTAAACTTGTTTTCCCACAGTGAAAAGGCTTAATCTTGCTACTAAATTCAGTTTATCTCTTAAATGGGGATATTGGCAAAAGTTCTGGTATAAAGAGTTTACTATCCTGATAAACAAAGTGTATGATAGTGGTGAAATATTAGAAGACGTCAGTAAGTCAATTTTTATTGATTTGCCAAAGAAACCTGCTGCAAAAGAGAGTGAGTTGCATCAAACCATTAGCTTTATGTGTCATGTAGACAGTAGAGCCTTGGAGAGAAAGGAGAGAAGAGGATTTTGAAGGAAGGTGAGGGATGGAGATGAGAGCTTTTAGAATGAGGAAGAGTGAGATATCGATAAATAAACAAATAAATGAATTGGCCTACGCAAATTTGATGATGAAACATGCAACATATTGGCAAATGATTATTCCGTGCATTGTTTGCAACCATAAATGCCAATGACCATCTATTCCATGGAGAAATTATGCTCAACAAGCAATACCCAAAACCTTGCTACAGAAAACACACGACTTCAAATATTGACATAAGGAGTTCCGTAATTGAGAATGATTTCCGGAAAAATTCAACAGAAATTCCTACCTATCTTGTTGGTGTAATGCCTGATAAACTTCTTGACAACGTTAGGCTTGGCTCAACGTTCTTGGCTCAACGTTACAAAGAATAAGCCTTGGCAATAGAATCAACAAACAATCAACAAATTTTTTCATTTTTTTCATTTTTTCTGGGGATATCATAAAATCGTAGTCTCAAAATTGTTGCAACAACTGCGGACAGCCAGTTTCGTAAGCAAACCTTTAAAGTACCTTTATTCAGTGACGTATTCTGATTTATTACTTGGCAGTGATTTTTTTTTGAGGAGCCGTGGCTTAATGGTTAGTGCAACTGCACAGTAACCAAGAGTTCCGGGTTCGATTCCTTGAGCTGTCGAGAAGAATTTGGAACTTTACAAAGAAAAAAAAGCCATTGGTTGGCGTCAGGAAGGAATCAAAATCGGTCATTTTATGTCGTTACAGAAAATTTGCCAATTAAACGCTTTTTGTAGCCTTTTGCTTTTTTCTCAAAATTACTATCTTTTCTAAATTTTCAAATGCTTTTTCGTCATAATAAAAAAGGAATACTCGAAGGAAATGTAGCTCTGAAAACCTTCCTTCACTGATCAAGAAAACGTTCTGCCGTCAAGGTTCTACTTCCTTTTGTGCAATGAAATCCAAGATTTTGGACAGCTGATAAATCAAAACATACCAGATTCAAGAATTACAATCGAATCAACGTCATTTTAATTGTTGGCTGTCTAAAATATTTGAGGGAACCATGCTGTAAATAATTACACAGAGCTTCTTCAATTAAATGGGACAAAAGATTGATCCATCCTACTCAAATCAAATCAACTACTCTTAAGTACACTCATCATAATACACAAAATCAATATTTAAATCAGGGTTGGGCAAGCTACGGCCCGCCAGAAGAATTTTGGTGGCCCGCGAGGCCATAAAATTATATAAGTTTTTGTTAGCAAATATAATTGTCTAGCGGTTGCAGATATTGAATGTATTGAATAAAACATCTAACTTTGTCAAACTTGAGATTCAGGAAAAGCTTTTTCACTTGAATAACTGCAAACCACACTTCGGTAGCCACACCAGTGTGGTTTCACTCCACTTTCGTCGCGAGGACGGCAATACTGACAGCGAGGTTAATTTACATAATCTGTCTTTTGTTTTTTTTCTCTATGTTTCTCTCTTTTGTTGAAGAACAAATTTCGCGAACAAAATTGTTTTGGCAATGTGATATGCATCGCACCAGTATCGTGTAAACGGGGTCTTTCTCTGTTACAATGATTGGTGGATATTTCTGTATTTCCTTTCTAGAAAGCATAATAGAAAAATCGTCTGCACAGAATTAAACTGCGTCAGAGTTAAAGACTTAAATCCGATTTCAGGATTTTAGGATGAACGAAAACCAATTTCAATTATTTGCTGATCCATTCAGAGTAGACATAGACGATTATTCAGGTAAATTTTAACTCGAACTTCTTGACATGTAAAGCAATGCTCATTCAGAAGCCAACCTGCTTCCCTTTTATCAACTGTATGTAGTAAAGGAAGAGGGTTTGACCAACATAAAAGAATTGGCAACAAGGTGTGTGTGTGTGTGTGTGTGTGTGAGCTACTTCGGGAGCACTTAACTGTTGCGAAAAATTTTTTTCCAAAATGAAGCACGTCAAGACAAAGTGCAGGGCCCAGCTCTCAGACCCTAATTTGAAAAGCTAATTAAGGATTTCGCATTCTTCTATCAGCCCGGATATCAACAAACTAGTCAACGAAAAACAGTGCCATATATTTTATTAGAAATACCGAGACATGACTAAAAAAAGTAGCTTTTAGCATTGTAAACTATTCTTCATTAATTTGTGAGTTCTTTTTAGTTTAGTTTAGTATAGTTTTTTTACCTTTAAGCACAGCTACAAAATGCATTCTAATTGCTTCAAATTGATCGTTGTTATTTATCATTATCACTCTCGCTTTTTTTATTACCTTTGGCCCGCGTGAAGAAAATTTTTGTAGAATCTGGCGCACTCCATTTAAAGGTTGCCCACCCCTGATTTGAGTATTATGTCCAACATGTCCCTATTTTGCAAAATTAAAGACAATGGAAGCAAATGATATTTACAGTTCAGAGCAGTTTGGAGCAAATGTCATTAAACATTTCAATCGCTGACGAAAATGTTGAAACAGAAAACGATTTCTCAAAATTGATGAGATGGACAACACAAAGAGATGACGTGTATGGTTACCATGGAAACTCCTTGTGCAAGACACTAAGTATTGATGTCATACAGATTAGCATTGTTGGCATAGCTAGTATCCCATTAATTGTGTAATCACAAATTCCTAAGAGTTATGGGTCATTCAAGAGTCCTTACTTAATGTCTTTTAGTTTGGAATGATGATGTAATGGATAAATTTACCTTGTAAAAATTATGTATATAAGAGAGTGATTTATTTGTATTCACAGAAGAAAGACAGACACACCTCGCTTTCAGGTGTGAAGTGTAACCATCGTCTCTTTACTGCTGGATTGCTGCTATATCGCTACACGCCTTGTATTTCGGATACTGTAAGAGTGAAACCGTTAGAATTGTTATTAAGGATATGTTGCAATGACCAAATCACTTCAGTTTTTGTCTTGGTCAAATTGTTGACTGTGTAAACAACATGTTCGCTTGAAAGAGTTGCGTAGCAGCTATTTTTGTCCAACATGTCAATAATAATTAACATATTAATAATAACATAACTAACATGATAATAATAATAATAATAATAATAATAATAATAATAATAATAAATATCAGTCATTCAACCCAAGGTTCTTGCTATTGTTCCTATCCGGTCTTTTTGAGTTCTAATTGTTTACTGTAAAAGTTTTAGAGGCATGATGGAAACAAAAGACATGATGGAGACGTCGGCAAAATGACACCACTTTTTAACCTTTAAAAAGAAATCAATGCTTGGCTTTTTAATGGATAATATGTTGGCAGCAAAGAGGACAATGTCAGAGAAATGAGTTTGATGAGTGTTAAAAGACAGGATATATTCAACGCGCTGGAGAGTTAAAACGAGCTTTGTCTCCAAAAGATGATTAATCATTACAAAACCTTGCCGGAGTTTGTAGTGTGCTTTGAAAGGAAGGTATTGAATTGGCAGATGACTAATGTTTTCTTCTCTTCTTTTTTTGTTTTGTTTATTCTAACACTTATTTTGTCATTTTCACCAAATCTTCGTGTATTTCTGTCTTTATTTTCTCCAGATGATCAACTTTATGTAACTTTTTAAGTTTGCTCAAAAAATGGTGGAAGATTAGTTTCACACCGTTGGTATTGACATTCCCATTAACCTATTTGTTTTCAAAAAGAAACCAATTAAATAAAAGGAATTCAAGTTTCAATAGGTTACTTTGTCATATTTTCCTTTTTGGAGTCATCAGCTCCATCCGGTGTACTTGGAGCAATGTAGCTTAACAGTGCTAAATTTCGTTTCTTTGGAATACGACTCAGAAATAGTTGTGAAAACAATAACTGGGGAAAAGTGTTTGTTGTGGAAACAGGGAAAGGAAATTCTTTTTAGACTATAATAATCTAAAGTGTTAAATTTCTAATTTAAAAAATTCACAAAACCTTTTAACTAACGATATTCTAATAATATGCTGATAATATGATAATATGATAATATGATAATATGCTGATAGTCTCCGACGATAACATTAATATCACTTTCATTTTTTTTCCACATACAATAATCTGAATTTGCCTGACGCTTGCTTCTGCGTCTTTCGGCCAATGAGATGCAGGAATTTTTCTCCTGTTTGGTCAGGAGTAAGAATTTGAACATTTCCCCAGTACGACAGTGTTGTTATTCCTCCCAGGAGACTTTTTTCTGATTGGCTCTGCACAATCTAAAGGCATATTTCTTTTCAACCAAGTGAGGCCCAGAAGCCGCGTGACCTGATATTTGATATCTGAAGTGTTTTCCAGGAATACATCTTCCCCGGTGAAAATAAACAATATCGTAAGTCCAGTATTAAAAAAACCTACTTTAAATCTCTGGTTTCAGGGGGTCTTGTTATTTCCCAAAAAGGAAAATGAAGGTCACGTTAATATGCATGCTTCTTTAGGAAAATGGAGAACTTAAGGAACTCGCCTTCACCTTTGCTAAAAAGACACGGATCAAGTTACCAGGGCTATTGGTAAACACATCCTCTGTTTCCCTGCATCAGAGAAATTGCAGGCCAGACGGTTTGTTAAGGAAGCCACAAAGCCAATATGAAAAATAATATCAAAGCAGATGGGGTCCGTGAATGTGTGGAGCACTTCAGTTGTCTAGAAAACCTGACATCAAAAAAAAAAATTCCCTTTTATTCTTGAAGGATGTGCATGAGGTAATGAGCCAGTCCATGACAACCTTTTTGGTTGAAAAATTCTCAACTACTTGAATAAATATCCAACACTTTGGAAAGATGAGCTCAGGCCAAAGAAGAAAAGGATGGATGTATAAAGAAGGGAAGAAGCTCAGAGGTCGACGATCCAACTCATCTATTTATCGGTATTCTGTCAGTCTTCTGAGACTATAGTGTTGTGCTCTGAATAGTGATTCTAAAACAGCGTCTGTTGTGACTTGAAAGGCCAATTCAGGAGTAACAGTCGCTTCAATACAGGGAGCAAGTGTTGTCTGGTGCTGGTCTGTCTTCCTGACTTCGTTTTTTCCTCCTCTGTTGCTTTACTTTAGTCCGTTGCTTCACTCTGTCCCTTCAAAGTTGGAAAGGGATTTCTGCACAGCTTGTCTCCAGGCAAAACGCTCGGAGATCAAGGATTTTCATCTGTTGAGGTCAATTCGCACAGCCTTAAGACTCCTCTTACAGACATGTGTTTAGCGCAGCTGTGGTCTGCTCTTTGGGCTCTTTCCCTTTACAAGTTCTTGATAAAGGAGGTCTTTTGGGATCCTGCCATTCTCCATCTTCACAACATAACTTAGCCAGCGCAGGCGTCCCTTTTTAAGCAGTGCGTATATGAGGGAGATGTGAGTTCACTTCAGGACTGTGTTGTTTGGGACTTAGTCCTGCCAGGTAATGCTGAAGATGTGCATAAGGCCACCGCATGTGAAAAGTATTTAGTTGCCTTTCCTGTCGTACAGAAAAAGTCTATGACTCGCTGCCACACAGAAGTATGTGCACGATACAAGCTCTATACACCTACGACGTGGAATGTTCCTTCAGCGTCTTGTTGTACCGCACTTTCTTTGAGTCTAGTTTCAAGTTTTAGTTTGAACAAAGTAGTGATTGTCTTGTCAATGCACTTGTTTTGCTCGGAATTGATAGAGAGGCTGTCAGAGGTATTCGATTCAAACTACTCAAAGATTGTGGTGCTGGGAAGTGAGTTCACGTCCTAATCAATAAACTGTGCTTTTTTTAGGCTGATGGTCAGTCCAAAATTTTGGCAGGCCTTACTGAAATAGTTCATGAGCTGCTGAAGGTCCTTGATTGAGTGGTCAGTAACAGCAACAGAATCGGAAAAGGGGAATTCACTCAGGTACTTCAGCTGGACTTGGGACATTGTTCTTAGTCAAGAGAGTTGCAGAGATTTTTATCTGGCTCGGAGATTAATGACCTCTTTTACAGATCCAAAGGCATACTTCAACAGAAAAGCAAAGAAAATTCTTAACAGGGTATGTGCAAGAGCAGAGCCCTGGTTCACACCACTTTGAATGTCAAAAGTATCTGATTGTCAGCTGTCGAAGAACACATTATCCTTCATGCCATCCTGGAAGAAACTGATGATGTTGAGAAGCATAGGTAGACATCTGATCGTGGTGGGGATATAAAAAGGCTGTCTTTGCTGTCCAGGTCGAATGCTTTTGTCAGACCTACAAAGGCTATGAAGAGTGGCTGTCGTTACATCCTGCATTTTCTCTGAAAGTCCCGGAGGCAGAACATTATATCGATGTTGGACTTGTTGGCTCAAAAACCACTCTGCTACTTTAGTAAGACCCTCTCTGCAAATATCTGGAGCCTCTTCGGTCCGACTAGGGCAAACAGTTTTCCGACAATGTTAAGTAGACTGATACCTCAATAGTTGTTGCGGTCACTCCTGTCACCTTTATTCTTGTACAGGGTAACGATGTTTGGGCTATTCATGTTCTCTGATACTTCTCCTTTTCAGAGACAAGATCTCGTGTTATAAAATTATAAAATCTTATCTACTTTACCTAAACCATTTCACTAAAATTTCGCACCGTATTCTCTTCCTGTAAGGAAGAGAATACGGTGAGAAAGAAGAAGAAGAACCTTAATAACCCTACATTTATACAAAGAGAAGTAGCTCTGATGAAGTCCAATGCTTGAGCATTTGATTATTACAGGTGTAAAAGAAACATCTGCTAGCTTTTTCTTTCATTTTTATTAATATTCTGTTGTAATCAAGATTTCAATTTTCTAAAAGATATTTCAAATTGTCCATGTCTTTTGAATAGAAACCAAGAGATAAAAAGTTCAATAAAAATGAGTTTGACAACTTGACTTTTTTCTTCCAAAGAGGGATTTAGCTATTCATGATATGTGGTTTTATACTTGTACAATGTGAGGAGGTGCATCTCCAAACAGACTTTCTGCTCACAGTTATATTACTTACTACTTACTTATCCTCTTCGAGCCATGGGCGGCTCATAAGGCTTGACAGCATCCTCCACCATCTCTCTCTGTCTTTGGCTATGTTCCTAACTTCGTTCCATGTTTGCAATCCCAGGTCATTTCTTTCTGCTTCCGCACTCCTCCGCCATGTTGTTCGCGGGCGTCCTCTCTTTCTTTTCCCCTCTGGTGTCCATGTTAAGGCTACTCTGCAGCTATCATTTTGTGGTTTTTTAAAGAGTATGCCGAATCCATCTCCATCTCCTACATCTTACGAGCTCGCCTACTGGATTGGTCTTCGTCCTAAGGTAGAGCTTGGTGTTTGTGATTTTTGTGGGCCAGAAGATACGGAGAATCTTTTTCCGACATTTTCTCTGAAATATTTCCAGTCTGGTGACATCATTTCCATTTAATTTCCACATCTCTCCTCCATAGAGTAGCACGAACATTACATTGCTGTTATACACTCGAATCTTGGTCTTACTACTGTATTACAGTTATATTAGGGACAACTAAGGTATTAAGGTTGATAGCTGGTTCGTAGATCCTGATTTAGAGACCAGTTAGCTTTTTGACAACTGATTGGTGCCCACAGTAATAGTTTCAAAGCAAGTTAGGTCCAACAGTTTGAGTTGAGAAATAACAACCTTTAAATTAGTAATAATTATTATCATTTTGAGTAAGTAAGTACGTTTGTGGTTTCCCAAAAATATCTGCATTCCTTTATTAGCTATTAAGCATGGAATAGCCTGTTAGCAATGTAATTATCAAAGTCTCTTCCTTCATCTTTCTCCATCTAACCCAAAACATGTAACAATAATAATAATAATACTAATAATAACAATAATCAGAAAAAGAAGAAGAAAAAGAAGAAGAAGAAGAAGAAGAAAGGGAAAAAGTTAAACAGAAGACATTGTGGGGGTTGGGGTTTTCCAATTCAAGCTGGAGAGAAACTTGAGCAAAATAGACCAGACATTGTCATTGCAAAGAAAAAGAATCGAACAGTTGCTCTAATAGACTTAACGACTCCATGACACGAGAATAGAGTTAAAAGAAAAATAGAAACTAGAAATGTGTACAGATTTGAAATATGTGATATTGAAGTGGTCCCGTAATGAAGTGAAGACAGACCTCGTCATCGCGGTCATTCTCGGTACTCTTGGCATTGTGACAAAAACCCTTATCAGGGTTATTTCTATATTATAGAAAAAAAGGAAACTTTGCACAGGTATTGAACCACTCCAGAAAATCTGTCTGCTGGAAACACATCCACACACCGAGATATGTTTGGACTCCCACCGATAGCTAGCAATCACAGACGATTCCAACAAACATTACCTGTTAGTTACCCCCAGACTACTGGTTGCGGCCTTGTAACAACTGAAAATAACCTGCTCAAAGCAAGATCAAAATTTATTGCAAAAAACATTTCTAATAGAAACATTCTTTATTCATAAAAATCATGAAGATGCACTCGAAGGAAACAAGATCAAAGTAATGAAAACATGGGGCAGTTTCACTGGTGTGGAGCAACTGGTAAAAATAATAATGAGGAAGAGATTTCCTAGATGAATAGGAAAATAAAACAAGAAAGAAAAGACTTTGAAGAAATAATTCCAACTCAAGAGTGATATCCAATAGGCTATTTGCAAAATGGAAAAGCGGGGGGCAGAGAACTGATTATAAGTGAAATGTGAGTGAGAAGGGAAGAAAACAGCCTTGGTAGGTATGTGAAAAACAAAACAGAGGTTACAATGGAAAATGGAAAAGCATGACGTGTGATAAATTATGCAGAGGGATACGAGATCCTGGTTAGTTGGCAAGGGATTACCTAATGGTATTTCGCTGCAAACTAACCAATACGCTGCCATTAAGTTATCGTGTCATGAAGTATCCCTCGAAACATAGATCAGGAAAAGCTTAGGACTCATGATATTATAAATCTTCAAAGTCTTTTAAAATTTTTTTTTGAAAAAAACTTTCGTGAGATTAGTCAGAAGTAAACAACAATGCCTCCCATGCAATTTCATCAATTAACTTAATCTGGATTATTTTTTTGCAGATGTCTTTTGTTTCAGGTATAGCTTAGAGATTCTCATACGGTTTTGAAGTGAACTTTAACTGACAAAAAGCTCCTCTGTTATTGTACTTCTGTCGACCCATTCTTTGTTCAAAGGTACGTACCTTCCTCAGGAATTAGCTTTCGATCACTCTGCAGCTTGGTTTGTTTAAGACTTTCTATCTCTAAAATTTCGATGACAAGCATTTCTTTCTAGAAATAAATGCTAATCATCTTCCATCCCTTCTACCTTCTTTTTCGCATTACGCATCGCTGAATTGTGTTTTTCGGCAATACCTTCCTTGCGCAGTGCATTGATATTAATTTTCGTATCAGATGTTATGTTTCTGCCAAATGGATACCAGATCATTTGAGCTTCGAAGTGAACAAATAATTTTTTTGTTATGGTGGGAAATGATTTAGCTGCTTAAATAATTGGTAAGCTTAGGAGGAAAATCACCACTGAGGACGTTTTTCGCTTCAGCTGTTCGTTTCCCATGTGTCAGTTGTAATCTAATAAAAACTGTCCATTTTTGAAATTTTATCCCTGCTGTGGTTTTACGTCATTTTTGTGCATCAAGCAGAGAAAGCAATTTTATTCTTTTTGTACTGAATACATTTTTATTATTATCATCACAATTCTATTGTTGAAATTTTTTCTTGGGAAAAACAACGGTTTGACGTAAAATCATAAATACTTGCAAAGATGCGAGAAAAAAACACACACAATCATTTTCCTGTATTTATGTAAAATTAGGTCTTCTCGATTACATTACAATGTAAACGTTGGATAGGGTATTAAAAAGATTGTTTGAGTTATTTATGTTTCTGTCAAAATACTGCTCTACTGAAGATGTGTTGAGTATCATACAAACACCAGACGACCAGAAAGAAAAATAAGCACTCCTCTTAAACATGAAGCAAATTGTTTATTGTGGCAACAGAGCTGAAGCTGAGACCGAAATGAAAGTTTGCATTTGGTCAAAACAACTCACCGAGAAAACCATACTTTTTGTGCTGTCTTCACTATGGTACCATATTTCAATTTAAGACTGGGAGTGGTTTGCATACCTTTTCCCTTTTTGGAATGAGAGTTTTTGAAACAGAATAGGCCCTACCTGGTTATTAAAAGGCAATTTTCATTGCTGTTAGTGCATTAAAAAATCTCTTATAGAACATTGAAAAGTTAATAAAAGTAATAAATGACATTTAAGACATCGTATGGGCTCCAAGGTGGACCATAGCAAAATCATAAGTCGTTGAAATAAAAGGTGATTGTCATAGGTATTGATATGCACTCAGGTTTTAATTAAATTTGAAGAGATAAAAGTCTAATAATTACCAAAAGCTGTCTGAATGAAGATAATGCAAAAATTAGTCGTTTATTTCTTGGCAAAACAGAAAGAAGATTAAAATAACCAATAATGCTGCATGCAAACCGTAAGGGTACAGTAGATGACTCCAAGAAATTTGTTATTTACTAAATAATTCCAGTAAAACCTTGAAATTGACATAAAGGTTATCCTTGGAAACCTATACCCTCCTCAAGAAATTGAAAAATCAAGGTTGAACTAAATGGACAACTCTCTGCAGTTTCCCCTTCACTGCTATTGTTCAGCAAGGTTTTTTCTCGGCCCAACTTCATCAATGGTAACATTCGTTGCACCTTTGCCATGTACGCTAATGACTCGATTTTGCACTCTACTTTTAAAGTCTGATGATGTAACTTAGGTGGTAGTGACCTCGGACATGACCTCTTGTTTGTTGTCAGTTGGGGGTGAGAACTGACTGATAATTTGCAAATCAGCCAAACTTATGTCTGGTAGTCACACCAAGAGTCCTTTTTCAAAATACTTTTCTGAGAAGTCTTGTCTCAGAGCGACTTTACCTGTTCTCTTGGCATGACTCTATCTAGCAGTTTATCCGGGCCAACAGATATTGAAGCCATTGCAAAATTTAACTCTATGAAGATCGGTCCTCTTCTGCGTGCGACGGGTTTTCTCGCTCTCGACAGAACGTTCTTTTCATACGAATTTACTTTTGGTTCTTCGATTGAATAGTCCAATCAGATACATGTTCATGATCCAGTGGAATCTCGAATCTCGAATCTCGAATCTCGAATCTCGAATCTCGAATCTCGAATCTCGACTGCCATTGGTCAGGTCCTCCCTTCAAAAGTGCCCAATCACCGATGCAATAAGGCTTCTCTTTTCTTTTGCTCTTTAAAAAGTTATGTCATTGTACCACCGCTTCATTAAATTATCCTCTATGATTCCCACCCCTCGGACTATCAATCAAACGGTTTGAATTTAAGTGACATCCATAACCAAGGAGAATACCTAACTGCGACAGTGACCTTTACAACAGCACACACTTTTTTCGTGCTGCTTTTCTCTACATGTCCTTATTATTATTATTATTATTATTATTATTATTATTAAGCTTTCCATCTACGTATCTTCTTCTTCATCTTTCGGCTGCTCCCGTCAGGGGTCGCCACAGCGGAGCAATCGCCTCCATTTGGCGCGGTCGTCAGCGTCCTCTCTCCTCACTCCTAGTGTCCTCATATCCTCTTCAATTCCGTCCATNTAACAAGATTCTGGACAAGAAAATAGATACTATAACAGCAACGATAAAAGAAACCGTCTATTCCCTACAGCACAACAATCACATCAACAGCATTTCTTACACTCCAGAAATAGGGCTACCACCATTACAGAAAAGAGAGACAACAAACACAAGAAAGGTTTGACACCACTACACAAAGCAAATCGATCCCTATCACCAAGCACATCTGCACTATCAAGGTATAAAATCGTTATACCTAATTACTTCAGTAGCCAGACGATGTGAGACGTTTCTTTCGAAACGTATCGTAGAAAAAGCTTACGACGCAAGAGATGATAAATTTTCTACATCAGTTGTTTCTACTAAGTACATAAAGTCAAAAATATTTGAAACCGTGTAACATTGAATCTTCTATTTGCGCTGATTGTGTAGGGCAATGTATGGATGGATACAGAGTATGTGAAATCTTCTGTTCAAATTGATTGATAACAAAAGGCAATGTAAAGAGAAAAGCATGTTTATCATGTCTGAAGTTCAGGCTACTGAAAGAAAATTAATCATACAGAATGCTCCATACGCCATTGCATGACTTTACTCAATCATTTTGAGTTTTCTTCCGCTAAAATAGGGGCTACAGGTCGTTAAGAAACGGTGAAGGGGACTGAATTCAAAACGGTCCTTTTAAAAAACCCCAATAGTTTGTACTATGTAAAAAAGTCGTAATTCTAGTACATGATAAGATTTTGAAAAATCTTTTAGATACAAAAAGAGTTCTTACCTCACTGGCTCAAGATTCACGTGATCCCCTTGACATGTTAGAAGTTAGAGCTTTGGAAACTGACTTGAACTCGAGTGCTTTTGTTTGCAGAAGCCCTCTGGAAAAGTGTTGTTCCTAATATACTTAACAATTTGGAAAACTGAGCCAGCATCACCTGTTAAGCGCCTAGGAAAAGTACTGGTACCGTTAAAGATCTTTTTTTAATGAGAACGCTGAAATGGGATTAACCCGGGGACAAGCTTTCTTTTCTTTTATTGATTTGCTCCACTAAGCTATTTGAAAGCCATTGCATCAGAATAAATAGTGACTTTTAATTGACCTGCGTAAATAAGTTCCTATGGTCTTCCTGGTTTGTGCAATGCTTCCCGAAGAATCACATAGCGATTGTGACGGCTAGGTACGGGAAGAATCATCAAGGGATTATTAAGCACATGTAAAAAAGGTATCCAGAGACTAGGGAATATCGTACCTAATGATCTAACTAATGACATATTGCCGTATTTTGGTGGTGGTGGTTTTAGTGGTGGTGGTTTTGGTGGTGGTGATGATTAGGTTCTATGTATTATTTTCGGGTGTACCAATGCAATAAAACATGTAGCCTCATGCAAATTACATGACTAACCAGAGTCTTGCAACCTTATTTGCAAGAAAGCAGCAGGACTAAAATATATTTTTGCTTCAATACCCGGACCACAAGAGCAGTTATGCGGTCTGGTCGTTCCTTGCAGACTTGCAATTCCAGAAGTAAAAAAAGTTCATCCTTTAGTTTTGTTTTTTTCGTTTTTGTTCGCTTCATATGTTAGATGCTCTGCCATGTGCAGTTAATACGAGATCACATTTAAACAAGTACTTTTTAGGACACACTCATATTTTTTCTTTTGACTTCTATATTTTATCCTTTGCCTTTTGTATCTCTTTTTTATCATTTGTTACCTTTTAATTATTTTCCTTTCTTTGTCGTGAACGGGACAGCAGTTGCATTTTTAAAAGGCTCTGTTGTTGCTGAAAGAACAAAACAATAACACACAGTTGTGGGTAAATGCTCACATGTGTTACACTAAACTCTCTCCTTGCTTTAAAATTTTATAATAGTGGATTTCTCTTTTGTGGTACTTTGATTTGGATGCGATATTTGTTTTCGTGATAGTCATCATGGTGGTTATGTGCTGCTTAGTAGTTGTAGTAGGAGGAAAAGAAGCAGCAGGAACAGTGGTAGTACCAGTACTGCTAGTGTTGCTATTGATCAAAGACTTTTTAAAAGACAAAAACGTTTTCTTGCGAGTACGCATTAATCTGGTAACCCCCATTTTAACCCCCAAATGTCACCCCAAAAAGTTGTTACCAGTTTTCTAGCAGTATTCTAATAGCATATTTCCATCGAGGTTTAGTCTCACCAATTACGCGAATATTAAATATGCAATCAATAATATAAGTTGAATTACATATGACCCTTCAAATATTGGCTTCATATGTATTAAGAAGTACTGCTTAAAACATTTTGTCGGGGTAAACCGTAAACGTATTGTCTAATAATGTTTGTGTTTGGATACAGTCTAATCACGCACACCCCTTATACAATAGTTAGTTATACTTTTTGTATTCCCACTAGTCTTGCCAGCTAGTATTTTTGTGCTGGCTTCAAAAATATGGCTATATACAGTTGAACCTCGATTATCTGAACAAGAGGGGCATGAAGCAATTTGTTTGGATAACTGATTGTTCGGATAACTGATTATCCCCAAACAAACGACACCTTACTCGATATACATGTACATATATTTACCTCAGAACACACGTTTACATAAATATTTTCCCGAACCGGAAGATCTTGTTCGCATAATCCAAAATTCATATAATCGGTGTTCGGGTAATCGAGGTTCAACTGTACATTATAATTACCATACCTGATCGTAACACTTTTCTCATGAATTCACAGCTATTTTGAAAGAATTTTCTTTCTTCCTACCAGCTCTATTGATTTTAACACATATTCTGTTACTTTTCGCTTGTTTCTTTTGAATTTGAAGGGATTTCAAGTGGTTATTAACAAGGAAAGATTAAAAAGCGTTTTAACGTTTTCTGAAAGGAGCAGACACATATTGAAGTTTACCCCAGAAACAAACCTGTTAGAGGAACACGTGCTTAGTCTTGGAAATAATATCCACCACGTACAGTTATGTGGCGGAGAAGTTATTGTGAGCAAATATGCAGCAAGGCACATTCCATTTAATAAGCCCATTGATTACAAGTAAGATCACTTTATTATAAACAACCTATTTCTGAATTTTTCAATTTATTTTTACCTATTTTTTTTGTTTTTTCGCCGTCTTCCTAATAACGGAACATTTAGTAAAGATTTTATTTGATTTGATTAAAAACACATTTATTTATTTAAATTTTATACACTTAAGCTTTTCGTGAGACGAGCTCACATTATCAAGTGCAAAATATAATGATCAAAAAATTTTTTAATTAATATATCTTACACTTGATAATGTGAGCTTGGTTTACGAAAAGCTTCCTTTATATAATTTAAATAAATAAATGTGTTTTTAATCAAATAATATGATATATGGCTGTTGAATGTTTAGTAAAGAGCTATATTTTTAGTCGGGCATTCTATTTTCTAACCTCTATTTTCTAATCGATGTTAATATAGAGCCTAGTATGACAGGTTTTGGTTGCCGTTTAAGCATTAGCTTTAAAGCAATTACAAACACTACATGCCAAAATAAAAAAGACGTTCTGTAACAAGTTAATAGAGTGATTTTAACTGGATGACTATCAAGATGCTACTTTCCTTAATAAGGTGTAATTAATTTAAGTGGTAAGTTGGAAATGATGTGCAAATTATCTTTTTTCTTCAATGGAATGGAAAAGGGCTACGCAAATTACAGCTACGTCTTTTCTCTGTAACACACATGCGCTTGAAATGAGCACTGCTATTCAATATCTACCATTAGTTCCTCTTGAGCTAATTCTCTCACTAAATATTAAATTTGGAATTGTAAAATATATGGTCGAGTTACTACTTGACCCTAAGGGGCAACCATTTAAGTTGCCGTAAAACACTTGTATCTGGCAAGTGCAATAAACACTTTTACACCAAATTTATAAAGGACTGTGTATAAAAGAACACAAATTTGTTCCAACTACTAAAAAGGATTATTAAGGCAATAAAATACGGGATAAAATACATGTAAATAACTACTTAAATTATACTATAAATAATACTTAAACTTCAACAATTTCTAAACTAAAGGTTAGATCACAGCTTCACTATGAAACAGATCATATGATTTATATAAATCTTATCAACTTGCTACTCACAAACCAGTAGCGTTTCCAGTTCCAACCAACTGCTTACTGATTACAACTTTACCTCCCATATGACTGATGCCGAGTGAAGCTTCTCCAAATGGCACTCCTATTTATACTACCATATTCTCAAGTTATTACATTGATATTTTGCAATTACACACTTCAAATTGAATGTTTCAAATACTCATTTCATATTAAAGATATATTGACATGAATTGTCACTGTTACGTGGTCGCAGTGCATGACGTAGGTTTAGGATAACACCCCACCCCACCCCCTCTCTCTCTCTAACAGTTTCATAATACTACAATTACTGGGTCAGTGGGAATTTCAACCACCAATGTCAGTGCAAGGTTAAAAGTGATATTCTTTCTGAATTAAGTGAGGAAAAACCACATTTTTAAAAATAAAAAACACGCTAAAATGATCCAAATCACGTATAGTAGAGACCGCAAAGAAACTCGTGCCCTGCTGTACTTTTTGCTATGTTCAAGGATTTTTTATTGAAGTTCTATCTCCCTGAGTTTTATGACGGTCTTCTACTGCCTAATAATACTTTTTCCCAAAACAACTGCTGTAGTATAGTGTTCTCGCTCGCTTCGCTCTCACGAACAATGAGAACACCATTCCGTCTTCAAGATCTTTATAAAGTGAATAAAGCAATAATAGATAAAATTACGAATACAATATTGAAAAGCAATTTACACTAAATAAATGATAAATTAGTCAATCAGTACAAAAAAGCGGTAGTAGAAGAAGTTTTAGTATTAGTAGTAGTAGTAGTAGTAGTAGTAGTAGTAGTAGTAGTAGTAGTAGTAGTAGTAGTAGTAGTAGTAGTAGTAGTAGTAGTAGTAGTAGTAGTAGTAGCAGTAGTGGTAGTAGTAGTAGCAGTAGTAGTATTTTAAAGATGGGTCAAGTATTAAACCACAGTACGTTGGGTTTTTTTAATGGTATGGTGGTCACGCCGACTGTAACCTTGAGTCTGCGATGAGGTTGCCTTTTGGTCGTGTTGAGATTTGGCCGCCAGAAATGGAAGTACTGCTTCAGTTCATTTAGATTTCTGACAAGATCTTTTCAATGCTCTCGAATGACTGCCCGGTACAGAAGAGCTATGCCATCTGCACATATGTACCTCCCCGTATTGAAGGTAAGGAAGTCAGCTGAATATGTGTATGCTGTATATAGCATCGGTGCTAACATTGACCCATGTGGTACGCCATTGATAAGTCGGTGAGGCTTTGATTTCATATCGGGAAGGTGCAGCGGAAATCTACGATTACTGATAATTTCCATTATCATTCTGACCATTTCGTTGCTGGGGATGCACTGCAGCAGCTAAAGTGTTAGTCCTCGATGCTACACGGTGTCATATGCGACCGAAAGGTCCACAAGAACAATTCTTGCCTTTTTCTTGGCCAGGAAAGCGGATTGAATTTAATGATTTTATCATTACATTCAACACTATCTCTGGGGAAATATGGTTAATTTGAATGTGATGTGGCATTTAACAACAGATGCCATCTCAATCAAAGACATAGCTGCAAGCGTGTCCAACAGCGATGGTAAGACCAGCCAGGCCATTGACAGTGGAGACAATGACCTACACAATCAACCCTTTAAAGCAGCTACTCAAGAGTTCACACCGTTCTTTGGCGATATATTCAGGGGGTGACGAAAGACTGCATTGATGTAGAAACCCTTTATCTAATTGGCCTAACTATGGAAAATGCTCTTGAAGCGACGAGAAATCGGTAACTGTTTTTGACTTCTTTGGGCAACAAAGTCCTCGTTACCTGCCCTTTTTTCTTTGTTTTTTTGTTTAAAAACAATCAAATGTTTTTGGCATGTTGTAAGACTAACTTGTACAAAAAAACAACAAAGGCAACACACGAGTGATTGAATTAATTGTTCAGAGCGTAAGTGCCAGAAGCGAGACAATGTCTCATTTTTTCTCATTTTCGTATTTTGATGCTTTTCCTTCATTCCGTTTGTTTCGATTTTTATGAATTTGGAAAAAACTAAATTGAAATTTATTGTATTAGAGATACACTATATTCGCAAAACGGGTCAAAGAAATTTCACTGGGATCCATATCTCAAACTTGCTAAGGGAAGAAAAAACTTTCCAAGAGACTTTCCCAAGTATGTTAGCAAGGGTCAAAACAACTAAAAATTATTAGAAAACTCGTTGAAAAACGCCACAGAGAGATTTATTTTTGTAAGTGATATCTAACTGAGCTGACCTGAGACCAGAAGTGCGAGTTTGTTTTCCCAGGGTTGTAAAGGGAAAAAACATTGAAGTGGCATCAGTTTTAAGAGACAGGTGGTCCTCTAATTAATTATCAGCCTGTGATTTGCACTTCTCTGTTGAAAGGTTGTTTTATCTCATTCTTTTCACGGCATTTTATAATTTTTAAGCTCACGATAGCAAAGATTGTTCACGCTTCACTCCTGTTCACTGCAAACTAATGTACCTATGATTTCTGATCCAAGTTTATGACAAACGTCTTTGGGTACTTCCATCATTGCTGAAGTTCTGAATACGGTCAACCTTCCCCCCAAAACATTTTCTTGAAATTCCACTGTACGCTGAGTAGATTAGGAAAAGGAAGTGGCTGAGTGTTAAATGGCGCAGGGGGACCAGTGGCCCCAATGGGGATTTATTGTACCTTTTTAAATATGAAACAATTGATCATACTTTCTTGAACATGAGCTCTCTCAGAGAAAAGTAGAAGCCATATTTCAGGAACCGATAAAAACAAATGATCTCACAACGACACACTCGAGCAACTTATCAATTAAACCATTACCTTTTCAAATTCATAATAATCACTTTCGTTATGCTTCTCACAGTCTAAGGTCGGCCTTGGTACAAATTCAATGCTTTCATTTGATTCCTTTCATAACATTTTGGCTTCCTGGGCTGGTTGGCCTTCTCCAAGGCAATGGATTGATCTTATCAGCATTATTCGGCACATTTCCTTTTTTCTCTGAATAACAACGAACGGCTTCAATTTGGAGCTTTTGCTTTCACCACTCAAGGTACTGTTCTGCACTGCTTTTCGTACCACGTTGATTTGAACAAACGAGAAAGGTTTATTCCTGATTCCAAACAAAGTCTCAGTCCATCGTCGAATTAAACGGTTTTATAACACTTTGATATAACGTTGGTTTTGTAATCGTTTAATAAAAAATGTGAATGAAATAGCGCACATCAAATCCGCTCTGAGAATTTCCCCGACTTAAAAACAATAAAAACCACCTTTGAATAGAAGCCGCAACATATTTCTGAGTACGAAAATTGAAGCCTTAAAGGTTATTCAAGAAAATACAGCAGCAGTAGTAGTAGTAGTAGTACTACTACTACTACTACTACTACTACTACTACTACTACTACTACTTCTACTACTACTACTACTACTACTACTACTACTACTACTACTACTACTACTATTACTACTACTACTACTACTACTACTACTACTACTA
>RDPX01000425.1:369878-383323 GCA_003991215.1 Morbakka virulenta | reverse complement strand
GTACTAATTAACTTTCTTAGAAATTCTATGATACTATGGGAAACTAACCTTACCCTCTCCCACTCTAACGGAATTTTGACTGCTAATGGAATGCACATAAGGTGTGGAATTTTCCAAGGTGACTCTCTCTCCCCTCTTTTAGTCTGCATGGCACTCTGTCTCAAATTTTGAGCGACACAGGATATGGATACAAAATCGGTAATAAGAAGATAAATCATCTATTTTACATAGATGACCTGTAGTTATATGCCCGTAATGATGGTGAGCTGGAAGGACTGTTGCAAGAAAACAGTAAAGGCATTTAGCGATGATAATGGTATGGAATTTGGTTTGGATAAGTGCGCTAAAGCTACCGTGAAGCGTGGAAAGTTGGAAAGTACAGAAAATGTTGTGTTACATGATGAGTCAGTAATCAAGGAATTAGAACAGGAGGAAACATATAAGTACTGAGGCGTTAATGAAGGAGATGGCATACAGTATTCCAAGATGAAAGAAAATACCAGAAAAGAATGTCTATGTATGTTGAGATTAATAATGAAAACTGAACTTGATTCTCAAAACAAAATTACTGCTATTAACTCTCTTGCAGTACCAGTGGTAACTTACAGTTTTAACGTCATAATTGGAATTTTAGCGAATCTCGACAAAAACTTAGAAAGCAATTCACCTCCCACAGAATGCATCACCCTAAATCCGATATTGATCGTCTTTACATCCCCAGAAGTAAAGGAGGTAGGGGCATGATACAACTTGAATTGTCATACAGGACAGCTACTATAGGTCTCAGAATATCTGGATAAAACCGATGATTGGATGCTGCAGCTAGTTAACATACATGAAAATTCAAAAAAGTTACATTCAGTTCTTAAAGAGTCATCTATATTTTCTCGCCAGCTGGACTTAGATCTAAATAAAGAAAACAGCAACCATCTAAAACCCACGGCAATAGCTCGCAAAACAAAGAAAGCGGCGAAAAACAATGGTTTGAAACAATTGGAGTCAAGGTGGCAAGAAAAGCCCCTCCATGGACAGTATGCAGCCCGAAGCAAAAACGCTGATGTGGACGAAGCGGCGACCCATCAGTGGCTGAGGAGATCTGGACTGAAAGGGGAAACGGAAGACTTTATTCTTGCCGCTCAGGACCAAAGTCTTTTCACGCGTGATTATGAGGCCAATGTGTTGCACAACGGAGTAGACGAAAGATGTAGATTCTGCGAGGAAAGATACAGTAAATTTATGAAAATGGCTATGATCAAGCGATTTGAAAGGATTTAGATGCAATGGGTACTGAGAACAAGGATGTACTAAAGCAGTGATACGTAGCGCACTGGAACAAGTCAAAAGAACAATTAATAGTAAACATTTTTAGATGAAAGTCAACATTCCTCATTCTGGAGAATGTGTGGACGAAATGAAACTGTTTTATCACATTGTATGTGAATGTAATGTGCTTGCCCAAAAGGAGAATTGAAAGTGTCGTAACAATGTTTGTAAATATAAACATTGAAGGTTATGTATAAAATATGAGCTGGATTCATCAAGAAAATGATATGAATATATTCCACAGGGTGCTATTGAAAACAATAGATCTTTAATGCCCCAAAATGAAACGTAAAATTCTTGCTGTACCTCACAGGACTGATTGTTGTAAACGTTCACCGTTCACTGTTATCTCAATGCCATCAACATATTCTTTAAATTTTCTTGAAACAGTCCCCAATGCACTCAAAATCACAGCTATTATTTCAACTTTCTTCATCGTCCCAAGTAGGACGATTTCATGCTGTGATGGTCCAAATATATTGATTTTCTCATGCACCTTCTTTACCGTTCTAACCTCTTAGAATAGTGCAACATCAATTATTTTTGTTTGTTTCTTTCCTTTATCTCTTATGACAATACCAGGTTTTCTGGTTATGACTTCTCTGTCTCACTGGACCGCAATTAATATCGGACGTAAAATGGAGAAGATTGGTCTCCAATTTGAAGGAGATATTACCGTTGGTTTAACGTTTGTACTTGATTATTTTGGCAACTTACGACAGTAAAAGAATAATGATAATAACGATAATAGTAATAATAATAATAGTAGTAGTAATATCAGAAGTCATAGTAATGGTATTTTTATAGTCAAGTATTTATGTTTTTAGTGATAGTAATATTAATTGAATCCTCATTGCACAACACAATTCATATTATTACCGCATTTGTTGAACTCGACTAAAAATGTCCTTTTCATAACGAATATTAATGTAACACTAAAAGAAAAATATGTAAAGTAAAGTAAAGAAGATGTTAATATCTGATAAAATTGAAGTAAAATTCAAGAGAATGAGAATATGACCACCCTTATTCATGGTAGCTTACATCAACTTGCCAGATGACAATAAACTATTCCTTATAACAATAGTAATTTCCTATGGTGACGTAGCTGATATAATAGTATGAGCATGTAGCAGATGCTTCGTTGAAAGTATCAGTATGTGAAAAATAGTAGAGAGAACATCAGGATTGATTTGACAACAAATATTGACAACAGAAGATAATCACGTCGATAATTGATACATGACCGCCGCGCTGCATTTAACACTTGGCGCAAGAAATAGATTGGTTCATTACAAAAATCACAAGAATGACGAAAAATTACAATCGAAATTATAGAAAGATTTTCAAATGTGAAACTGAAATAATTTTAATGAAGTGCGTCAGGAAGTGAACTTTGTTTTGATCCTGGAGAGTCATTTACTATATCAGATGAAGTTAACAATATATAGGTTTAATTGTTGGTATGGAATTCTGCCAAGTGGGTCGGACATTAGAAAAACACCTTTTAAAAAGTCTAAAAATAGAATGAGACATAGTTTAATGTGATTTATTGCCTCCTTTGTGTTTTTTTAATTCCTCTGATACCGTTGTGCGCAATATTATAAATCTTCTGAATTCAGTCAAAATGTTAGATGCCGAAATGATATATTGGTCATGAACGATTTAAAAGAATATGCGAAAAACGAGCCAGCTGCAAGAAAACTGCAGTAATACCGTGAGTCTTTTCAGGACATATATTGGTACATCTTTTGGAATTAAAAAGTACGCTATTTATGCTTTACTTTGCACCAAAACGGTTAAATGTGATAGAATTAATCTAGCAGATAATTAAACGATTTAAGGTTTTGAAAGAAAATGGAAGCTTCCATTTTATAAAGAAGATTTAATAAACCATATGGAGAGAATAGAATGACCTCATTAGAACAGAATATCAGAGAAGGACCAAAAACAAGACTCAACACTAAGTTAGATGTACAAGATTTCTACCTGTAGAAATATTGTGACAGCGATAAACATGCGAGCTCTTTGTATAGGCAAGTGCCCAGCAGTGTTTTCAGATTGACATAGCGATAGACTGCAAACAATGGACAGAAGAAAGTACTTGTGTACCTGTTTTGATGGATATTTTTTACCAAGAAAGAAACTAATTTAGAAAACATATTTATTATTTGTAGGTTTTCAGAACAATGTAATTGTGAGTAAAGATAGGTTAGTTTAATTAGAACTCGGAGAATTCGAAATAATAGCAGACATGATGAAAAGTAACAAAATAAAAAGGAGTCAAAAGCCTTAATGATAAAACGTGACACTGACAAATCTGCAGAGAAAGTTTGGGTTTAGCTAATGACGAGTTGTAGCTCTGATTACAAAAAGAACAACTTTAAAGAGAAATCGAAAGACGTTATATTAGTACACCACATCGTGGTGTAAGGTTCCATAAGAAAAATAGCAAGCGTAAAAGTTCAGATTCAGATGACTTGGCAGAAGTGTTCATACATTTAGTAACTCGATTCGAAAGGGGGAGAGAGAGAGAGAGAGAGAGAGAGAGAGAGAGAGAGAGAGAGAGAGAGAGAGAGAGAGAGAGAGAGAGAGAGAGAGAGGAGAGAGAGAGAGAGAGAGAGAGAGACAGACAGACAGACACAGAGAGGTGGGGGTGGGGAGAAACTGCCACTGTTTATAGTTTATAGTACATTGGTGGTTGAGTGACAGTGGTAACAAGGCGCGTTATGTTATAAAATATGGTTTATATTTCAGCAGAAAACCTGATATAAAGGATTTCTATTCACAGAAATGACAATTCAAACTAAATATTCTCCTTTTTTGTGAAAACAGCTGTCCTGTTTGTTGTATCTCTTTTTTCCACCTCCTTTAGAGTGATCTCTTATTTATTTGATCTATTTGTTTATCTTTTTGTTTATTTGGTTATTGTTTATTAAATATTTGACAATAAAATGATATTTTCTTACCATTTGTTTTTCTTTGCATCAGTATTTGCGTTCCTTTTCTTCAGGTCAACCATTTCATTTGTTTTGATCGATGTTGAACGATTGTTTTAACGATTGTTTTAATATTTATTAACTATTCTCATGTTAAATTTATCTTTATGAAAACATGATAATAGATTTAAGAGATAATGTTTATCTTGAATCATGGGCCATAATAATGTTACCAACAATTAGAATAATCATAAGAATAATATTAGTAATAGAGTGAGTAGTACCACATAAATGGTATATGAAAAACAATTGTTTCCCTGGACTACTGGATGCAGCACGATAACATTTTGAAATGTCAGCTCCAAAGAAATAACTCTGACTATCACTTTAGCATGACGACCTTTACTCAGAGACAGTGTCTTTTCCACGTTCACTCACGGATTCTACTATATTACAATTTTGAATATCCCAGGTCAGTAAATGGTTATTGAAGGCAAGAAATCCTAAAACTGTTTGAGCCCATTGTAGTATGAATGAGATGTTTTCCCACACGTTTTCAAAATAAGGAACGAAATACTTTTATGAAATTCTTCGCTTGCTTTGCGTTATTTTGCGTTATTTTGCGTCAACTCCTTTAAAACTTTTCGTTTTTATTCCATGGACACTAACAATTAAACTGACGATCATCGTTCCCTTACAAGAGAAAGAAATTGAAACGATATCATACTTACCACAAATGTACGAGCAACATTGATTAGGTTCTATCAGTTAAGCTTTTAGCAGTTTTTTAATGAGGTTCCAATGTATATTTGTATTTTTGAGACATTTAGTTACAGAGTTGGAATATGTTAGGAATCCCTTGTGCGCTTGTGAACGACTTTGCAGTCAAGACCGTTCTAAGCTTACCTGTGAAACATCAGATTTTTTGCGAATCTGGAAGAGGTTAATCGAGTTTTTTCCTACATCATGTAATAGTTCTCTTAATTTTGCAATCTTCAGAATATGGTTAATATATGCGTCAAGATTTAATATCGTTATTGGTTCGGGTTTTTTTGCACACAGACGGGATCCAGAATATGCAAGACTGTGATTTGGACAAATAAATTATTCAAAAAAATTTTCAAAATACTCAACATACTTTTAGAAGTGAAAGTAGTTAAAAACATGTTCATACCTCATCGCTAAAATAAATGTTGGTATTAGGTGAATGAATTAGGTAAATGAATTAGGTGACTGAATATTTGCCCGCGTGACTAAAGTTTTCCGTACTTGTCTTGTACGAACCTGTCAGGTTTTGTATCATGTACATCGTCGACGTTAAAATGATTAAAAATTCTGATACAAGTTTGAGCAATTCTACATTCTGTTGCCAGTACCTGACCTTTTTATTGCGTCCAAATTTTTGCCCATTGGGAATTGTAGGTGGTATTTGATATCGCTAAGGTAGTGTAGTGAGCTGAAACATTTTTGAATCCTGGAAGAATTGCAAGAGCATTATTTGACAAGAGCTTTAATACGAAAACAAAACGTTACTATTTGCATGTTTTGGCTTTAAATGCCACTGGGGATTCTGAAGAGAACGTAGTCATTACATTAAAAAAAATGAATCGGTTCTCTTAATCTTAACGAGGTTTATCGATAGGAAGCCAGAAGCCACTTATTTTAAAGGCTAAGGCATTTTTTGTTGTTGTTGTTTGAGTTAGTGGTGTCATCCTGCTTCCATTTTAGTCACCACGAGTGTGCATGTACTAGACGTTCTCCCACTTTAGACTAAGAAGCAGAATTGGGTCGATACATGTGAAGTTAGGACGGGCCTCGAACCCTGGTCATATTGTATAGAATCCTGGGGTACATATACCCTCACGGTGTTATTAGCGCGGATTTGTAAATACCTTTTCTAAATTTGTTTACGTTAGGAATGCAGAGCCTTAAAGAATTTCTCAAGTTTAAAGGCCATTATATCTGGCCTACAAACAGTTCCGATTCACAGACTGAGAAGAACATGGTCTTTACTTTCAAGGTAAGTTGCTTGAGATTTATTTTGGTATTTAAATCATTCATGGGAAAAATTGTATTTTATATTTAATGGATTGAATAATATTTCGCTTCCATTTGATGTGTACACACAGCTGATATTGAAATGATAATATTTGACAGGAAATTCATGATGAATTTATGTATTTATGATTTATGATAATATATATACTCAACCTGCAGACAGTACTGTTTCGCTCTTTATGGGCTCATCAGTGCAGCACAGAGCTTCTGAGAAATAACTCTCTGGCCATATTGCTGGAGGCAACACAGGTTAAAGAGTTATTGTGGGATCCTGTCAGAGTGCTCAAACTACGCACGCGCAGTGAGCATTGCATTACGGTAACAACAGGTTCCCATCTCAGATAGAGTGCTCAACCAAACTTTCGTAAGGGAGCGTTATATATATATATATATATATATATATATATATATATATATATGTATATAATTTATGATGGTTTTTGTTTAAAGAGGTATTTACTAATAATTCTATCAATTTAATTCCACCGTGACCTCATGGAATCGGATGAGCATAAGTAAGTAAGTAAGTAAGGTATTTACCTCACGTTGAATCGCTTGTGACAAAAGTATCTGATATTAAGTATACAATATCAAAAGGTTTGAAAAGTTCATCGAATTTTCCTTTGCTTGGTCTGTAGGAATACTGCATCATAAAATTTTCTCAAAGTATCCTAAAGGATCAAGATGTAACAATAATTTATTTCTGAATTTTTTTCACTGTTATTCTGGATCCCTCCTCTATGGGTTTCACATAATCGAATTCTTTTGTGCCTCTTTTGTAGGATTTTCGAATATCTGCTAAACCCGAAAGAGGTTACTTTTGCATAAATAATGATAATGATAATGGTAATCATGATGATGATAATAATAATAATAAAAAATAATAATAGAATAATTGGATAGATAAACAGTGTATCTATTTAGTGAGGACATCGCTATGGAATTCGGTTTAAAGAAGTGCGCAGTGGTCAACACGTGGGCCGTTGCACTCCTGAGATACGGACTCGGAATTATTGAGTGGAAAGTAGAGGAACTGAAAAAAATCGACAGAGCAACGCAAAAGACTTTGACTGTGTACGGTGCTTTCCATCCAAAAAGTGATGTCGATCGACTGTATGTGAAACGAAGAGATGGTGGAAGAGGTTTGATTAGCATTGAAAATTGTGTTTGAGGTGAGGAGAACAATTTGGGATTGTATGTGCGGGATTCAAAAGAAGAGCTTCTGAAAGGTGTAAAGAAAGTTGGTATCATTGAGATTGGAGACCTGATGGAGAACGAAGAATTTAAGGGAGATGGGAGATGGTATTCACCTGTCAGATGGCACAGGGAGATGGTATTCACCTGCCAGACGAGAAAACGTAACGCCAGCTACTGACCAGCAGCTTTAGATGTTTGAAGTCCACCCAAGACATCAGGGATGCCCAACTCTTTCAAACCATCCTGAACCATCCCACCAAACTTCAAACCTACCATCTTCACTCTTTCTAACTTTGTCAGGCACCTCTTCAAACCATTTCCCCGCACATTTCAAATCATACGTCTTGCACAGCTCCCAATATATTCTCAATCCCATCCTATCATGTCGCCTCTTGTAATCCTTCTGAGCCAATACTTTACACCTACACACAACATGCCAAACTGACTCAGATTCAATTCCGCAGATGCGACACATAGGACTAACACCACCATCCCACTTCGACTGCGCCAACCTTGTCCTCAGTGCTTGGTCATGAGCAGCAAACACAAACGCCTTTGTGGTTTTTGCAAGGAAACGACCCTTAACCCACTGTACTGATCTCTCTGTTGCATTTTCATCCATCTCCCGAAAGAACCTACCATGCAGAGCCTTCTCCATCAATCTCAATGTATGGCAAATGAATAAAGCTACGGTGATACCCGTAGTAATTGGAGCATTGGAAGTCATTTCAGACAAGTTTGAAAGATACATGGAGAAGGTGGGTGTGAAGATTGCGATGGCAGTTACTCAGAAAACGGCACTGCTTGAAACAGCGGGGACACTGCGAAAAGTATTGTCTCTTTAGAGAAACAGGAGAAGGAACTTTGAGACCCCTAGTGACTTGTTGTTACCCGCTCTCAAAGATAAAAGAACATAAGAACTTTCCAGACAAACATGTCTGAGATTTACATTATTGACAATCAGGCTGGGAGTGGGGAGTGCTGTAGTCATGAGTTGTTGTCATAGAACAACAACCGCTTGAGCAATGTGTCTTTTCTCACTGTTTGTGAGGCGCCACTTGCAAGATTGAAGTGATGTTGCCATTTTTATTTGGTTTTATATTTATCTCTTGTGGTTACAGTACATGTGCCTGCATTCAACTTTCCTGGCTTGTTGTTGGGCGCTGAATGTGGGTTTTTCACCCATCAATCACCAGATGGTATGTAACCACTTGATAATAATGCCAGGAAATAGATGACCACACTGAAAGTGTGGAACATGTCTGTGTGAGCAAGCGAGCATCATTCAAAAGATAAATGTACTGCAATGTAATGTTTAGCATTATCACACTTAAGTTAGTGATATCACGCCGTTTAGAAAGAAAGGAGTCATTTGGTCTCCCACAGACTTGAAAGTGCCGTGACAGATTTCATATTTGATTTTGCAGTGCATAACACAATGGCCGGAATTACTGAAGAAATACTGAAAGATTTACCTTCAAAGATTTGTGACATGGTTGTTGTGTTGAGTTCTTCTGAAAAACTTAAAAGTTTGGATTTGGAAAGAAAAACGTCTCTTTGTCGCACTAAAATAGCGTCGTTCAAAACAGAAACAAAGCTTCAGTAAAAATCACTAAATAAACTGTTTTGCTACTGAGGGACAATTTTGCTCAGAAGGGTGATATTTCATAATAAAATTTTAATTTCTGACCAGTCAGACAACTAGAAGTACCTTTTTGGAACGTCGTGATGGTGGAAATTTCAGGGCATAACTGTACAGTACATAAGCACATTTTGACTGTTGGAAGGAGTCCGAGCGAATATGATTTGACTTTGTACGCAAAGAGTGATAACGAACTTGAAGGAATATTAAGGATAATGAAGGTTTCAGTGATTATATCGCTATGGGGTATGGGTTGAGTAATTGCGCCAAAGCTACTTTTTAAAAAAGGCAAATTAATGACGACCAACAATGTTAGACTTCATGTGGAAACCATAATTAAAGGTCTGCAACAGAACGATGTGTACAAATACCTTGTTGTTGACGAGTCCAATGAAATCCAAAAAAAAACAACCAAAAAGGAGCTTTTGAGAAGGAGGCGGTTGATTTTCAAGACCGAGCTTAATTACAAAAAGTAGTCACGGAATTAGTCACAGCATGCAACACATTAGTTGATCATCTCATCACATACAGGTTCAATATCATTGATTGGAACCATATCAAGCCCTAACAGGGGAGAAGGGAAATAAGATTATCGACAATGCCTGGAAGTCAAGACCTTTGGATGGCCAATACGCACTTCGAAGCCAGAGAGCTTATGTTGATTTAGTTGACGCCCATCAGTGGCTGAGAAGTGCTGGTCTGAAGGTGTAGATGGAAGGGCGTATTGTCACTGCTCAAGATCAAGCACTCTTTACGAGGAATTATCAGGTGAATGTGATTTATAATGGTATAGATGAGAAGTGTAGGTTGCTATCTGCTTTTAGGTGAATACTGATTGGAAGATCAATCGATAAAAATAGAAAAGAAAAAAATATATAAATAAATAAAATAGCCGTTGCTATTTTGAAGAGGTAAAAACTTTTATCGATGTTAGATTATTTATTAAAGTATTAATTGGGGGAAAGGGATGTAAAGAGAGTAAAGATGTAAATGTATAAACCGATAATAAAAAATGCTATTCAGGTTATTCTATTGTATGTTTGAACATTGTTAAGAACGACATTTGTTTTTTTTAAGACAGAGTCAGGTGTATTGACTAAGCAAGAAAAAAAAAGATGAATCAAAAATTTTGAGGTCAAAAGTAAAGAAGGCCCCGTTAATCCCTGAATATGAAGAGGCAATCAGTAGGTAAACAGACATGATGAAGGAGTTCTTTAAGAGACAGTTGGATTTGAATAACCTAAACCATGAGTCGGTTCATGTTAACTTATTTAGGATCTAACTCTTAAAAGAGACTAGAATTTTGAAAAATGTAAGAGAAAAAAAGGAATAAGAACAAAATAAAAAGAAAAGGCAGTTCACAACTTTCGATGCATTACATGATATTGGGCGTAAAAGAGAAGGTGAAATTTTTACCCTGGTCAAAATGAATATTCAGTTTTACTGTCATGTTTTAAACTATTTCTTGTAAATTTCCCTACTGTCAACTAAGTTAATTATTTTTCATTTTAACAAGGGAAACTATGGCATTGTTTGAAGATATGTCCGAAATATTTTCAGATGATTTGAACCAGAAAGCATCACGAGATCTTCTCATGCAGGTTTGTCTAGTAAAATCTCCTTTTGGCGTCTTTTTTATTTCAAAGCCACATTATTTGCTACGTTGTATAGCAGCCACAGCCCACGGATCATTGATTCATGGTAACAACAGCCTTGTTGCCCAGGTCCCTCCAACCAAGATCTTCCAACCCAAACCTCTCCTTCCTTAACTTTTGTACCCAACCCCCCAGAAATACCAAGTAATTTCCGGCTTGGTATTAGATTTTGTATCACGGGGAGCTTAGGACCCCTCAAGTGATGGTTCACAGCCGGAGATTTCATCACAATCAAGAAACTGGTTGATGTTGAACCGTACATTGTACTTAAGCTTGAGTATTTCATAACATCAGCCAGCTTATAACCTCTCTTCTATGAGTTGTTTTGAAGTTATGCCAATTTGGTTTATCTAGTCTTTTGGAAACGGGAACAGGAGTGCAAGTTTTCGTACTAATTTTTTTGATGTCAAGTGATACATAAAATATAGACAACTGCCTTAGCAAAGATGGGACCTTTGCTAAATGTCTGTGACGGTTGGTAAGGTAGATGCTTGACAACACCGATGCCAAACTACTAGTTCGTAATCTAGTTCATACCAGTATTAAACCCCGTAACTTTTGTTTTATGAGTTTAATTTTTTAGTCAGATCTTGACGTTTACGCTCTTTCTTAGACTTACGCATTTGGATTGTGGACAGTAGCAGACTTTGTGCTCTTGCTTATTCGTAATCCCAATGAATTCTCTACTTATATGTACGGCCATGGGGAACAGTTTCAAATGGCTAAAAAGCACCTAGATGGTGACATTTCCTTTAGCACTGACAAATACATCACTCTCGGCAAGTGCATTTGTATTTAAAGACTGAAACACCCACCCATATAGGCTGGTTTGAAATTCTTAGTCAACAGTGACATAACATTGCTCTTTAACATAGTCTGGTATAAATAGTATCGTACAGTTTCTAGCACGTTTTCTTTATAATTATAATCTTCACTGCTTGAAGCATGTTCTAGATAGTGTATAAATTGACATTTCTGTTACACAACAAAAGATGTGAATTATTATTATTATTTTCATAATTATCGTACACGAGTTCATTAATTCCATTCAGTGATAATGTCTCCTTTATATTGGTGACAGAAATTTCTCAAATCTCAAGATCCTTGCAAAATGCAATTTTCCCGTCTGTTGGATCTCCTCATTTTTTGTCTCAATTCCCAGTTCTTTTACACTCTTTTACACACTTTGATGTCTTTTAATGGTCTTCGTAATGCCCAAATGACTTCAGGGACTGTGTTTACTTCCATATTCCATTATTTCTGAAATTCTCGCATTTAATCCTGATAATTGTCAACTCTTTCTCTTTTGTCTGCTCTATCCATTTATATCGAATGGCAAAGTCAACGATAATATCATTATATTTCTTTTTCTTAATTAAAATTAAATCTAGCCTTCTTGCAACAATTACCAGATCAGTTTGAATATGAAGCCCCATACTATCCTGCAAGCATAATTTCAACAACACTTTCTTGTTTAGGGTTGTACCATTTCTCGCTTGGCTGTATCCCAAACTTTCTGTATATATCCATATGAATTCTCCTGCCGACCCAACCATCTGTACGTTTGTATTCTTTATGTGCTATTATGCTGTATTTCCTTATGAGTTGATTGATAACTTCATCAACCGTACCACGCGCTCTACATTTGCTGTCCACTTGTATTTTGTGGATTGTGACTTTAAAATGGATCTTTCTATTAGTTTTCTCTTGGGCTGCTAAGATTCGTCTTACAAAGGTTACTATTTTCAATCATTTCCACCTTTCTTTTTCAGCAATTCCCTCAGTTTGCCGTATGTGCTGGCCATGCAGGTCTTCATCTTATAGGACGGTAATTGCTTGCAAGTATACCTTTGAATTTATCTTTTGGGATAAGCACTGTTCATCCCTTTGTCATCCACAGTGGTATTTTCACCTCACGAATTCATTGAATCGAAGTTGTTTTAATTATAGTGCTCTTCATCAAGTCGTAATGGCTTAAGACAGGAAAACTTTACCCAAAATCAGCAGACCCAAGCAAATATGGCGTCTGGGGGGATTTAACACTTGATTTGATTCCGATCTCGTCAAGACATGGTTTGAAGTTTTTTTGGATGGACCCAGGAGCCCCTACCACAACTTGGATAACTATTATTTTCTAAATCCGAACTACCGTAACACACAGTTCCGAGTAGTTAGTAATCTTGTCAATCTTTCTCCTTTATATTATGATCACCCGGTGTAGCTTCGTCTATACCGGAACATTTGTCTTCTTCTTCTTCTTCTTCTTCTTATTATTATTATTATTATTATTATTATGAAGCATTTCTTTACGTATGAGTTTCAGTACAATTACCTACCGGGTCACCCCAGTGACCTGGGGCAGATAAAGGTCCTATGGGACATGACATGAACATAAAAGGGACAATTGACATGTTACAAAGAGAATAAAATAATTATGACAAGGAAGTAAAAACATCATTGGCACGAAAACTAAAAGATTATTCTCATATTACTGCAAACTATGAAAAGTATAAAAAATTTGTAAAAAGGTTGTATGAAAAAAAACAAAATCGTAAATGTTTATGACTTTTGCAGTATCAAATGCTTTTCGAAGAATATGAGCAGTGCCTGTGAGGACAATTTTCTGGAGGT
>RDPX01000425.1:331315-358685 GCA_003991215.1 Morbakka virulenta | reverse complement strand
TGTACGTACTGCTTTCTTTGAAAAAGATAATCGGTAAGCAATTGTAATTTGTTACCACGAATACCATACGAAGGAAGTTTAGTGAGCAAAGCGCTGTGGCTCAGCGTATTAAACGCTTTGTTCAGATCTATAAATGTCGCACCGACTAGATAGCCTTGATCGACGTGGCCCTTGATGTTATCAAGAAAGAAGGTGGTTGCAGGGTTCGTTGATCTTTTCATACGATATCCGAATTGATTTTCATTTAGCAGGTTTTCTGTCTCTAGAAATTCCATTAGTTGTTGATGTTCTGCTTTTTCTAAGAGTTTGGACACAGCAGGCAATACTAATATCGGACGGTAGTTAGCTAGATCAGTCCTTGAGCCCTTTTTGTAGATCGGAACTACCTTGGCTATTTTACATAGTGACGGTACTGTACAAGTTCTCACTGATAGATTGAAAATGTAACATAGCGGTTTAGATATTTGGTTTCAACATACCAGGAGGTAGTCCATCTACTCCCGACGCTTTTTTACGTTTGAACCGTTTGAACTGATTCAGCACAAAAATATTAGAGATATATATGTCATGTTGAATCGCTTCTCTGTTCGTGAACGAATATGTTTTGCTGATTTCCATACAAAGTCGGCCAATCTATTGGATTTTTTCTTGAGAACGTTTACTGCAGTTACATAGTATTCGCTGCATTTCTCGACAAAAGTTTGATTTTTGGTTATGTTAGAAGAGGTATGGTTAGTCTTACTGGGAAAAATCGTTTTGATACATTGCCAGAATTGTTGCGCATTTCTAGAATGTTCATTTAACATATTTCGGTAGAAAACACTTTTTGCTGATTTTAACTTGTTATTAAAACAATTACGAAGTTATTTGTACAGGCTCCAATCAGCGGTCCCCTTTGATCTTTTCGCCCTTTTTAAAAGCCGGTCTTTATCTGTTTTCAGTTTTTTAATGTCATGAGCCATCTATTTACATGGTTTTCCTCTAACTCTTTTCACTACAATAGGAGCATGTTTATCAAAAACGTCTGCAACTATTCTATTAAAGTAATCAACAACATCGTTTACGTTTTGCATTTCGTACAATGGGTTCCAATCAACATGTTCCATGTCATTAAACATTGAATCAGGATTATATCTTGCATAGTTTCTACACGTAATAGTTTTGGGTGTAAAAGTTCTGTTGTTAATTTTTCGTACGCATCCAATTAAGTCATGGTCGCTTATGCCCATTGGGAATACTCCATCATTTGCAATTGCATCTGGATTGTTTGTATTAATTAAATCAATCTGTTAAACGTGTTGGTGTCTTAATAACTTGCGTGTAACCGTGTAAAGTGAAAGCGTCTTTTATGTTTTTATTGTCTCCTACTTTATTGTAGTCCACGTCAAAGTCCCCAAGGATGATCACTTCTTTGTGTTCTTTTGAAACGTTCAATAATATTTCATTAAAAGTATCAGTGAAGTTTTTTGATGCAAACTTTGAACTATTGGGAGGTCTGTAATAAACAGCGCATAAGAGAAAATACCTCTCACATTCTGGTGAAAGATTTTCAAACCCCGCTTCTTTGTAAAATGTACTAACGAGGTTGAACAATCTTTCTCTGCATTTCTATTTCTTTCAAAATGAATACCAAAATGACACAACAGCAAAAATATTATCAGCAAGACATGGGTGACATTCACATGCGTCATCTTGAAATTTTAACTATTTTCGATTTTCAAGTACAGATTTAGGTCGATGAGAGTAAATAAGTCGAAAAACGTATAATAAACACAGCTAAATGTGACATAAGCGTTCAAAATAACCATCCAGCTTGTCGATTGGAACTATATCTTCCGAAGGTTATATATAATAACTCCTGTAAAGTGACAAAGAAAGCTATGGCAACTTTTTGAGCCAGCTGATCACTAAAATCGCTGTACACTTCCACTAAAATTCTTCACGTCAACTGAATGTGTTCACCGCGCTTCTGTAAATCAGAATGCCATGATGATTCTGAGTAATTGGAGTACGTAGCAAGTAAGTAGTAAACCAAAGTGAAAAACGTTGACGGTGGTGAGCAGTACAACTTGTTCCTCGATGTGAAATAACCGATTTCAAAATCAGCGTCGGTTCTAAAATACACATTGAAACTGCAACATTATGCCTATCAACTCTATGCATGAAAATTCATATGGATGAATTCATGGCAATATACTCCCTCCACCAAGTACAGGTTGTTTGTTCACTGCGCCATTTTGAAATAATCCGCCATGTTGGAAGTTCTGGGCAGGACGTCGATGTTCACAACTAAAAATCCAAGTATTTTGAGACTATTATCCTAAGACTATTATCCTTGGATAGGGCTGGTTTAAACCAAGTTCGAAAATAAGATTACCTAGTTAATATAAAAGCTTAACTCAACAGTTAAGCGCAAATGTTAAGCCTAATATCCAAAAGCTATCCAAAGCATGACCGTCCTCGAAATTTCCCGTCTTTTTAAATAATTAATAATATAGACAGAGAATATTAATAATAGTATATTGCTAATTGTGTGATTAAGTTGGCTTGAGCTCTTTCACCCACATTATCTTTTCCCCTAGCATCAGTCTCCTTTTCCCCTAGCATCAGTCCCCTTTTCCCCTAGCATCAGTCCCCTTTTCCCCTCGCACGTTAGTTTAGAAGGAGTACAAGAGACGTCACGATAATGTAGCGAGAAAGATCCATTGGGATATATGCAAGAAAAGAGGACTGGAATGTAGTAAGAAATGGTACGAGCATACCCCTGAAAGAGTTTTGGAGAGTGATGATGTAAAGTTGTTGTGGGATGTAAATATCCAGTGTGATAATGTGATTGAAGCAAGAAGGCCAGATTTAGTCTTGGTAGAAAAGAAGGAACATACGGCAATAATCATTGACATAACAGTACCGGCGGATGCGAACGTGGCAGAGAAGGAGAAAAAAAAGTAGAAAAGTATCAAGATCTGAAAAGAGAAATAAAAAGACTGTGGAAACTGAAGAAAGTAGAAATTGTCCCTGTTGCCATTGGAGCTCTGGTATCTGTGACTAAAGGATTTGAAAAGTGGGTTGAAAAGCTTGGGATTCACTGGAACTTCATTTATTCGAAATGTTTGTAAAGGATATAAAAAATCTGTGTAGATTATTTGATTACCTACTGAATGAATGTTATAATTAGTTATCAATTGAATATTAAAGTGTAGAAGCAGAAAAAATAAACAAAGGATAATTCGTAGAATAAAAAAAAAAAGTTTTGGATTTTTTGCATTTGGAAGGATATATGTCTTGTTTATTTTGAACATTCTTATTACAAGTCGAGTTTTCAGGCTTGCGGTTTGATTTATTATTTTGTTTAAGGAAGGAACTGCAAAACATGCGACTGTTGATTGGAGGATGAGCAAACGTAATTTGAAAAAGAGACAATCATGGATGAAGGAGGTAAACAGTTGATACTTTTCACCATACCTATATGTATATTCCTCCCTTCCGTCGATTCGATAGTCATGTCATTAAGGTATCCAAATGGTGACTCGGGTATATTTTTGGATAAAATTAAGAAGTGCTTTTCTTTGATTTAACTTATTGCCAATGTATCATTAGTGTATTTTAGTTGCCAATTTTGTCGTTGCATAAGGATAAGCTGCCTCTTCATTTCGTTTAGTCAGGGTTTCATGGCCGTCGTCTTTACCGTAAGATTATTGTCTACCAGCTTTAAAGTTGACCCATGTACCTATATGAGAAACTGACTGAAATATCAGATTAATTGATACTATGAGTCTACAATTTCATCCAATTTTGATTGAAATTTAGGCATTAAAATGATAATGTTTTAGGATGAAAAATGTAATATTATTTAGTATAAAAAGCTTGTACATTCATAATTTAAGCCTTATTTTCCTGCTATTTTTGTAGGGTGTTATACAAGGCACTGTACCATATCTGGGTATTTTTTTGACTGATTTGATGATGATAGATACAGCACATGCAAATACATTACAGGTATTAGAAACTTAAAATATGAGAATTTAATTTCCCTCGTGATTGTGAATTTTGCAAGCTACGCCTTTTTTTGTTTCATAATTTACAGCCTCGTCATTGTAGAGAAGTGAAAAATATGTTTGCATCGTGCTGGGTTTCATGCAGTTCATATAGTTACTATGTTCTTATGTTCTACCACCTACACTATTGTTACTACTCAGTTGAAGAGATTATCTTACTTTTCTATTTTTTACTTTTATGTGTTGCAAAATCCAAAGATTTTAAGGTATATGACGTATTGTATGTTGTTATTATTATTCATATTATTATTATTATTGTTGTTAACTGCCTATGACATTTTGTAATTTTATCATATTGGTTCTGGTGGTTTTTGTACCAAGGTACAGATGTACCCAGTTTTACCCTAGAGTTTTTTTCTCGTGCACATGATTTTTTGGATGTGTGCTTGGTTCTGTCATTTTTTCACACTTCTCTCCTTTTGTGCTTTTAAGAAAAATAAAAAAACTGAGTATTGTCACATTGCATATGTAACTACAAAACTGAGTTTTAACTCTAGTTTTCTTTCAAGGTACTAATTTAGAGTCACTTTGGAAATTGTAACCAACAGTACACTTCCTTCCCTCTAGAATATATCATTCGGCCTTCCATACTTGTGTTTCAAATGTCGGACTAAATAATTTATGTTCATTATTTTCACAGAATGGGCTAATCAATTTTGAAAAACGTCGAAAGGTTTGTGACTACAGTAGTTCTTTACGATAACATTACTAATTTTCTATCTTACGTTATAGCCCGTAGAGCACCCGTAGGTGAGGAGGAAAGAAACATTGTTTCTCGCATGAGATACATCCAAAAACCCCATAAATTTACTACAATATTCTAAAGAGGTTTTGTTCAATAAACATATAACAATTTTAAAAGGGTTGAAACATTGTTCTCCTCTCTTGAAGTTACTGATGCTAAATATTGAGATGCTGTATAGATAGTTCAGGTTCAAAACGGTGACAGCTGATCACATTTAGCTTTCACTTCTTATTCGATTCTAACTGCTTCTGTTTGGGACTTTGGGATATCATTAGGGAGAATGGACAGCAAAAATCTGTCCCAGTATTAAATCACTTAAAATTGCTACATTTAAATGTGGTGTGTTTCTTTCCGTGAATATTGTAATCATCGTTGTCTTAGGTACAGGGGCAAAAAATCTTGAAAAATGGCTAGAAAAAATGGGAAAAAACGGATATTAGATACTTTGCAAAAACATTGATTTTTAAGAGTAGCATGAATATTGAGATATGTTGTAAACACCCAGACTAAATGATCTTGATTTGATATTTGAAAAGTACTCCAGTAGAAACATGTTTTAGATGGCAATGTGAAAATAATTTAAGGGCTTGCCAAGCTAGACAGGGGGTATTTCAGGGTGACAGTTTGCAGCCTTTACTGTTTGACCTTAGTATGAAACCATCAGCATACATATTAAGAACAGTTAAGGGCTGTTATGAATGGGGGAATGGATATTTCTATGTTAACTAAACGTTTTAAAACCATGAGTGGTAGTTGATTGAAAAGAGCGTAACCAAATACTCTCACTTCTTCAAACTGTTTATCTTTTAATGAGAACGTTGATGTGGAATTTGGGTTGAAAAAGTAGAGGGTTTTGTAAATTAATGTTGAAGTCAAAATGAAATAGTATTAAAGTTATGGCAGTGAACACCTGGCGAGTGAGTGGTGGTGTTTTATTTCTGAAAAGGACCATAAAAAAAGACATGAGTTGATAGCAAAGAGTATACATGCATGAGATGCAAGAGATGGCAGAGATGCCTGGTTCTAGCCTCCAAACTTCATAGAAGAACTATACCCAATTTGTTTTTCCTTCATATGTGACATATTACTTCCGGGTACACGATGTCGGGAGAGGGAGAGCATTAACAAATAGAATAAGGGGAGGGGAAGAAATAAAAAAAAATAAGTTAATTTAAAAAGAAGTACAAAAAGAATTAAATGAGACAAGTAACTCCCTTGTAGTTGTTTCTGGCCTTGCATACCATGAAGGAGTTTTTAAAAAGTAATGTTGTTTGACTACATATGACGCCTTGCAGGGGACTAGCATTTTCAATAGCCCAAGTGGCCACGAGCATGCTATTTTTTATTAGTTTGTATTGACTTGAAGAGAGTATAATATGCGCGTTTGGCCATAATGAATAAAATGTTCCGCTTCCGTTACCCTGCTCTTGATAGGCTAATCTAAGAAATATGTATTAAATATTCCATTGGGGTGGTTTTAAGGTTTTTATTTATTTCATTTTTTTTATCAGGAATTTGAAGTAATAGCACAAATTAAAATGCTGCAGGAATCAGCAAAAAACTACAACTTTACAGCAAATGAGCAATTTCAAGGATGGTTTTACTCAGTTGCTACACTCACAGACGATGAAAGGTACAGTAATGATACAGAATTGAATTAGTGAAGTTGTTCAAGGGGCGGATAAAGTTAAAACCTCTATCCTGTATAAGTAGTTTAACTTTTCCATCTTTTGCTTGGCTCTGCATTACTTAGCAAATGATAAAGAACAGTTGCAAGATCCAACCGTACAACAAAAGAAAAGCCAAATATTGCCAAAGGAGTATAATGAGCTGAACATACCAAACCAGACCAAAGAACTTCTCAACAGAACTTTTTTCTTTGCATAAAATTAACTCAATTTAGAACACAGTTCTTTCTTGTCATTAACCTTTATTAAAGGGTTCTCCTTTCTTTTAAATTTTTTCTTCATTTTATTAAGCATTTTAGTGCCTTCACTTCACATACGGATCCATGGGTTAATGATCATGACCTGATCATCCCTGCACTATCCCACTCCCATTTCCAAGAGGCATTGTCTCATGTGCACATACCTAGCTTATTCATGGCCCTTAAAACCCCTTTAAGGTTCTCTTTTTTGTATTTTCAGTTTAATCTTTTGAGTTGCACTGCATTAATCTTTCCCCCTCTAATTATTTATTTGTGTTATGATGTACTGTTTCTATTCAATTGATCTCATATTTAGTTTGCAGTCCGTTATTTTACTGCCCCCCCCCTTTTCATCCAACACCACGTTACTCCAAATGTCGTGTTCTCACACATTTTATAACAAAGAGTGAAAGGTCCGAGGTGAGATAGTTCTTTCCAAGTTTTATTTGACCGCCCATTGACCGCTCCTGCCCAATCAACAGATACCTTTTTTTTTTCTTCTCGTTTTGGTATGAAAGAACTGTTATTCCACACTGCACCACATCAAAAAAACCAAATAAAAACAATACATGGTTGTAGTCTAATATACCTTGATGTGTACTATTCTTCACTTTTTGGTAGTCTATACTAGACTTTACAATACTGTATGATACTTAATCATATTACACACTAATACACTAGTTTGTTGAAAAACATACTATGCCATGCGTTGTGTGATTTGATTGTACTACATAACAAGGGGATTGACTAAACCATACCTGGACCCGGCCCAAAATAGAGACGTAAGGCACCTCTTTCCCGTTTCTAGCCTGGGAGTACACTTTGAGGAAATATTAATACATTCTGGTCTCCCATGGCCAGAAATACGGCCTTTATGACCCACTGGCAAATTAGGCTGTCAAACCGGCACCTTAAGCGGCAACTTACAGTCTTGCAAGCCAAATTGACAGCAATTCTGGCAGAACAAGAAATGAGTATATACTCTTATTTTACTGGGTATGGATGATAAACTGCACTTGTCAGAGATGTCACTACTAAGGCAAAATGGAGTTTCTTTTCGCCCCCTTTAAGAGGCCACACCTCTTGGCAAATGGGTACACTCTTTCTGATAAGGGATGGAAAACACTACTAAAAGTTCCACAAAGTTACAAATATTCTACAAAATTCTACAAAATTGTACCTGCGCCCATTCACGTGGTGTTGCTCTACCCTTCGGCCTTGCTTATCTCATTCAGGAAGACAAATCTAAGAAGGAAGACGAACGATGAAGTGGTTTCTTGCCTCAGGTTTTTCCGGGTTTTGCGGTGGATATGAATTCCAGGTAACATTACTGTCACCCAGTTTCTGGATCAAGACAGATTATAAAAGCGAACTTGACAACTGAAATTATTAAATTTGGGACTTGGAATGTTTGTTTGTGTTCTAAATCTATCGGAAATGAAGTTGAACAAGACAGGTATGATAAGGAAAGAAAACTGGACTGTGATACACTCCAGTAACAGAAAACACAGAAATGGTGATTGCATCGTAATAGGCAAAAATAGCCCTCCCAATCTCTCATTGCATACTGGCAAATTTCAGACAGATGATTCTAGTCACACCGAAACATCCGAATGTCAACATTAGCCAAATTGAACCTTGTGCATCTATTGCACATGTACCACGCGCTCAAATTAAACATGTAACAATGAACTTGACAAGTCGTTCAGAAAATGCAAATCACATAAATTTGGTATTGCCGGTTTTAACTGGGAAGGCTGGAAATGAGTCAATTGGGAATCGTGTTGGAAGTTTTGGTCTTCAAACAAGAAATGAAAGGGAAGATTTTGTTAGTGGAATAATACTGTGCAAACAATTTCTGCATAGCCAACAGGTACTTATAAAGAATTCCGAACAACTCTGGACGTCGGAAAGCCTCGATGGGACAGCACGAAATCACATTGATTATATATAAATTCCAAGAATGTTCAGAACATTGGAACATAGTTATCAATATGAGAACCTATCTATAGAGAGATTGTCACTCGGACTATGCCACAGTTATTGTTAATCTTCACCTACAACTTGAAAAGGGTCCAAACCCGATTACAATACTTCTGATGGAACTCGATGAGTACAAAGACCTTAATGTTTGAACAAAACTGAAACAGTGACGAACTACGTAGGAGGACGAAACACAGAGAGAAGGACAGCGGAAGAAGACAACAGTATCGAACAAAGATGTTATTCTGACCTCAAACAAACCCTTGCCTTAACTGAGAAAAATAAAAATGCGACATGAATGACCCCTTAGATTCTTGAACCAATGTAAGAGATGAAAGAGGGCTAAATATGATGCTAGGAGACAGCAACACGTGAAAGAAGACGTCAAAAGAATGTGCAACGAGGCCTATAAAAAATATCCTATTGAAGCCAATGAGAAAGCTGACAGAATATACAGTGTTTGAGAAAGAAAAATTCACTTAAGCAGATAAGATAACTCGTATGAAAATACAGGTGGAAGAACAGAACAGGAAACAAAAGACAGAAATTAAGACATTCTTTTGGAAGAAGAAGCAATCTTTCAAAATTGGTGCGAATGTAGAATGAATGTCCACCAACCAACCATTAGTTGGCGGCATTAATCACTTCTTCTTCTACCAAACTACAGGACGCGTTTGGCCAATAAGAAGATACGGGCTGGAAAAGAGATATGATATCCTGTTTTTTATCACCAACACCTTGCTCCTAGAAAGCCAATGATGCTATTCGTCGTCGTTTCATTATGACTCGACAGACAGACAGACAGACTGACAAGAAACAGTCATCTGAAGTATTAAACTGAATTAGCTGGACTCTGCCATATATAAGATACTTACGTTACGGATTTGTTTTACCATTGTCTCTTTAAAAGGCATCGATAATCATTGGAAATTTTACAGTAGTTCTGTAACTAAATTGACAAAGAATTGTTATAGATAGGAGAGATGTATATTGATAGAAAGTTTTAGATGCGCAGTATTTGTTGAATGTGTCTGTAAATAAAAGGAAGCTATTATTGGTTGGCTTGTGTATATGTTAACCTCCATTTTCCATTTTCCGTACGTCATTCAACAGTAAAATAACATTACCTAAAATCGATCCACGCTTTGATTTTGACTCCCTGCGTCATCTTATGGACATACGTACGTTTTAGAGGTTCCGTTAGGTGCACGGTACAACATGATCGTCAATGTAATAAGAAAGCCGAAGACCTGAGGATCATTGCATACATTAACAACTTTATTGAAAATACGTCGCTGCATATAAAATTTTGCCAAAGACCGCCCTTTTGACTATTGTAAAATTACCCGAAGCAAGACATATGAATAAGGAAAAGAACTGATCAGTAAGAAATTGAAAATCTGACAATTTCACAAAAATTTATTCTTCGCTATTTTAGGTATTGTACTTTCAAAGTGTTCGAGTCGTAGCATATCTTTTTCGAGCAAATTGTTTTCATCATGTTGTTTCGCTCTGTTATTGGTCTCTTTTTTGAATTTTTTAAAAGTTTTCAACTTTCGAAGGAGCTAGAACCTGATCGTGCTTGCACACCGCAGCCTGCCAGGCGCAATGATGTTCTTAAGTAAGTATCTTTTCCGGCTTTTTGTTTTTGTGTGCTTGTTTCTGTTTTGCAAGGGAAAGCAGGTATAGTTTTGACAACAACACGTAATATACATAGTCCTACCCGCAGACACGTATTCCGCTGTTCATCAGTTCACCAGTGAAGACTGATCACCCATCAATTACCATCAAGGCAATATTGTGGGACATTGCTGGGCATGGTTGCATCCAGACGTTGGAGATAGTGATGAACCAGAGTGTTTAAACCTCTATAAGAGCAATGAGCGTCGCATAGTGTATTTATCTATATGTAATAATTATAATAATAATAATAATAATAATAATAATAATAATAATAATAATAAAAAAATAGTAATAGTAATAGTAATAATGTCAATAATAGTGATGATGATGATCATGATGATAATGCGTCCTGGGTATTGACAAAAAACTACATCCGGTTGTGGAGTTTCGACGTGGGAGAATGAGGTTACCCTTTGCCATAACTGCCTTCAGGTCACCCTTGGGCAAAGTGTACCACTTGTCAGTCTACCCCGAAACCTTGAAGAACCAGGTATATGACATCCGGTGGGGTTTAATTTCTCACAAGTAGGGGGAACTCTTAAAACAAAGTAATTTCTTTTGGGGAATCTTTATTTTTTGAAAATAATAAATCAGCATAATTAAAGTTATCCAATACCCCAAAATGATTAGTTTATAGTCAACTGAGTTTCGTGTCTTTCATTTCGCAGACTCCAGGTTACTAATCAGTGTCTTTGATGTTTATATATATTGTGTTTATAGTCAGTTATGAGGTTATTTAGAACACTGAATTAAAGTATTTGAAGCTACTACAAATGCCCTGCCCAGTGGTACATTTGCTAGTAACTCCTGCTCAATCAACATTAGAACATTAGAATCTTTTCCGGACTCTAGCAGAGAATTTATCGAGCAATAGTAGCTATTTTTATTCATGCTTGCACCGGTTGAAGCAAGCATGGATAAAAAAACCCCTATTTTCTTCGCATTGTATGAAAAATCATGTGCATAACCTGTAAGAATCATGGTTCATGTATTACATTTATTTGTTTTACTGAACCATTTCTAGCTTTTCAGATATAATTTCAAATTCAGACATGCGATTTCGCAATTCTTTGTGCAGAAAAACAGTATCTCAGTATCGATTACTTTATTGGAATATAATTTCCTATCAAAAACCTGTTATATACATTACTTTTTGTACAGATTGGTTACTACTCATAAGAACTCAAGTATTCTTTTTCCTACAAGATGTTTTGTCCCGTTATTTTGACCGTGAGAAGAAGCCCTTTGTCTTCATTGAAGCACACATCACAGGACTTGGTGCCATGGTAGGCCAAAATAAAAGGCCAGTTGGCTTTGCCATAAGTTGCTGAGTCGAAATAGGCTCAACTGGATCTGGAGGTGATTGGGTTTGGGTTAAGATATTTAAATCATTATTTGGTCGGTTCGCCTTACGTTATGGATCACAAACCCTTATGCTCAATATACAATAGTTATCAAAAAGGTTTGATTTGCACTGAATGAACAAAGATGAGACATCAAGAAATTCAATACCACCTTGAATATCAAAAAGACAAACTCATATTTAATTGACTTAGTTTGAAGGAGAGGAAATCCGTACAGCGAATTATGAAATGAATATCCTCAGAAATCTCACTACATACAACACCTTTCATCGACAGACTAGACGTAAAAGTTACAAAAAGAAGGATAAAGTTCTGTCATAATTATCGAGATCGTTACAAAAGAAACAGCAGTGGATGCCAGAAGATGCTTCTCCTGACGCTACATGTTTCAGTGGTATCATGGCTGATTGATGCCAACACCAACTGGATTATCGATGAAAGGTGACAAAATCGTATTATCAAAAGGTTTACAAGAGGTATACCTACTGGCACCAGAGAAAGCCATCTTAGACAAGCTGTATGGAAAGGACACTAAGATTTTACTTCTTGTTCCACATTCAAAACAGGAAGTTTTTTATGAAAATGCCACTTGTATCGTACGTTTTCTTTAAAGAGAACTTGCTAATCCAGCATGCCTCACCATATATCACTGAAGTAATGGGAAGCAGTTGCAGTATATTTATCAGCCAAACATGTTGTTGTGATCAACGATCTTGGTTCCAAAGGCCCTTCTGCAAAACCTGCCAGCTCTACAAGTGTTGTTACGTTTCTTACAGCATGTTGAAACATTTACGATGCATATAGGAATCCTAAAAATTAGATCTCTGACATCGGACCTCCATTTATTCAAATGCAGTGCAGCAATGCACATCTGTACGAAATATTTTGATACAACACATACCACCTCTTCATTCGTTTGCGAATCCGGCAGAGAAACAATGAAGATTGCACAGGATGAAAAGGTACCTGCTGAATTGTCTTGCAAACAAGTCTTGAAAACTGTCGAGACCCACCTCATTCTTCAACAGGTTTATCACCGTCATCAGTGACGTTCAAAGATGGTCAAGAAGGCGTATTTGGTTCAGACGTGGCTATCAGGAGACGCTCACCGAAAAGAAAGAAGAGAAAAGGAAATAAAAACAAGTTAAAAAAACGCAAAGGTAAAAGTACCAAAGAAGGTGATAGTGCTAATTCTCAACGAACGTAAGCGAGTCGCATTTGATCTTGATTTGTTGAGTTGATAAATACCAATAGGTCGTTAATTGTTATACGGAAAGAGACAGGTGGCAGCATTTTTCAATCACATTCTAGAATTTCTGTATAATCAAAGAATCTAAACCCCTCAGAACAACAAGACCTAAATAGGTTCCATCGCTGATTAACTTACACAGCACCAAACGAAGTTGATGGTTATAATACAGAAGAGTTTTACTTGTTATACAAATGATCGTACGAAATAGGCGATGGCGCAAAGATTCATAGGAATGTTTAACACGCAGTAGCATGAAACGCAAACGTACAAAGCCTGTGTTTTAGGTAGAGCTACTTTAACACTTGTCCGATATTTCAATGAAGACTTTAAGAAGTCGAGAGCACTATAACTGAAATTTGAGCACTGACAGATCATTTTAAATGTCTCCTGCCATAGTGTCAGAGATAAAGTGTACCATATAAACTATATTTTATTTAATATATAAATATGTATAGATAGATGTATATAACTGTTTTTGATATGGTATATATTATATTGGCCTTTCTTTTAAAAACTAATTAGGAGCTATTCAGAAGATCTATCAAGTGTCATACTTGTGCCCTTATTTCCACAACAATGCCATCGATTGGTGGTGTTTATAGAACCTGTTGACTCAAGGTTTAAATGTTCTGCAGATTTTTGAATAGCTTCATCAAACAACGACAATCCTGTTGTTTTTTCTTCTCGTTTAAAGAGCAAAGATTGACATAAATACTGTGGACCTCCTCTTTGCCTGTAAATGATAAAACCATGGCTACTCATTTATATTCATTCATTTTCATTCTAGTAGCACTGAACCAGTTGCCTAGAAAGCTTTATTCATGTCCCAGTTCTTGTAGAGATTGGGAGATAAAAAATTAAATAGCTGCGCTCAGGTGACAATGTAATACGAGTCACTGTATTTTAAAGCAGAGTAGGGGTGTGGGGGAGGGGGGGGAGGTGCCGTGGGTAGTCATACTTTGAATGTATCATAAAGAACTTAATTTTGGACGATTTTCTCTTTTACTAAAATTAGGCGGTGTTGGCAAGTAGAGCGTTGATTAGAAACACAGTTTATATTGTTCATTTGACATCCAATTTTTTTAGTATGTTGAATATCAACGTACAGCAATATCACTCGCATGTTTGACATATCAACAATGTCATTAAGACTTGCTTTTCACTATTTGTCTTTGTTCCAATGAACAAACCTAATATCCAAACAAAAGTCAATGGAAGGAAACCTTGATGAGTACAGTAGGTAGTTTGTAGGGTAGAAGCTAGAAATTATATGTAACATTCATCTACAGATCCAATTCAAAACCAGTTGCTCTGACCGGGTCTCCCGCAGAAGAGCCTCGTTATCCGACACGTTATAATGTCAAGAAAAACAATGATAACGAGATGAGAGAATTATTGTGATTTTCTTATTGTTACTCTTTTTTTCGAATCTTGTTTGGAATATTGTATGCATCCATTACTTCATTGTAGCTCTTCAGTCTGTAGACATTATTTCTTATCATTATGTGTTGTGTAACTTTTTTTAAGAAAAATACCGACGGTTAACCTTTGCTTGAGTAACACTTAAAGTCTAAAATCAACTGAAATCAACGCGTCAGAGTAATATCGAAATTTTATTCTATATTTATAAAAGTGTTTTCTACTTCTTTCTTTTTTTAATTAATTTTTAATAGAGCAGTATGTTCTTTTTTATTTTTGAAATACAGTTTTGTTTGCAAAAGTATAACATTGAAGTTATATTGTCGCTTCTTTTTTTCTCGGTAGTTTCTTTTTTTCTCTTGCTTCCCATTGATCATCTAATTAATTCCAGTTATTTTTGTTTATAAAAGGCGACATTTGAGTGAAACAGATCTCTCACATAGCGTTATTGGAAGTGCTCAGAATGGTAAAAACGTATCAGAAGAATTAGTTAGATCATCCACAGTACCCCATCCAAAACTATACCATTCAACGGTATGTTAATCACTGTCATTTACTAATATTGTAAATATATTGTTTGTATATGTTAATGGTGGTTAGAGGAACAACGCATTGAAAGAGACAACAACGTTTATTAATCAAATAGTGAGTAAACGTGGTGTAAACAATCCTGGTATTAGATTCTGCTTTACATTTAGGTAATATTGAATTTAACGTTATTAAGGGCAAACTATACAAAATCAGGTTTTGAATACGATCCCAAACAATACGATATGATATGATATGGTACGGCACAAAACAAGAATAAAATGGTATCCACAACTTCCATAGGCAGATTCTATGGATTCTATTATGAACAGAAAACTGCCATACGAACAATGCAACAAAACTTTGAAATATATCCAGTGAGGTCCAGATGTATCTTCTAATTCTTAAGCTCCTCGAGAAACTGTTCATTGAATTACTATAGGTACCCCTGGGGGCGTTGCTTATGTATTTAGGCCCTGCTGGAGACTATTTGCGTATGAAGATAGATCATGCTTGAAACTATCCAATTTATGCCATGCGATTGTGCTGAGTATTGCTGAATAAAAATTATACCTAACGCCATGCGCTCGCTTGATTAGAATATACAGGAAACTTTCCGTTTATTTATTAGGATGATACTGGAAAACATTAACTGAGCTAAAAAGGTCACTTGAATTGCATTCGTTGTATTGTAAGATAACGGTGCAAAATCCATTTGTATTGAATACGATGATGCAGATGCTCACCAGATGACAACCTCCTTTACAATATTGTAAGTCACACTTTAACAAACACAGAAGAGCAAAATGCACACAATTTTAATAGCCATACACAGTAATATAAAAAAAGATTGTGCGTGACAAATAACAGCTCTCAATCGAACTACATCATTCTAGAGAAATTGCAACTGAGTCCTCCTATTAGGTATGAACAAAAACAACAAAAAGCATAGTTTANAAAATCAGGTTTTGAATACGATCCCAAACAATACGATATGATATGATATGGTACGGCACAAAACAAGAATAAAATGGTATCCACAACTTCCATAGGCAGATTCTATGGATTCTATTATGAACAGAAAACTGCCATACGAACAATGCAACAAAACTTTGAAATATATCCAGTGAGGTCCAGATGTATCTTCTAATTCTTAAGCTCCTCGAGAAACTGTTCATTGAATTACTATAGGTACCCCTGGGGGCGTTGCTTATGTATTTAGGCCCTGCTGGAGACTATTTGCGTATGAAGATAGATCATGCTTGAAACTATCCAATTTATGCCATGCGATTGTGCTGAGTATTGCTGAATAAAAATTATACCTAACGCCATGCGCTCGCTTGATTAGAATATACAGGAAACTTTCCGTTTATTTATTAGGATGATACTGGAAAACATTAACTGAGCAAAAAAGGTCACTTGAATTGCATTCGTTGTATTGTAAGATAACGGTGCAAAATCCATTTGTATTGAATACGATGATGCAGATGCTCACCAGATGACAACCTCCTTTACAATATTGTAAGTCACACTTTAACAAACACAGAAGAGCAAAATGCACACAATTTTAATAGCCATACACAGTAATATAAAAAAAGATTGTGCGTGACAAATAACAGCTCTCAATCGAACTACATCATTCTAGAGAAATTGCAACTGAGTCCTCCTATTAGGTATGAACAAAAACAACAAAAAGCATAGTTTAAGAAGGTGGTAATAGCAGGTTGTAATGCCAGGGTAGATTTATCACTGTTTTTAGTAGAATATTTTTCTTTGGTCGCATTAATGACAATTAGTACTTGAGTGTTTATTGTTAGCCTTAATACTGGGCTATCTAATTTGTCATCCTTGAATATGGATTGCAAAAATTTTGATTTAGGTTAAATAAACAATATATTGAACCAAAAAGGTTAAGTATGCTCAGAGGAAGAGAATATACCCCGATAAACGGGGGCTTCATAAAATTGCAGAGTAAAGCGTAGGTTTTGTTATTTTGTTGATTGATTAACTAGGAATTGGTGATGGGTAAAACTCATGACATCATATTAGATCCCAATTTATTTTTTTAAATGTCATTTCCCCCCTGTAACTGGGGCTCAGACGGTGCCCTTCATAGGGGCTTGGATTTGGCAGTGAGGGATGACTTGGCGGGATCCCTTCCTGACGCCAACCAATGGCTTTTTCTTTTGTGAATTTCCAAAGTCGCCTGCTCGGGGAATCGAACCCGGAATTCTTGGTTACGGTGCAGTTGCACTTACCATTAAGCCACGGCTCCTCTTCTTCATATTAGATCCCAAATATTTTTGCAAAAAACAGGAACAGGTAGCTTGGTCTATATGAAGAACGGCTATCTGTAATTGATCTGCCCTGAAAGGTAGTAAATGGCTTGACGTAGGCAACCAAATTTTCGAAAGTCGAATATGGACATTTCAGACTGGAATTTTGCATGAAGAAGACAGTATTGAGAATTAAGTAAAAGATCTTTTGAGGTTCAAATGACTGGGCTTTCTTCTTATTTAGTTCAGGATGAGGTGTGGATATGGTAAGAAATTGATTGGACCATTTATAGGTTTATCCAAGTTCGTAATAACTAAAAGTTTTACACAAAGATCATAGACATTTGAGTGCTTGTTCAATGACGTATGTTGATATGTTGTCTCTACAGTTGATTTTCTTTCTTAACTTTGAACAAAATGTGGTAATTTTTTGTTGCTTCCCAACACGATCATAAAGAGGAGGGGAAAAAAGTATAGGAAAATCTACTCGTCACTGAAACATTGTGCGTTGAAACGTTGTTCGTAAGGGAAAATTTATATCTGATTGAAGTAAGAAGACATTTAACCCTACCGATTTTTTTTTGGTGCTTCTCTTTTTTTGTTTAGTTTTGGCAATAGCTTGTTATAGCTCAATCAAATTATATACCTTAAGGTCATTTTGAATTGTTTGTTTTATTTTTTTTATGCAGTCGTCACCAGTGTGCCCAGCAACACCAGTCAAGACATTGTTAAAACCACCCACAGGACAACAAGTCATTCACCCACAAGGACAGATTGGCCGAGTTTCATTGGAAGGATCTCAAAAGACCGATGTTTACAAAAGCATCATAGTATGTGTTCAACATACATTTACCTGTCAGCACATGGGGTTTTGTAGATACCATACTTTTCATTTTGTTACAAAGGAAGAATTTGCCTATGAATACCTTATTATATTTGTCGTCGTTATATGATTTTACTGGAATTATTTCATACAAATTGTCATCTCAAGATGCTTTTGTTTCGGGGGTCTTGCTACCACTCAAGAAAAAACCCTTTTTTTCTCAGTTTCAACGATAAATATACGCATTTAATAAAAAATTGAAATTATTATTTTTGAAGAAATCTTTGAGTGCAGAGCTTTATTTCACTGAAAACAAACTTCTCTGGCAGGAAGATGTGATTTTTTGTAGCAAACTTTGGAATAAAACCATGCTTAGTTCTAGATATCTTTTCAGAATAAGCTTGAGCGCTAATTGGGGTTCTGGAAGCACAACGAATGCAACAGCAGCTTGTGTTAAGGAATAATAGTGATCAAAGGGTAATTAATTTGGCGATTAATTTGATGAATCTTTACAGGTTTGTTAGGAAATGTTTTAAAATCATGCTGTTACTTACTTACTTACTCTGTGATGTATTTGTTTGGCATTTTGAATCTAATACGCAGAAAAACATTTCAGTTCGTTGGTTGACGTTTTTTCAATGTTTTTATACTAGCCCGTGTTACTTGAATTTGATTTTGGTGATTTAATGATCTTATGTTGATTTTTTATGGCCCAGATTTATGTCGATATTTAGAGGTAGAATATATGGACCCATCAGTGGAGAGGTACCTTATACCATGACTTGATGTGTAAATGGGTAACTGCCGTGGAAGGCTTATCTGAAGTGCTCCACTGTAAAATGCTCAAGCGTGTGTTTAGCCTTATACATTTGTTGTGTATTTGTTTCTTTTTAAGTTTATCCTTTGCACCGCAATGCAGTAGGTACGTTTTTAAGAAAGAGCACGAAGAGTTTCACTCATGAAAGGGTTCATACAACCGTGGTTTCCGTTCGCTAGATTGTTCTTTGCGAATTCAGAATAGGTCCAACGTGAACATCGGCTTTAAATTCACACACACTATATATTTCACCATCCGTATTTGTCATCATTGCTTAGGAGAAACTTTAAAACAATTGTACATGTATTGAATGAATTTGGGTCAAACTAGAAGGAATGTAAAGGTCTTAAGATATATAATCACTGAGCTTGTAGGTTTTCATACATATTAAAGCTGCCCGTAGTGATACGCAATCCTTTATGAAATTGAAACTTTTTATTCTGTCGTTTTTTCGTTTAACAGTTCACCCCAAATGATCGCACCAACCACGTGATTAAATTGGCTTTAGAAAAATACGATATTCAGGAGCCTCCGGAATCGTACAGTTTGCACCAGGTTATCCCAGGAGGAAGTAAGTTGGTTGGAGACATTACGGGTTTTTTTTATTTTCAACTAAAGTGTTCCGACTAGCTCTTTTTTCGTTTTTGTGTTAATCGGAAGCCATTGTTTTGAACAGGTCTTACCGTCTTATTATTTTACTTTGGAAAATGTTTAAAACTTCTCATCAGCACAAACGAAAAATAACTTAAAAACGGCACTGTCATCTTGTTGAGAGATAAGACAGTGGGAAATGGAGTTGCAGAGCTACCCTTTTCAAAAATGGTTTACAAGTAGAAATCATATCTTTTCAGGCAGTGCTTTGATGATGTCGTGACTTGAACTCAGACATTGACTGGACAGCAAAACAGCAAGAACAAGAAAGACTTGTCAAAGATTTAATTTAACTTAATTTAATTTAAAGAGTCTAATCTTTGGGTTGTCAGAGAATAAGAACGAAAAAGGAGGGATTTATTTCAATGAGGCAAAAATGCAGCTGATATCATGCAAAGGAAAGCTAATTCCTTTTATCCACCTTCTATTTAATCACAATCGTTCTGATGTTAATCCCTAGTGATGTTGCTTCTCCTGTTTAGGATTGCTTAAGAATGAGACTGCATGGTTTGTTATTTTCTATAAATCTTGCCTGGGGCTTTTTGTATCTAATCTGTTGGTAAGGGTGCTTCTTTGTAACGTGACAGAGAGTACCTTATCTCTTATAATGATGTTCTTCTTTGAGTTCAAAGACCTGTTTATATCTTAGGCTTACTATCATTCTTCAGGCATTGGCTCGTCAACAAGGTTTTGCTTGTCTTAGTCTTTCCTGGTTGGTACCAGCTCAGGTTGCTACATTCCGTGCTATTTGGTTCTTCTAATAACTTTATCTTTACGGATCTGTTATCCAACATCGTAATGAATCCTCCTATGAATGTAGGGGTTTTATTCTTGAGACGACAAGATTATAAAACTCTGGCTACGCAGTTTTTTTCTTTGTCATATGATTGACAGTTTGTAGGTCTAAGGTCAACTGTTTTTTTCTTGCTTAACTTCTTTATTCTTTCTGTCTTTTCTTCACACTTATTGTTGTTTTTATGCCATGTATGCTTCTTAACCATAAAAAGACCCGTTTTGCCTTAAGGTCATATGATTTCATGTGATATGATGTCATGCTATACGATGTCATATCTTTTAAGATCATATTTAATGATGTTATTTCATCTATTTCCATTTATTGATTCTTCTGCATGTTTTAATAATGGAGTTATTTTTTTATTCATAGAAGACCTGGAATTAACACCGAGTTGTAATGTCTATTATGCTATCGACAAAACTTGTGATGCAAAGTTTCGACTTTCAAAAAGGGAATCTGAACCAAGCGTCGACAAAAACAGAAATATTACAACGCCGTCGAAATCGTCTAGCTCAGAAAAACAACATAATGGCCACATTAGACGGGAAAGAAAAACAGGTGTCATTAATACACATATCCCATGCCCCTTTGGACGAGAGGACTGTCTTGTGACGTGCGACGACACACGGCTGTGACAACGAAAGACTGACGTTGATGTTGGGAACGGAAATGCCAAAGTGGCATGCCCTGTTGTTTCATCTGTACAGAATTGTTTTCCTTGTTCCTCCTCAAGTGGACGATGTGATGGTTATGAAACTGGGATAATACGGAGCTGGTGGATTATGTGGTCTCTCGTTGAACTGTCACCTGGCCTTATTTGGACGCCATTGCTATTTACTAAGCCAGTGTCTTTGTGGCACTTTACTTCTCGGATCAAGCCCAGCCCAATGATTGGGAAGTGAATCTTAAGGATAGCAGCATTCTAAATTCTTAATGCTTTTCAGGACAGGGTGTTCTGGTCATTTGCATTCTTTAACAGAGGGATACTGAAAGGAGTGTCTGAAAATATTAAAATACTAGTCCACAAAATCTGTCCTTTTTTTTCATGTTCATGGACAAAAGATACACTGAAAATTTTAAAAATGCTGAAAATATTGAAAATGGTGAAAATGGCGGATTGGTGTCTACTTTTGTTTAACGGTATGATACCAGAACAGGAGTCTAAAGAAGTTGAGAATCCTTTTTTTTGGAGGGAGTAAAAACGAGATTCGTGGAGGTCAAAGGTCAAAATTTGAAGGAAGTTGCCTCCTTGTAAAATTTTTATTAGAAAGTTACAACTGATACAAAATGAGTGTAAAAACCCGAATATTAAGGTCCATAATTTAGCATTTGGCAGGGAAAATATTAGTGGGTAACTAAGACCAAGAGCGAGGAAAATTTGGTAGTAACATTTCCGTAGAACCTGATGCTGTTAGAGAGAAATATCCTGATCAGCCATGACGGGCTTTTATTTTTTTCATTTACTTTCAATGCTTCGACGAAACCCAAGTAGCGATACATACATTGAATATCATCCAAAGTGTGTACAGTTGAGTCATGCCAGGTATTTGAATTTATGGAAATATCAGCGATTTTGTGCTCATTTCAGGGTGCTTTTTTGGGTTCTATTACCACCAAATAGTTTATTTTACTAATGAAATTCCTATCACAGAAAGGGTTTTATTACGTTACCACAGACGGTATATTTCACCTATGGTAATGTTAGCCATATTGTTTTTGTTGACATAAAAAGATCCCTTCTAACAGACCGCTACTAAAACTTGTTTCCCGTAACACCAGCAAACGAATTTATGTTTTATAACTTGATAAGGATCTCGTTATATTAGAATGTTAGGTTTTCAATTTGGTATTAGTTTTTTAACAGCAATAAACAGACAGCCATTGTTAATCTTTAGGATTGGCAAAGGGTTTTTATTTAACTTATGTAAATGCATGTGTTGCAGTCTGTGTGCAATATTATGGGTGTTATTATTATCTATTGCTTTTGGACAGTGCTTTTGCTTGCTGCCTGTTTTAGCCCTATGTTTTGACATTGTCCATTTAAGCTGAAATTGGGGTGTCTTCCTGGATAGACGTCTGTATTCCAAATTGTGTTATGATGTCAGTGGATGCACTTTGTTCCTACCATTGTTAGCTTATGTCATGATAAACGATTGTTTGGCCATATGGCTATCTAGTTCCTATTGGATCTCGTCAGCGTATGCTTTGTGCACATAGATCTATCCAACATTTTTACGACTGTATAAGTTTAGGTAGTGTCAGTGCGTGCTTATGCATCTTGAAAGTCTAACACTTTTACCTCATAAATGATGTCAGCATTGGCATTGCGTATCTTAAAAAGATCCCAGTGATGGTATATGTTTCGTCTTTGATTACTAATACGAATTTAAGCAGGCCGATAAACACATGTTTCTTTTTGCTACTTCAACATTTGCATCTGTATTGGTGTTGATTGATATAACGAGGTGCATCCCCATTTCTGTCGTTACCGAACTGAGTTTTAGCTAGCAAAAGCAAATATTCATGTTTTTTAATACTATAATTATTCCAGCCTTCTGTGCTTCGCAGTTGAGCTTCTTTTATTTGTTTTGATGCGACATAGTAATAGAAACCTTATTTTGATTTGATTGTCGTCTATTTTAAAGAGGCAAAGCCGCCTTGTATTATCAAAATTGGAATTCGGGGGAGTGGATTAGAAGGGGTTGTGTTTAAATTTCAGTAATACTGTAGTATAGCGTTTTCTAAGATTTTTAAGATGTCATTTTGCGTAATTGTTATTGAAGGGCCAAATGGTAATAATTTTGGAATAAAATGGCGCAAAAGCCCGTTCCATAATTACCCTATGCAATTTTTGTACAGAAAAGACACTAATTGTGTTTACTTTATTTGAATGAAATGTTGCTGCATGTATGCAAAAATATAATTGAAGAGTTGATAGGTTCTGGCTGGGTTTTTTAAAATTGATTTTTAGTTAAAGTTTGACAATAAACTCAATGCAAAAAGGTTTAGTCCTGTTTCCTTTTTATAATTTATTCGAGCATATATTATGCACAACTTGATTGGTGACTTTTTTTGCTGTAATTTTATAGTTGAATTGTCATATTGACTTTTACGGAATCCCAGTTAAAACCAATGTAAATTAAGTGGCCTTTGTTTTAGAATTGCAGTGTTTTAATTGTATTAATGGTATTGCTGTAAATCCTGACTTTAGACCTGGACTTGTAGTATTGTAACAGTTGTTCAATACAGTCAATTGTGGTGAATTACAAACATGAACGATTTTTTTTGTGTAAAGATACCATTGGTTTGTATGTTAGCTGTGAATCCTGACTTTAGACCTGGACTTGTAGTATTGTAACAGTTGTTCAATACAGTTAAAATGTGGTGAATTACAAACATGAACGATTTTTTTGTGTAAAGATACCATTGGTTTGTATGTTAGCTGTGAATGCTGTACGGACACATTTGACTCCAACAGAGTAAATTTTACCGTCAAATAAAGATTTTCTACTCTTCTGATAGGAAGGGAGCGTTTACTTAAATTTTCGTCCAACTTGACCTCTAAGGTTCCCAGTTAGTACTGCACCTCGCTCAACTCCCCCTTTTTGACATATTCTTGATACCCCGCCATAAATTCTAATTGGTAAAGTCATCCTCGAGAAGGTTCCCAGAGCACACATATGATAAGTATCTCGGAGTGCCTGAGATGTCGTATTGTCTAGATCAAATATATAATAAGCCTGTCATTGTGTCGAGGCGAAACATATGAAGAGAATGCCCGAGTTTTTAGGCCGAATATTATGAGAATGTGTTAGTACTTGGGCAAATATAAAGAGGATATCAGAGTGTCTAGGACAAACATAGGTCGAGTATGCTGAAGTGTCTAGGAGAGACATGAGTATTTTGGAGTGCCTTTGGCAAATATGTAACGAGGTAAAAGTTCTTGGAAATTGAAAAAAAAAGATAATTTTTTTTCAGGAGATGAGTTAACTTTATACTAAAAATATTTCAATATTTAAAATTCCTTTTTTTGACCTGGGAATACGGCTTGACACGACTGTTGACTGGCCTGGGACCTGATAAGAATGACGTAATCAAAGTCACCATGTACAGGAGAAGTCATTGCGAACTTCCTTCGCAAAGTCAAATTACTTCGCTGAATAAACAACCCGTAACACAATTGTAACATTTTGAAACAGAATAAGCAAATTGAATTGAACCGCTGCCGAACAGTGAAGTAAACAGAAAGACCACGAAACAGCCGAAGAAGTATTTGACAAATTCTATTCTATCGCTAAGGCTCATCGTGATTGTCGAATGAAAATCGATTTCCATTTCCTTTTTTTCTATATATTTCCATATATTTCTATTTTTCTATATAAGCACCTCTATTCATTTTTACCAGGAATGAGGAAAGAAAATGAATTTTTTAAACCTTGACTCGTTTTCCAGCATCAGCTAAAAGCATGTCGAATTGTCAGTCAGATATGCCAATGTCTCGTTAATTTAGGGGTTTTGTTTTTGGTCTTTAATCAAGAAGACACTGTAGTAGTAGAAGCAGTAGTAGTAGTAGTAGTGGTGGTGGTGGTGGTCCTCCACTTTTTATTACTGTATGTCTGAAACAGTTGAAGCCTTCTACAAATCCTTCTTATCTGTATAAAAATGGTGATAAAAATTATCTCGATGCTTGGGGAAGCCAGATCCGCCTCAGTCAGTTACTTTAAACTGCAAGATCTTGAAAAGGAGGTTTGCAGATAAGAACGAAAACTGACCATTGTAAAGCCGTTCATTGTTTTTCACTAGCAAATCCAGAGGAAGACAAAGAACCTGTGGAGTTCAAAGCCTTAATACTTTTGTTGAAACCCACTGCTGCTTATTTTTTCTGCTCAGAGGACACATTAAGAATGTTAGACGATTTAAAATTTCTCTGTGGTTTAACGGTTGCATTGTTTTGTATTAGTACGTGACACTGCCAGCCGTTTTCCACCGCAGTCTTTGTTGGGCATTCTTCTCCTTTATTGAACTCACATGTCTCACTATCTGACATATATTCTAAACTTGAAAAATACACTTGTGTGCAACTAAAGGTGTTAATTAACGATCATCAGGCACACAATATTCGTCTCGTTATACTCGAATGGGTTCTGACCTTTTGCTGTTGTTTTGTGTTTTTACGATTTGCTCAATGTTACCGGTACATGTATAGCTTACTACCAAAAGCGGCCGTACACAGGACCTTTTGTTTTTGAGTCATGGGTGCCTTAACTTAAGCGGGCGCATTTCTGAAAAAGATCCCTTACTTGGAACAATGCCATCACGTAATGTCAGGAATATGATTAAGAATTTAGTTGATTTGGGGGTAAAATATTTTTGAACACTGATTTAATACATGGCCTGTGGTTTTCGGCTTGTTCTTTTCAATCAACCGTGTGGACAGTTACTTCTGTCTATCAATTTCTGTCTCCACGCCATCCCTTTCAATAAACCTTAAGAATCGCGCAGTGGTCAACAAAAAAATTATTTTTACTATCCCCAAGAAAAATTGGTTACTTTGCCAACGTTGTGGAAGACCTCTTAAACAGACTCCACAATTTTGGATGCCCTAACAGCTGGTAGGTTCAAATCATGTAAACTGGAATGCATATATTTGACACTTTAACGTGAAGTCCATTCTTATTGCCGCTCATGACGGACGCACCCTCTTATGCTTGTCCAACCAGATATGAAATATCTAGAGCCCAGTCTTACAGGTCAGAAACGAGTAACACTGACTGTGCATTCATTTTCTTTAAGATTGTGAAACCCCAGAAATTGTCATATACCTCAGCATATTTAGTGACAAACTAAGTGAAAATTCTCATTTTCTCTGTAGAAGATGCATGTGTGGTTTTACCAGCGAGGATACTCCAATACCTTGCTATTTTTAAATGATTCGATCAAGAATGATCTTCTTACATATACTCATTTCATTATTTTGAATGCGGGGAAGTATACTTGGTATTCTTGGGAACATGTCTCAAATGGCCTTACAGAGCGTTGTCAAAGTTGCTTAACATTTCATGAGAAATATTAAATTGCGATCCTGTTGTTTTCCGTCTTCATTCCAATTTCTCCTGAGAGCAACTAGCCGCATCCCTAACTCTATCACAACACTGATAATACACTCTTTTTGTACTTAAGTGCTGTTTTGCAATCTGTCTCTGTCGTCTTTCCCCTTCATCAGTTTCTTCCTGATGTGTCTTCAAGAAACCTCTTACCTTCTATTTTTTATCTCTATGTGTTGAAGTGCGCCTATTATGGTCAAGGTAACTAATCTTTTTGCCAATTGCAAAACATTGTCGACACAAATGCTTGTAATTTGATATTTCTGTAGTTGGTCCTGTCTACATTACCAAAGACATGTCCTTGATAAACATATTGCTTTTTCCTCGGGAGCGCTTTATCATAACCATAGTCTTCCTTCCACTCAAGCCCCTTAAAATCGGTTACCACCAGTAGCTTCAATATTGTCCTTTTGGAGCAAAATAAACGTTCGCGTCAGTAAAAAGAACTTCTTATCTGTAATAACATTCTTCGTAAAATTAAGATGGGATAATTCACTCCGAAGAAGTCTACTTGCACAGGTGCATTGCAGAAAGAGGGATGATTGCTTTCTTGTGCTTCTTCACCATTGAGTTAAGTTCTAACTACGTTGCTAAGCAAAACAAAAGATGTTGTATTCAAGTAAAGGACAGTTTTATTGATGTTCAATATTGTATCAAAAACATTTGCACCTTCTCACCGGACTCCAGAGTAGGCGGTTGCCTGTCAGCGAGGAAGCGTCAGGGATGACCATCTGCCACAGTCGAGGTAGAGCTCAGTCGCGTTGACCTCTTGCCAGGTGGTGCCCTTCTCTGGAAGGTATTCAGACAGGTACTGGTGCCAGCGTTTTCGTGCCCGGCCACTTGGTCTAGTGCCTTCAACTGTGTAATTGAAGGCTAGAGACAAGTGGTGGTCTGAGGGTCTCCTCTTGATATGTCCGTACCATTGTATTTGAGTGTTCTTGATTTTC
>RDPX01000425.1:200627-277432 GCA_003991215.1 Morbakka virulenta | reverse complement strand
TCTTTCTCCTTCCCCTGCTTTTTCTTCTTCCCCTCCTCCTTCTTTTTCTCCCCCTCTTGCTCTTCCTCTTCCCCTTGCTCTTCCTCTTCCCCTTCCTCTTGCTGTTCCCCTTCCTCTTGCTTTTCCCCTTCCTCTTGCTTTTCCTCTTCCTCTTGCTGTTCCCCTTCCTCTTGCTCTTCCGCTTCCCCTTGCTCTTCCGCTTCCCCTTGCTCTTCGTCTTGCCCTTCCTCTTGCTGTTCCCCTTCCTCTTCCGCTTCCGCTTCCTCTTGCTCTTCCGCTTCCGCTTGCTCTTGTTCTTGCTCTTCTTCTTCCTGTTCCTCTTACCCTGGTTCCATTGTAAGCTCTTAGTACTAAGAAACACCATATAGTAAAAATGGCCGAAAGATAATTGTTGTCTTACTACAAAACTATAATTAATCTATTTGTTCCCGGGTTTAAAGAAAACGTTTTATAAGAAAGAAGTACTTATTGGTGGACCCGTACCATTTCTGTACCTATTGTTATGGTTAGCATGTTATGGGTACTTGAAAGGAGGTACCACTCCTGTCAAGTACCCATATTTTTGTAAATCAAACGAAGCTCACGTTTACTGTGTCTGAGGATCATGATGTCACGTTTGAAATTCAACAATTAACAGTTAAGAGAAACATACACAGAAACCATAAAACGCAACAAAAGTGCAGAGCGCGAGTGCCGGACTCGTACCAGAAACACGATGCCTTACAAAAATAGAAGAGGAAAATAAAAGTTTAAGGAATTGGTCAAGAAAGCCGACATTCATGATGTTCAAATCAACGTCAGTGCAACTAATAGAAATGACTTGTTTTCTCTATATTTCCAATAATTGGTGTTGGCATTATTCTATGCTCAATTTTCCGTGCCGTTTTTCTTCGTTAGTATAAGATGCTTCGAAACTGGAAGTGAAGTCGTCGTTTTAAGAAGAGTTTTAAGTTGCGTCAATTTAGATGAGGTGGTCAATCGCAGAAGTCAAAGGGAAGAGCAGCGCAGTCCACTTCGGAAGTTGGTGCGAAAATTGTTTGGTTTGAAACAGCTCCACTGACCAAATTGGTAGAGCAGATGGGTGTGAAAGTGAAGGCTAGTGTTTAGGGTTCAGTTTTTGCGCATCCTACATTTTCCTATGTTTATCCAAATGACACTATGTATCAACAAATTACACTTGGCCGTGTACATGTTCTATGATCTACAAATTTGAAGAAAAAGGAGGACAAACGTACTAGATGTAACCAACTCAATTGCTGCGAACTGTGTTTTCAAAGTAGAGTTTTGAAACTTTTATTCATGTAAAATGCTCTAAAAATTGTACGTCTAAATCACATCTGAAAGGATGAATTCACTGTAAAAGCAATATAAATAGGCTCATGAGGCGCTGGTGAAATAATCTTTACAAATTAGTTGCAACTGAAATGGAAAATACCAAACTATAAGGGTAACTCTTGGAAGGACTAAGTTATATTAATACGGAGTCTGCCACAAAAATATATGACATACACTGCTGTCTTAGCATCTGTGCATGTCAAGGATAGTAGATCACGACCATCAGAGGACACCTACTTGTCTGAAATGGACTACCTTCCTCATGATTAATATCGTAGAAGACAATAAAAACGGATGGTGAGTAGAATTTTTAATATTCTTCTGTATGATATCATTTATCTTGATATCATACAGGTTTTGTATTCATTGATATCTTCTAAACTGATTTTTTTATAGTGAAATTCTCAGAGTTATAGATTCACTTCAACTGACAGCAACTAAGAAAGTTGCCACACCAGTGGATTGGAAGGTAGGGTTTAACTCATGTTTTTTGCCTCTCTGTTATGTTATCTATAGAGCTGATTTAAAAAACTGATCTCGTAGATACATGGTCAATCGATGCATATCAAAGGAGAAAACAATGGAAATATTGGAAATACGAAATCAAGGTTGCCAAAAATATAAACAGTTTGCTATTAGTAACCAAACATTATTTAATACATACATATCCATATACACGTTCGGACTTGCCTGAACGCGAGGGAATGGGAATTCTTAGACGATCATTTGACTTGTGGTAGGAATCGTCAAATATCGATAGTCAGCCACCAGTTGTGGTGCCAAATGTGGTGCCACTGAGTAAACAAGCCAAGAGGGAGAATGTCTCAGTCATACTGGTGCTTGAACAGTAACTCTATGGCCAATGGAAATCAACTTTGCATATACGTATAACTCTGTATGTGTACACGGGAAGAAAAGCGTCGTCATGATCACTTTGCCTGGAGCTGAAGTTACTCGAACGTACGAAACCCTGTAATAACAGTAAAACCTAAAGCCCCTTTACTATGACATATCAAGTGTCATACTATTCTCATCTTGGACTGACAAGAACAGTACTTCTATTTATACAATTGATTTTTGGCAGCTTCTTAAATCACGCAAAATTTACCGAATTTGTAACATATTAAATGTAAAAAAGTATTAGTGTATTTGCACGAAAATAGCTAAGAAATCGTACTCGCTTTGAATAGGCAAACAAGCACATTCTGGGTCTTCCACAAGACAGTTTGATACATCTTGCATTTTTGTTTTTTCTTTACTCTTTTTTCGCTTTCGTTTCTTTTTTTTCCTTTTGTTTAAGCCCTTTGTGAATGTATGAGACTGAATGAGTGAGCTTCCCTAGATCAACTGGTCTAGTACCAGCTGTTCTTCTTAGGCCAGCTAGTTCTCGTTCAGGATGACCACCCCTGATGGAAAAAGTACAGCATTGCGCACACACATCTGAGCTGTAAAGGATAGAAGTATCTATTTGTTACATTTTATTCCATTTTCTACGTTGTATTTCGTTATGTTATCTTTCATTTTTCGAGAAAGTTATTATTTTTCCATTTTTTGCTGTTTATACAAAAAACCCAAATTATATTCCCGTTGACACATTTTAGTTTCGTTGGGCTTAAATAAAGATAGGATAATAGATAATATTTTGCAAAGAAAAGGAAATGACAAAAATATCCCCTTCAGACACAATACAGGAAAAAAACCCACTTTTAATAGTAATAGCACTAAAACTTAGTAAAAAAAAGTATGTAAGTAGCAAGATTTTTAATGAGAATCTAGTAGCTGTGCATAAGATAAAAGAAACACTAACCTTTAACAGGGCGGCGTATCTGGGTATGTGTATTCTTGGTCTTAGCACAACATTAATGTTTGATTTTCATTATAATTATATAAAAAGCAAATATGGTCACAAGGCCAAATGAAATAGAGGCTGAGGATGTGTATCAGGACTTCTGGAATGATAAAAAGAGCAATTTGATAATAGCAGGGGTTTGCTCTCAAAGCTATCAAACCCCTACTCATCGTAGAAGAGTTGGATACAGAACCAAGCCTTGAAGTACCTCGCGAAGCAGTGGACAGGTTGGCCTGCGGCAAAGCATCTGGCAATGATGACCTCTACCAAAATCTTATCAAGCTCTGTAAAAGCATATTCTTGCAGCCTCTCCATAACGTCCTTTGCCTGTGTTGCAAGAAGGGAGCAGTACCACAAGACATGAGAGATTCCAAGATCGTCAGACTCCACAAAAACAAGGATAAAAGAAGCGATTGCAACAAATGTAGGGGCATTTCCTTCCTGCGCAGCGCAGGCAAGGTCTACGTCAGTGTCCCAGTCTGCCTTCCGCGCTGAACGATGAGCAGTGGACATCTTCAGGAGGAATCCAGAGAACAGCAAAGTTTCCTCTATATCGGCTTTATCCACCTTAACAAGGTATTCGACCTCATAAGCTGGGAAGGAGTGTTCGACATTCCCCCTGAAAATATGTCTTTCAAAGCTGCATAGCTTGATCGGATCTTTCCACGATGATATGAAGGCAACCATCCCAATATGAGAGTAGCTTGTCCGAACACTACAGCATCAAACGTGGCGTCAAAGAACGCTGTTTCCCTGCTCCCACCCTATTCGCAATCTTTTCTTCACTGCTCCTAAAACACACTTTTGGGACCTCAACCGAAGGGGTATAACTGCATCAGATCAGATGGTTTACTTTTCAACCTCGCCAGACTGAAAGCAAAGACAAAAGTGTGCGAGACCATCATCATAGACCTGCTCTTTCCTGATGACGCTGCTTTCACATCACACACCAAGCCGCAACGTCAGCCTCATGGACAGATACTGTCCAGCCTGAAAAGACGTCGGACTAACCATCAGACTGAGAAGACCAACCAACGTGTTAAGCCAGAATGTGGATGTTTCACCTGTCACCACCCTTGGCAACTACTAACATGACACTGTTCACCAGTTAACATACCTTGGGTCCACTATCAGCAACAACCTGTCCCTCGACGCTGATACAAGCACATCAGTAAGGCCGCAACAATCCTAGGCCAACTCACCACCTGCGGCTGGGAGAATCCACACCTGACACCTCCAACCAAGATAGCAGTTTACAACGCCTGCTTTGTCAGCACTCCTCTGTACAACAGTGAATCATGGACGACATATGCCAAGAAAGAAAGAAAACTGAACAGTTTTCACATCAGCTACCTTCACCACATTCTCAGAATCAAGTGGAGTGATAAAGTATCCAATGTCTAGGTCCATGCACGCGCTGGTCTACCCGCTATGAACACGCTATGAACACAGCGCAAGCTACGCTGACTTGAGCACCATCATCCTATGGAGGACGGCCGCATTCCCAAGGACATCCTGTATGGTGAACTTGCCTCTAGTAAGAGGCCTGCCAACCGCCCCCAGCTACTCTATAAAGATGTCTGCAAGCGCGACATGAAAGCTCTTGGCATTGAGACAGAGAGCTGGGAAGATGTAGAACTGACCGCAATAGATGGCACTGTGTGCCCCGGAACCCACTCAGGTCAGGTTAGGAGAAGATCCAGACCCTAGCTGAAGAAAAGAGAAATAGGCAGAAGGTGCATACTTATGAAAACAATTCTGGGACCGGCCACGTCTACACCAGATGTGGTAGAGTCTGTCGCTCCCATATCGGCCTCATCAGCTGCTGCCGACCCTGCTCCAAAGGGATCGAGACAACCCAGCATTTGGCCGCATCATCCATAGTTGACATCGACTGGCGGAACCCTACTACATCTACTACCACTTTATTAAAAATAAATATGGGAATAAAGCTAAGTTGCTTTTCACCTTTTCTAATAGCTTACCATATGAAATAGAGGCTGATAATATGTATCTGAATTTTTGGAATGATAAAAATCATTCCAAAAATTGATCAATTTGATAATAGTGACTCACCCATAATCTCACCCATATTGTGATGAAGTAAATAAGAAAGTAATTGGTAAGTTCAAAGATGAAGCTGCTAATGTTCCAATTGTTGAATCTATTTGATTGCAATCTAAGATATATTGTTATATTAGAGATAATGAAATAGGTGGAAAGACTGTAAAGGATATTAAAAAGAAAGTTATAAAAAAATATATTAAACATGAAGGCTATAAAGACGTTTTAATGAATAATAAACTAATCCATCATACTGTGAAAAACATAAAGAGTCAACAACATTAATTCGAAAGGTATGAATTAAATAATAAAGTATACTCAGTTGTTTTGATGACAAAACATAAAAATGGGATAATAGGCTATGCTTACGGACATTACAGGTTATATGAAAATTATAAATAATTAAAAAATCATAACCTACGATATAGCAACACATTCCTTACTTGATTGAGGTGATCTCATAGACAAACTTACAGATAAACTTTTAAAGTATATTGTACTATAAACTTTACTTATGAAGTTTACTAATTCTATTATTGTATTGTCATGGATGTAAGAGTATCTGGAAACTTCTACTGATCTTAAATACAAAAGATGCTGTAATATGCCAGTAGGAAATCTCTTAGTTTTTAGGAGTTTGGACACACAATGATAAGATGCAAAATGATTATTTTAAATTGGATACAACGACTAGAATAGTTGCATTAAAACCAAAGTTTGCTAAACAAGTAGAAATATGTAATCGTTGTTTATTACATGTTAGCAATGCATGATAAAAGTAGTATAGAAATTGGAAATGAGAGATCATTGTTTATTAAAAATTATCTCGTACCTTTATTTCCTATACTACTGACGACGATGCTTATTTAGTGGTAACTCTGATAGTAATGATGATGGTGGAAATGATGATGTTCATTTTTATGATTGTAAGTGGTTTTAAAAGGGAAAGGCGTTAGGCCCTGGAAAACCTAAATCACTTTTTCATTCGTCAGGGTCAGTAGTAGTGATGATTGTAATAATGATGATGATGATGACGATGATAATGATACTGATACTGATATTATTGCATTGATCTTATTTTTTAGAGTGGTGAGTCGTGTATGGTTGTTCCATCCGTCAAAGAGGAAGATCTTGCAACTCATTTTCCAAAAGGAGTTGACATTGTTGAGGTTCCCTCAAAGAAGAGATATTTGCGTCTTACACCACAGCCTTGAATTATTAGTCAAACCATCCCTTTAATCCCATACTCGCAAGTTTTTTATTCATTCAATTACAAATCATTGAAATATTCAAATAAAGAAAGTGAGCACTGCATTTTGAATTGGGCCCTAACGTACCTAACCCCAAATTGTTAATTGGCTACAATAGTTGTTACTGTTGACTTTAAATGCTATTATTCCTGTGTTAAGCATACCGATGAAACTTTAACTGTATCTTATTGCTTTAAATAAACACATGTTTTCCTTCGTTTTAGTATTTTGAAAATGGATGGTATGTACGTTTATTTAACTGGTTGTTGTTACATTATGTAGTAAATATAAATGCAAAAACTTGTGAAGCATGCATGGAAATATGGAGGATGCAGAAAATTTGTAATAAATTGTGACATTTTTTGTTCATCTTGTGCTTCTCACTTCTGAAATTATCTCCAATTCTTGCTTCCCTCTTTGCTTCCCTCTTTGCTTCCCTCTTTGCTTCCCTCTTTGCTTCCTTCTTTGCTTCCCTCTTAAAGACAAAGCTAGACTGAATAGGGAATATCTAAAGGGGTGTTTTGCAAGTCTTGCTGCAAGAAGCGAAGGAATAAGTGGGAGACGATAACCCTTGAAAGAGTTCTTATCTTACTTGTACGTTATTGTAGTTTAGGATTTTCAGGCCTTTGTTTATGCTGCGTGCATTATTTAGATCGCTCTGTGCTTATTGTACATGCCCTATTTGAATCGTTTAGGACTCTTAATTTAGAATTGGATGTAGTTATTGTATTATTAACAGGATATTTAGAGACATCTTCAATTATTTAAGTCATGGCTTACACTGGTTTAGAACTGCACGGTTTTCTATAGTAACTAATCTAATTTTAACTACGTGATTATCATTCTAAAAGAGATACCAGTATAACCAAGCTCCGCACCTCTTACGGATGGACAGTTTCTTGGTACACTTTGATGTGGGAAGCCTGTAGGAATTGGTTTCCTTACGAAAGATGCAATCAAGTACATATATATATAAAGAGTTATTGACATAACCTATAGGCCAACAAGCATTTTATTATTGATGTGTGCATTTTCACCATTTTTGTGTTCATTGTTATAATATGATAATAAAAGATATATTTTTACAAAAATGTAACAAAAGTGAAACCATTCTTATACAATGTAAAAGCCTTTAATGTCCTTCAATCATTATCGTTAAAAAATCCTGTAGCTAATAAAATACAAAGAATCTTTGCAGATGTTCCTTAAGCCGATGCTTCAAAACAACAATGGAATCCAAACTTTCAATGGCAACAAACAGATCCCGAGTTCAATGACGTATTATTTAGGTCAACACGAAACCGAGGCCTGTATGAGACAGTTCTCAAAACGTGGGTGAGAAGGCGCCTGGAAAAGTTATTGAAACATTGGAAATTGCGCGTCAATGTCTGTTTCAAGATATTGAATTAAAATTGTATATTAAAATTGTTATAAAACACGAGGTTTATTGTTTTAGCAATGTGGATTGGGGAAAAGCACAGAATCGTTCCCAGTATTTATTGTAACCATGTGATGGCTCTGCTGGTTGAAATAGCAAACCATAAAATCAAACAGTTTAAATTAGTTCCAGGGGAGGTAGCATGTTTGAGCTCATCAAGGAAATCGGGAGACCGTCAACATCATCCCATAAGTGTTCCCAGCCTCTGTTGGACCCTGTTGTACGAAAATGAAAATATGCTTCAGGTATCAGTTCTACACTTTACGATCTACCTCCTGAAAGAATGTTTTCTTTGGATTTTCAAACTGGACTGAAATCACTGCAAGAACATTTCAAAGATAAAAATAAACTTACAGGAATCTTATCTAACGTACCATCAATTTCGACTTTAACAAACTAAGGAAACATTTAACTTCAAAGTTTTAAAAGGTATATTTGTTTAAATGAGTATGGAATTGTTTCTAAAGCTTGTCCATATAACTTTATAAGTATGGATCCTAAAGAAAAATACAAAAGGTTTGTCCCAGGTATAACATACCTTGTTACTGTAGATTTACAAATGTCAAAAAGCCAAGAAAAATGTTTCTTTAAATCCATTTTGGAGTCACAAGTAGAACAACAACTGATCTTTGCCATATTGTTAAGGTTTTGGCTCAGGTTTTATATTTTGGGCATTGCTAGAACGTAAGTCGTTTTTTATACTTTTACTTTTTATTATATTTATTGCAATCACTACCAGGATTAAGGTATGTGTACAAAGCTATAAAATCATTATAAACCTGTTCATATTTTATTATTTGTTGTTCATTTGTAGACCCGAGACTTTGAAGTATTGGGTTGGCATCTGCCGGGATCTACTCTGCCTAGTGGGCAGAAGGGACTCCTTAGCCCTGACCGGCAATCCCCCCTAGTGATGGTAATCCATCTAAGAGAAGGAAACTGACATAAAACCAAACTGGATAGGACAATTCGTTACCCTGTAAAGCAATCTTTTAGCCAAATGTAATAAAATTTAATCTTAAAACACTGACCACTACCGCCAGGATACCATTTCAACTTAAACTTACAAACAGATTCAGTGCCCTTAGCGAAGTATCAGAACCAGAAGATACTTTTAATGAATTCCCAAGTGCAATATTGAAAACAGTAAAAGAAATATTGCCACCTCAACAGCCCCAATCTGATCAATGAATGTCAACAAACTCGAAAGAAGCAATTTAAGAGAAACATAAAGCAAGGGAAAAGAATGGGAATAAATCTGCTGAATACCGAAGCGCCAGTAACAAAAGCTAAAACAATGGTCCAGCACGACTGTCTGAAACAAATTCAAGAAGAAATTGATAATTGAAATTGATTCACTTTACAAGCAATTTTATGCTGCCCTAAAAAGACTACAAAGCCACCCAAAACACATCAGTTGGGGACTTAAAGACAAAAATGGTAACATAATAACCGATAAGGACAAAAGCTTAGAACGCTGGGCTAAATTTTATGAAGAATTGTATCATGACACCCCATCTGAAAGTAATACCGATGAGTCCCAGGATGATCCAGAGCCAACATACTAAAAAGTGAAGTTGAAAATGCCATTTACGATTTGAAACTTGGAAAAAGTGCTGGGTTTGATTGTATATATTCTGAATGTATATCGGCAGGCAGAGAGACCCTTAAAAGATCTCCTACACCTATACAACCAGATACTGAGAATAGGAAAAATGCCAGAAAAGTTCAAACAAGCATTGATTTAGAGTCACATTTACAAAGTTGTTATGGGAGTNTAAATTTTATGAAGAATTGTATCATGACACCCCATCTGAAAGTAATACCGATGAGTCCCAGGATGATCCAGAGCCAACATACTAAAAAGTGAAGTTGAAAATGCCATTTACGATTTGAAACTTGGAAAAAGTGCTGGGTTTGATTGTATATATTCTGAATGTATATCGGCAGGCAGAGAGACCCTTAAAAGATCTCCTACACCTATACAACCAGATACTGAGAATAGGAAAAATGCCAGAAAAGTTCAAACAAGCATTGATTTAGAGTCACATTTACAAAGTTGTTATGGGAGTAGTTGCGACTCGTGTTAAGGGAGACCTGTATGTCTCTTTTCCCTTTATTGCCTTGGAGCAAATTATTGAAAAGTCAATAGAGTTTAGTAGTCCTGTGCATACGGCATTCATTGACTTCAAAAGGCCTTCGATAGCATAAAACTGGAAAAACTATGGAACATCCTTGAAACAACAAATATAAATAAAAGATACATCGACATCTTAAAACTAACATATGATGATTCCAAGGCACAAATAAAAACTGACATCAGAATCACCAGGCCAATAAAAATCCTGTTAGGAGTCAAGCAAGGGGATATTCTTTCAGCATTGCTGTTCTGTGTTATGATAGCCATGGTAATATGGAAAGCTGAGTCAGTGTATTTCAGGGTTCACTATCTATGGCAAACTAATTTCAAATCTCTCTTATGCAGACGACATCGCACTTACAAATAACTCTCGGAAAGAACTTCAAAAATTTCTTGACTGCTTAGTAAAATACTCAGCTGAAGTTTGACTTTTTATCAACATTTCAAAAACAAAATGTATGACAACCGATCCACACAGCAAGCTTGATCTCAGAATAAATGGCAGTACCATAGAACAAGTAAACACTTTTGTATATCTTGGGCATAAATTATTTTCCACTAAAGATGGAGTAACATCTGTTAAACACAGAATAAGTCTAGGATGGGCGGCCTTTCAAAAAAACAAACTGTTATTTACTTCAAAAAGAGTACCATATCACATCAAAGCCCGCATTTATAAAACTTACATACTCCCAGTTGTATTTTATGGTCTGGAGTGCATTAACTGGACAACTTCCTTGTTGCTGAAAATAGAAACATATCAAAATCATATAATGAGATTCATGACTGGCAGCAGACTCACATATCACACCCAATTAGGTTCGTAATTGGGTGTGAGCTTTCTAATGTTACGTTCTCTGAAGCATGTTAAATAAATGCGGTACCTTATATTTAATATTTGATATGCATTTTAACCATGTATATTGTTTGCAACTTTTACTTACATAGAGAAATGGAAAAAACAATAGTAAAAGCTCAAAATTTGCATAGATTTCTCCAAGTGTTTCTCATTTTTGCATACCCCGTTCTTCCTCGTTTCATACAGCTGTCGTTGCCATGGCGAGCAGAATATCATGCCATCGAACTTGGGATCCTTTTGTTGGTAATTTCGTTGAAAAAAGATGGACCTTGGAAACAGAAAGACTTTTCTGGCTTTAGTTTTGACCCATGGAAGGCGCACTCTAATGCAATTACTTTGTATATTACATGGCGAGCAGAATATCATGTCATCGAACTTGGGATCATTCTGTTGGTAATTTGCGTTGAAATAAGATGGACCTTGGAAACAGAAAGACTTTTCCTGCTTTAGTTTTGACCCATGGAAGGCGCACTCTAATGCAATTACTTTGTATATTACATGGCGAGCAGAATATCATGTCATCGAACTTGGGATCATTCTGTTGGTAATTTCGTTGAAAAAAGATGGACCTTGGAAACAGAAAGACTTTTCTGGCTTTAGTTTTGACCCATGGAAGGCGCACTCTAATGCAATTACTTTGTATATTACATGGCGAGCAGAATATCATGTCATCGAACTTGGGATCATTCTGTTGGTAATTTCGTTGAAAAAAGATGGACCTTGGAAACAGAATGACTTTTTTGGCTTTAGTTTTGACCCATGGAAGGCGCACTTTAATGCAATTACTTTGTATATTACATGGCGAGCAGAATATCATGTCATCGAACTTGGGATCATTCTGTTGGTAATTTCGTTGAAAAAAGATGGACCTTGGAAACAGAAAGACTTTTCTGGCTTTAGTTTTGAGCCATGGAAGGCGCACTCTAATGCAATTACTTTGTATATTACATGGCGAGCAGAATATCATGTCATTGAACTTGGGATCCTTCTGTTGGTAATTTCGTTGAAAAAAGATGCACCTTGGAAACAGAAAGACTTTTCTGGCTTTAGTTTTGACCCTTGGAAGGCGCACTCTAATGCAATTACTTTGTTTATAAATTCACCAATATGACTCATTAGTGGTTGTGTCATTCTTGTCCAAAGCTTTATACCTACTGCAGGGCTTTTTCAAAGTCTTTTGTATGTGCTCTTTCATATTCAGGCTAAGGTACAAAAGCACTCCAAGGTATCAATCACATAGTATATCAAATGCTAATTTATCCAAATACTCTTATAGTTTTTAGAGTGCAGTCTTTTGGTAGTACGAAAAAGCTTGCTTTTCGTTGTTATTTTATTCAAATTTATGATAAATCGTCGATCGTTGATTTGTATGAAGAATAAAAGAGGCCCCAGAATTGAGTCCTGAGATACTCCAAATTTGACTGTTTGACATAAATATTTTGAATTGTCACATTAAACAAAGTGGTATCAATCCTTAAGATAGGTTTTAACCCAGAAAAGTTCACTACTGACATCATACCAGAAATTTTTTTCAAGCATTATCGAATGTTTAACGGTGTTGAAAGCTTTCTGTAAATCAACAAATAAAGCACCTGTTAATTTTCCATGACCCATTGCTCGACGAATATTGTTTGTAAACAGCGTGAAGGGAGCTTCTCTACTATACATTACATTTTTCCGAAGGCAAATTGACATAATGTTAACATTAAAAAAATTCTGAACCTTATGGACTCTGAGGACGCCATAGATGTAAGAGCTTTATCATGAGTCTGAGCTATGTTTTGAGAGATACTTCACCCATCGCCAGGCGACTTTGGCAGTGGGGACCTACGTATCGAAAGGGATCGAGTTGTTTTGAGGAGTGGCGCCATACCTATGTTGTGTTTGTTGTGTTTCTTTCTTTAGTGCTGGAACCCACATTTCTGGAAGGGTGTAGGATATACTGTTCAAGTGATTGCTGTGCTGTGTTGTTGTTGTGTTGATATTCTCCTCGCACTGAGACTGCATGGAGTATGACAAACATCAGAATTCAACAAGAAAACCTAGGTGGAGTAGGTGTTGTCGACACCTGTATCATGACGACAATGCGTGGAAGTCTCTTGCATGTCTCAAAACAACACTCATCATAGGACATTGAAATGTCAGAAGGATGTATAGAGGAAAAGCTACAGCACAGATGACGAGAGAGATGGAGAAGTGCCGTCTTAAGGTTCTTGAAATGAGTGAATTCAGATGAACAGGGGCAGGGATAATGAAGCTGGCGACAGGACAGACACTGATTTACATTGGAGATGAGGAGCTGCAAGAGGGTGGGATTGCCATAATAATCCGCCATTTAACAAGCGGATCTTAACAGCCAGATTCTAATGGAAGTATAGAAGAATGACCATCAAAGTCTATACCACTCACAACAAGAAGGAGGATGCTAAGAAGAAGCAGTTCCAGGAAACAGGAGATGTAAGTAACAGGAACGACATCATCATCATCATGGGAGATCTTAATGCCAAGGTTGGGAGTGATAACACCGGTTACGCAAAAACAGTGGGTGTGCATGGGCTTGGAACGCAGAAGGACAACGGAGAAAGGCTGTGTGAATTGTATCAACTAAAGCGGCTTGTGATAACAGGAACATTATTTCCACACAAAGACATCACAAGGAAACATGGGTTTCAGCAAATGGAAAAGTGAAGAATCAAATTGACCATCTCTTGATTAGCGAGCAGTGGAGATCATCTGTACTAGATTCTAGGGCAAAAAAGGGGAGCAGATATCAACAGCGACCACTACTTAGTGAGAACCAACATCAAGATCCACCTTCAGTCGCAGACAAATTAGAACAAGGTCAAGCCAATGATCGACGTTGTCCGATTGAAGGATGAAGAAACCCAAATGAGGTACTGCGAGGCAGTGAGGGGTAAGGTGGAAAAGATCAGAACTAAGGCTGACGATAGACGAGGTGTAAGAACAACAAAGGAGTGCAAGTGTCAACGCGGCATTCCTCTGTTGCTTTTTTTATTGCTTTTCCCTTTCCTAAATCAACGCTTGGATTCAGAAAAGGCAAAAACAAACCATGGATTCGTAACAACACATGGAAACTGATAGATGAGAGGAAAGTAATTAAGACCAGGATTGACAGCACCTGTTCAGAGAGGATCAAGAACAGGATAAAGAAAGAATACAGAGAAAAAGATTGAGAGATGAAGAGAAGTGTGAGGGGAGACAAGAGGAGATGGATGACAGACAGCACAGAGAGCAAAGACAGAGTCTGAGAACAGGCGACAGAAAGACCTCTACAGCATAGTAAAACAGCTGACAGGACACAACACAAGGCAAACAGTCGCGGTCAAAAAAAGATGGAGAGCTTCTGAAGAACAAAGAAGCCAGGAAAGAAAGAAATCCCCAACAGAGACGCACCAGAGAAGCCACCACAAGAAGAAGAGGAAGAGGAAGAGGGAGAAGAACTTCGTATCTCAACTAAAGCATCAAGTTTGCAAGAAATAATAACTGCACTGAAAGCCTTCGACAATGGAAAGGCACCTGGAGAGGACAAAATTACTGCAGAGGTGCTCAAAGCAGGTCTAGAGCCAACAAGCATTGAACTAAAAACGATTTCTGACTTTATTTGGGAGAAAGAAGCGGTTTCTACACAATGGACTTGCAATCTCTATGCAAAATCTCAAAGAAAGGCAACCTACAGGAATGTAGAAATTGGAGAAGTGACATTGTTATAAACAAGAAAGTTATAGAGATTGCTGGGACGGTAAAGATTGGTGAAGAGGTGAGAAGAAGGAGATGGAACTGAATTTAGCATGTACTGAGGAAGTATCAACAAGATGATTGTACGGTGGCCCTCAGGTAAACCTGAAGGAAGGAGGAGAAGAGACTGCCCAAAACCATCGCGGCGAAGAATGGTGGAAGTGGTGCGGAGCGGTGCTGGCTGGAGGACCTGGACCTCTGGACGCCGGGGAGCCGCAGGTTGACAACAGTAGAAGAGGAGATATTCAATCCTTTATTACCTCCTGGCACAGAGAGATTTAATGTTGAGGTGTTGATTTCTTGTCTATAATCCTTTTATTTTCGCTGTCAAATATGTGATCTTGTGTTCAGCAGTGTTCGGCTATTTCATGATTCTTGGTGTCATTTTTTTGACCATCTCTCGTCCTCTTTTCCCTTTTAATCCAAGGAACACTTTGATTGGCAATATTGGAGCCAAGACAGTCCTTATATTATAGTCTGTGAACTACAATGTTCCTTTCTTCAAGTGGGACTGAGTCATTTGGTTTCGACAGACTCTTCCTTAAGGTAGAGAACTTTCTAAAGGTGTCTTTCTTCTTTTCTAAGGTAGTATGAGCTGGAAATAGTGCTTCTTGCTCTTCCAAATAGAGTGTTGATGACCCTATTACGAGCTAAGAGTCTTTGAGAAAATCAACAGTCTACACTCAAACATCATCTTTACTATGGAAAAAGAAGAAGAAAGAGGAAGCCCTTCCTGCATGTCCCAGTAAAGGGACAAGAAAATTGCAGCATTTCTGTTGCCATCTACAGGAAACTAACTCACACTAACCAGTACCTCAATAATGCATCACACCATCCAGTCTCCGCTATTAATATTTATTGTTGAGATCTTTAGGCAGTTGTTCCGAACAGTTGGGCAGAAATTCATTGACAATAACGTGCACCAGTATACAATTAGTAGGATGCCTGTAACTACCATTTTTAAGTATAAATGTAGCTCGATGAAAGAAAATAAGCTAAAGTCAGTGTTAACGTATTGCTAATAATGTTAAATCTGAAAAGAATATTTAAAATAGCCATCCAATTTATCAAAAGATGCTCTACTTGTCTGGTCGTCACAGTCACTAAACACAAGCAAAAGCAGTGAATATTTAAAACAGTAACCAAAAGTTTGTGCGAGCCGAAAATGCTATATACAATTCTTCCAGAAAAACTCCAAAACTCAAGTCATAAATTTAGTAAAATTCATATAAATATTACTAGATAACTTTAAAGCTAAATGGAAAAATTCAACGCAGAATTTAAACATAAAATCCAGGAGCCATCCTAAACACGTCCCTCTCCACGATTTCGTGCTAAAATCCCATCAAAAACTTTATATTATATTGATTACTCTATGTAGCATATGTATATGTAGCATATGTAGCATGTATATGTATATGTATATGTAGCATATGTAGCATGTATATGTATATGTATATGTAGCATATGTAGCATATGTTTTCGAAGCTATAAAGAAAGGAAAGCTCTGTGTGTTCAAATCATTCACATCTCATCTCCAAACTAAAGAATACAGATATCCTCTTGGCAATTTACCTCTAAGTGTATTAGAAAAGAAAATAGAAAAATCTTATTTCTTTTAATATCCCTTAAAAACTATTGACTTTAAAAACTGCAAATTTCTTTTTAAAGAAAGCTGATGTAAGAAATGATTTGACCCAACCAAAATATTTTACATCGGGATCTTACTCTTATTAAACATTAGGGCATTTAAGGAGCTCTGACTGGATTGGTTTTCAAAAACCATTATTCTCCCTTTTAAAGCAGTTATTTGTGTTGGATATCAACCTTTTCATTTTGAAAATTAAAAGGTTTACAATACTAAGTAGTACTTTTTTAGCAATCCCTCAAGGAAAAGCAGGAAAAATTTTGAGAGATCTGAAGCATAATAGCTTATACTTACGGGTGGTCTTATGAAATATTTATTTTTGAGTCGATTTTTGCAAATGTTGTATGTATTATAAATGGATAAAAAATAAAACCTACCAAGCTTTGAAATTTTTAGAATTAATTGTGAATCAATATACAAAATGGAACTACCAAGATGACGTAGAAGGGGACTGTCAAAAGGCAGAGGGAGCGACAACATCAAAAAAGACTTGTCATTGAAAGACCTCACCAGGGAGAATGCACAAGCTCGCATAAACTGGGAAAGACGTATTCGCTACGATGGTCCATAAAAAGGGACAAATCTGAGGAAGAAGAAGGAAGAGAAGAAGAAGACGAAGAAAAAATAATTGTGGATCAACGTACCCTATTATCCCATTAATTTTTGCCAAAGAATATTCTCAAGTGGTAATTTGGAAACCGTCTATAGAAGAAAGTGGATGTTAAACAGGCCATCCACTTTGCCTAAGTGGATGGGCTGTTGCAATGAGGCTGGAGAAGCCAGGTAACCAGGTATTAAGTAATTAGGAAGTAACCTGGAAAACAATTAAATAATCCCCCAATATATTATCACAGGATAAAAATTTTTCTCTGCAGGTTTGAAGTGTAAATTATTAAGAAATACGAAGTTTGGGTAAATATGAGGACATTCGTGTTTAAAAGAACCTTGAATGGCTTAATAATATTTATTACAAATGATGTGAAATGAAATGATTTAAAACTTCTCTTGAAATATATAAGCAAATGCAAGGTTAGATATTTAGCATTTTGAAAATAACATCGGGTGTTTTTATTATTTCTTAGCGTTATAAAAACTATTTTTGTTTGTGGTGGTAATGCATAATCAGTTTTAGACAATAAGATGTGCCAAACATTCAAAAAATTTAGTTTTATATTTATACAATGAATTAAAAAAAAACCCACATCAAATTACAATATTGTCTATACACAACAGATCACTTCAACCATTAAGAATTGTTATGCAGTTCTCAACAAATCCATCTAAAATACATTATAATAAACGATAAAGTGATACAAAACTTAAATATCAGAATCAGAGTCACGCTCAGTTTGATTGACAGCTCTTTTCCTGGAAGATGACTGCAACAAGATGCCTTTGTACGAAAACGTCATGTTTGTTTTTATAAACATCGACAAACAAAGATGGGGTCGAGAAAGTGCTCCATTTTTTGTGACGGGGTGCCTAAAACAATGGAAGACAATACCAATTTTCTTTGTTTACAAAGAGGAAGTGATAAGAGATGAATATGCATTGTCTTCTCTACTCCTAATTGGAAGGCAGACTTACCTCTGCCAATTAGTTTGAACTGTTTTAGCTAAAAAAATTCTGTGGATTCACGGCTTAGCAGTAGATGCTGTGCTATAGCTAAATCACAATTAAGAATGCTTGTTTATACTCTTGCATTGTCTTTTTGGGTGTACTAGATTAATATAGGGATTTGTCTATAAATGATAGGTACGTATTATTTTATTCTATCGACCAAACCAGAGGACATGCGATCCACTTACCTGACATGACACCAACACACAACTTCATAATCAATCATACTTAAATTTGTATCAATCTTTTGCTAAGTAAAAATTACTTTGGGTGCAATAACACAGGGTCTTTCTTCTTTCTTTCTTTTCCTTTTAGCTATTTATTTTCCCTTGTTCAGGGGTCACCACAGACAATCTCCATTCTCTACAGTGCTTGATCGTGTTGGCTTGATAATACAACTACTACTCTCATGTCGTCCTTCACACTGCATAGCTATCTCTTTTCTGTTCTTCCTTTTTTTCTAGTTTTTCATACTTCCGCCCCAATTGATCCCCTTTCAACATACCTTTTATCTCTCCTCTGCACATGGCCTTACCATCTCAGCCCAGTCTCTCTCAATTTCCTTGCTATTAGAAATGAAACCGACAATTTCTCTCACCGTCTCATTTCTAATCATGTTCCTCCTCGTCATTCCAATCGACCTAAGTAACAAGTGCATTTTTTGCATTGTTAATCATTTTTTCTATACTAGAAATCTTGGGTAACATTTCCATCCCATTTATTACACCCTTTTAACCACTGTTTTATAAATTTTCTCTTTGACTTTCACTGAATCTTTCCTTTTGCCCAATACTCCTGTTGTCTTTTCCCAACTTCTTCACCCAAATTGTATGCTAGCTTTAACTTTAATTCCACTTCCTCCGTTGCTTTGTATCGTCTAACACAGGTATCTGAAGTCCCCAACCTCTGATACCACTATTCAGGCCAGTTGTAGATGTGTCCTGTCATTTATTCATTCATGCACTATAGTGTCAGGAAACGTCCCTAGTCATTTGATTTTCCATTATTTAACAGGGTCTTAAAAGCGAGGTGATTGATACTGAATAACGCTGTCAAATACATTGCTAGGTAACCGTTACTGAAAACAATTTCCTTCATTTTATCTCCCCTGACAATTTTTTGGAGAAGAAATGACGACAGCACTATTAACTAAAGTTCTTTTGTGGCCAATTTTAAACTTGGTGGAACTAAATGAGTCCAACCGAAAGCATTGTCCAATGAAGGTAGGATTTTAAAATGCTTTGATATTAAAAGAGATGGGAGTTTTTCTACTTGGGCATCTAAAAATCAAAATAATCATCCTGTTCCTCTCCAACAGTAAACAGTAAAGATGAATAAAGATTGTTGAGGTTAACCATCAAGTTAGTGCTGTTATGTTGATTTCTAAATAAACCAAACGTGTCATAGGTAAGTCTATAATACAAACATTTTCATTTTGTGTAGATTTAAATTCTTGCCTTTTATAATAGCCTACAAAACCTTTAGTTTAAGTCAGACGCAGTGAGGAAGCTACGACAACACCATCAGAACTTTAGTAAAAAGACTTTTGATATCAAAGGAACATGGCAGAAAATTTTTTGAATCTACTAATCACTTTTGAATTTCACTAACAAATGTTAAAGAGTCCTCAAGACAGAAACTAAGGTATTTTTCTAGCACTGGTTTGAGGACAAATGCAAGGAATTTTGCCAGTCAGCTGACTTCAGCATCTGGTTTTGGTCAGTTTCATTTTACAAAGGAATTGCTCACAACAATAGGTGCAACCAAAGAGAGAGATTATTTTTCTTGCATGACGTTTAAAATGGAACATTTTTCACACAGCAACAGTTTGTAAAAATCGATCAAATGGTAAAGTGTAAGTCAATGAGTTCCATTTGGAAACAGACACGACTGTCTTCTACTACAAAGTCTAAGGATTGGGAAACAACTTTAGTTTCACCTTATCGTCTCGAAATTTTGCAAAATGGATAAAAACTTGTAACCCAGCTATTTAAATGCATATGTTAATCAATCAAGATCAGAACATTTAGTCTGCCAGACTGCAAGATCTGTGAAATGGGTAAGGGAGGCTTTACATAACTGAACCTGGGAAATACACATTTTTTAATGAAATGTGCAAAGGTGCTCAAACCTCTTGTTCACTGACTGACTTTTGTCTTGTATTTTCAATTACAAATCCGACAGGTGCTGTGTAATGTCTGTGAAGTCATTCAACCAGTCCTCGTCATTTAAATATGGCACATTCTGATGTTTACTAGTCTTAGTCTCCTGTCCTAGATTCCAGGCTCTTTTCAAAGTGACATCTCCACTGAGCCAGCGTACAACAGAGAAATAAACAATATCAGGATCATTAAAAACCAAAGTTTTCCAAAAACAATGTAAATTCCGATCAGTTAATTTTCGTGGTCTGACAAAATTTACACACTGGACAACATTTTTCATTACTCCAGCAAAATCCAGAGACTTTTGTGTACCAGTTCTTCTAATAAATAATGCAATGACTTGCAATTACATCTTGTGCTCTAACTGCATTCAGAATTTTTTTTGTGAATTCATTGGTCCTATCAACCATAGATGGAACTTCATCTGTTCCAAGGCTACAAAATTTAGATGGATTCAGTTCAAACTTATCGACTAATTTAATCACTTGTTTACTGATATCCTTCCCTGTGGTTGTGGAGAAAAGACTTGCCGAAAAAAATTCTTCAATAATATCGAAGCTTGTGTTAACAACTTTGATGAATAGCACAAGTTGAGCTATGTCACTTATGTCTGTACTTTCATTCCAAGTCGGAGTGAAGGCTCCACATCATTTCAATTTCTCTTTTTAAGTTTCTTGACTATTTACCGAGAGATCATTCATTCTCCTTGAAAAGGTAAAATGGGAGACTCTTTTTTGTTCTAAAAAGTGTTACTTATCTTAACATGAATACTCTACGAATATTGTCAAATAGTTTCTGATGAATTTTCTATTGCTAAACAGCTTCTCTTTCTCTGTCATTGATTAACACCGATTAAAGCTCAATTTTGTAAACAGCTCTGAATCTTTCTTGTAGCTAGTAACCACACCTTGTTACTTTTTATAGATGGTTTTAGGTGCTCAGTTTTGTGAGCTCGTGTCTAACTAATAATTTCATCAAACTGGACGGAGTAATTGGTTATTTAGTGACAATTGACGATGTATTCTTTCAAAACTGCAATTGTGTTTTGAAACACAAGGCAAACAACACTTTGGTTGTGCTGAATAAGAAGGATATTTGTGCACTGTTTATTGTTAAACACTCTTCAATCATCATCAATTTGTTCGCTTTTTAGTTGCTGAGATTTTACTATTCCTGAAATAAACCAAAAAAATAATATAAAAATAACAAGATATACAGTTCAAAAATTAAAACAATAAAATCAGCAACATTGTTAAAATGAAAATCTTGCGGAACAACCACGAAGCGAATGACAGAGGAACAAAGAGAAATACCAATTAACTAGCAAGTCACAAGCAAACCAATCCAGGACCCGACCATCTGATGGCAGACAAATAGGTCTGTGAGAAGTGAGGACGATTACAATAATTCTTCAGAACATCAAAGACACTGTAAGAAACGTCGTGACTCCTTGACCCTGGCACCCGTTCCTCTAGGCTCCTAGGCATTTTCAGGATTTTGTAAATACGAGGAGGCTATTTTATTCCCAATTTGAAGATACAATGTTTAATTAGTTACTGTAAGTAAAAATTCCTTATCATGTCAAAGATGTCCTAAAGAATTGATGCAACTGCCCTCAATTGGCTGGTTTCTATTAAAAAATTGCGCAGATTCATTTGCACATTCTCACATGGTCAGTTATTGGCTCGTTCCACTTGTTTCTTTCTTGTTTGTTGGTGGCGACACTTGTTTCATTGTCATTTTGTGTGTTTCTTTGTCGTTCTACTTGTTCGTCCTTTTAACAACGTTGATTTAATCAGATGAAAAGCACTTTGTAATAAATCCAAATTCAAATAAACAAAAGACCCCGATATTTGCGCACAAGATAGAAAGAAACAAATAGGAAGCGTTATCAAGGTGGAGGGTCACACTGAGTGACTTAAAGGGCCTTGTTGTACACCCCTGATATAGACCTTGTTAATCTATACAAGAAAGTTTTGTACTATCATCAAGAAATAACCCAACTTTGGTGGGTTCTCATTGAGAGGATACTCAAACCATATACTCGACCTAAATGCTCATTTCATGCAGCAACAATTGATATAAGTTTTCAAAAGGCATTAAAAAAAAGCCTTTTGAATTTCTTTTTTTCCCTAGTTACACTTTAAGCAAGACTGGAATCCACTTCAATGCCGAAGCTTATTTTCAGTGCTTCAATTTGTTTTTGTACTTTTGATTTCTTTTCTTGTTTATTGGTTGTTTTCCTCTTCTCATTTTATTCCCGAAAACATTTATACACATATAGCTATTAACTAATCCTAAATTATTGAAAAAAATCTTTCTTCAAGTGTTTGTATTTGTTTGTTTTTGTTTGTTTTTGTTTGTTTTTGTTCAAAGAATGAGATAATAACAACACCAGGAATAATAAGACCCCTGCAGCGCTAACAACAGGAAGAACAGAAAAGCAAAAACAAAAGAAGCCTCAATAACAAAACCGATTTCAACAAACAAAAACAACAGAAACAATCACAAGCGCCTGAGTTGCTTGCAGCTTCTGGTTTTTGTTGTTGATTTTATTATATAACAATCATCCACCATTTAGGGAAAATGTTCCATTTGACTGACAGATTTTTAAATTGACAAGGTTTTAGATAATGTAACAATGGTCAGAGATAAAAACTTTTGATGCGAAGAAATCTCTTTTTAGTTAATAGAGAATTGAATTCGGTGTAAATGATAATAAAATGTGACAATGTTCTCCAATTCAAACTTATCCACCTTCACGACCATACATGTCGTGAGTACTTTCTAATTCCAGCTTCTAATAAGCAGCTGGGGACTAAAAAAAAATGGCTCTTTTAAAATTAGTGATATTACAATTGAGTCTTGTTATTTTTTTACTCGTGACTTTTTGTTGAGAGATCGGATGATTTTGAAAATAAGCTTGATTTGAGAAGCTTTATCACTGAAACAAAGATTTAAAACTGGCAAGTACAGCTGCATCTCCTACACATCACAGCTGAAATTTCCTACAGAAGTATAAATGTAATTAGTGCTTAGCTTTGAAAGAGTCATTGCTCCCTATACCAGGGTTTGCACACATTTTCTCGTATCTCCCTGGAAAAGTACAGAAACAAGAAGTTCTTTCCTCTCGAGTGTTTAAGAATAGTTATACAATTTTACCATTTTCAAGTAGTTGCAGCCCCAAAATGCAAGACTGCGATTGATAGTAAAAAGCGAAGAGCAAGTGACAGTTCAACAAAAATATTGCTAAGAACAAGGGATATGCTTTTAGGAAAATAGGATGATATCTGACGTAGTGACCAGCTGCAACTACAATGACAGTATTTTCATCAACAGATATCTTTTTTGAAGTATCAAAGTAATGTGCCCAAGTATAGTCATCAAAATTTGTATTTTTAAACTACTACTACTACTACTACTACTACTACTACTACTACTACTACTACTTTTGGTTGAGAAAGGTAAGTAATTCTCTTTATTTGTGGATCATGTTTGTGGGCAATAAGTAATACTTTGTTTACTGATTACTATAAAAGTAAAAGTAACTTATTACCTTAAACATACCTGGTTTACCACATTTGATGCAGAACTTTATTTTGCCTCAAATGAATGGTGTTGTTTAACTTGCGTCTGGTACAATGTTTTCAAATAGACTGATGGTTAAACTATTTAGGAGAGAATATTTTACAAAATGTTTTAAATATGGTTCTATATCATTTTGCTAATACCACTGTTTTTTTACATGTTTAAAAAAGAAAAGTTACTCTTAGATTGATGACTGATGATTACTTTTCAGTTTTTGAAAGCTAAGTCTTCGTTTTATAGCTCCCATTTTGTCTACAGGTTCAGATGGATCTCGATGCACCATCGAGATGGTCAAGCAGTGTTTGCCATCATCTACTATGACATGCTGGATTCCTTAATGCCCGCCCCGCCTTCATCACAGAAAACAGTCTGCCATAAAATAGAAATAGCATCACAACTCTAATCTCAGAAGTTTTTTGTGCAATTAAAGACTGTTCCTGAGATTACTTTTCGATGGTCATGTAATCTAACTTTCAGAAACCCTATTTATTAAAATACTTAATTTTATCCTGCAACGATGTGTAACCCTTCGTTGAAGAAATATCTAGTTGTTTTTCTTCTAGTACACATTTGTTACACTTGTATATTTGTTTTGGTGTATACAGTAGTATCCTTTGTAAGTGACTATTTGGTCACCTTACTTACTTATCAGGATACTGTAGATGATAAATAGCACAGTTTGGCAATTAGAGCTTGTTCTGTCAAAGTGATAGATACGATTTACCATCTTCAAGACATGCGAAAAAGGAGTGATTTAACTTTCTAAGGAGATCGAAGGACAGACATTCGCTTGCAATTTCGTCTCTTCAGTTCATCCTACTTTCAAACAAGTAATAAGTAAACACTATCTATTTTCTAGTTTGACAGTAAATGTTTTAGGACGTTTATTTGAAGTCCGGGGGAGAAGAGAGTATTTTTAAAGAAACAAAATTATAACTAAGGAAACGAAAAATGGATTCTGTTGTGACAAAATATTATAATAGCTGTGTAAGAAATTTTAAAAGGAAAGTAAGCAAAACTAGAGACAGATTATCAAGTAAGAAATAAGAGGTCCTGTCAATATTTATAAAATATAAATATTGTAATAAAATAATATAAATATAATAATATATAAAAGCCGTCAGTCCAACTTTTCACTCTAGAATATGGTTCCTATGAAATTTCAGAGACCTCTAAGATTTTGCTGGCCCACTGAGTAATCCTACGAATGTCCCATGTTTAAATTTGGATCAAACACACAGGAAAGATTTTAATATTTAGAAAACAATTATTTCTTAAAATTGAACGAATAGGAGTAGTCAAAAGTTAAAAAATTGGAAACAGCGGTTTTGTTTTAAGAATGATTGATACACGTTTTTTGAATGAAAAAATGTTAAAATAGCTTTCATTCCAATAACATCCATTACATGATCCTATGACAAGTTGAACCAAAGCTGTGAGGCTTTAAGTAGTTGAGTATGCCCTCAAACTGGAAAACTTTACATGAAATGGCTAGTAAAAAATGAACCTATAAAAAAAAGATTGTTTTGGTGCTCATAGAACCATAACTCATGTCATTATGAAAGGTACAAGACAAGCTATTAAGTTCCAAAAATGCAGGGATTTTTGTCCCATATGACAAATGATTCTACTTTAAAGAACAAAATACAGTTTCTATAGTTTTTAGAGTGTATAAAGCCTTGTGAGGGCCTAAAAACTCTTGAATTTTCCTCTTCAACTTCTGTCATTCACATCAACCTAACACACTGTTCGATACTTCTGGTCTTTTTTACTCTTAATTACTGAGGGTGTGTTTGTCTTTCTGAATGTTTAAAGCCATAGTAAAAAGTCGGGTGGTATATGAAATTTCCAGCGAGAACTGTCCTACCCTATATTTTGTTGCAAACATTTTGTGTAAAGTCGCCAGTATACGTTGATCGTACGTGTTAGCTTCTTTGTGAAAGAGTTACAGTGTTTAGCCCTTCTAAAATTTGCCGTATTTTGTAAACAAACGTCTGATCTTTTCAATGAGAACATCGCAATTCAATTTTCAAAGAAATAAATTTCTAAACAGATCTGTCTCTGGTTAAAAAGACAATTCTGATCATTTCCCTGAAATGGCTGTCATTATTGTTCTCTGGAAAATACTCATGTTTGAAGGTCGTTTGAAACATTTTTTCCATAGTTTGGAGAAATAATACGTTAATTTCAAATTATCAATAAAATCGTATTTTGTACCTAATTCAACATTTCTAAAGATCACTTGCTATATTAAAATAATTAAAAAGCACGTTTGTCATTGCTTTTCTTAAAGGATGGATTCAACACTGATGCAGAAATTGCTATCCCAATTTTGACTTGAGTAGAATTTTACTAAAGATTTTTAGAGCTTGAAATTTGCTTTCTCTTTTAAGCTTATGTTAGTCTATTAGTTAGTCTAAACTTTGTTGGTAGTTACGTAGCTAGTAGTTCTTCACATCTGCTAATTTTTACATCAGAAAAAATAAGGGTTCTTGACATAAAAATTGCAAGTATTACAAGTACCAGAATTAAGCAGATACAGTGAAAAAAGTTGGTCACTAAAAAGGGGACCTATGCTAAAAAATTTAAAGTTTATTTTAATGTAATTAATTGATGAAGGTCTAAAGGTCAAGGTTTTATTACTGTAATAAGACCATATTTTATATCATAAAGGTTTTCTCTTATTTAAGTCAATAAAGTATTTTTTGATCTTCTCAAACGTGTGGTTACAAAAAAGCCACTTGTATTAACTTATTAAAATGTAGCATGATTGAATTTTACTATTCCTATCTTCACCCAGAAGTATTAACAATAACTTTGTACACCATTGCTACTACTCCTGCTATTACTACTCCCAACTACCACTACTACTACTACTACTACTATTACTACTATTACTACTATTACTACTATTACTACTATTACTACTACTACTATTACTACTACTACTATTACTACTATTACTACTATTACTACTATTACTACTATTACTACTATTACTACTATTACTACTATTACTACTATTACTACTACTACTACTACTACTACTACTACTACTACGACTACTACTACTACCACTACAACTACCACTACGACTACCATTATTACTACTATTACCACTATTACTACCATTACTACTATTACTACTATTACTACTATTACTACTATTACTACTATTACTACTATTACTACTATTACTACTATTACTACTATTACTACTATTACTACTATTACTACTATTACTACTATTACTACTATTACTACTATTACTACTATTACTACTATTACTACTATTACTACTACTATTACTACTACTATTACTACTATTACTACTACTACTACTATTACTACTACTACTACTACTACTACTATTACTACTATTACTACTACTATTACTACTACTATTACTAGTACTACTACTACCATTACGACTACCACTACGACTACCACTACGACTACCACTGCAACTACCACTACTACTACTACTACTATTACTACTACTACTACTACTACTATTACTAATATAACTACTACTACCACTGCGACCACGACTACGACTACTCCTACTATTACTACTCCTAACTACCACCATAACTGCTTCTAAAACAATTGCTACTGTTACTATTACTACTATTATTGTTATTACTACTACTATTACTACTACTGCTATTACTACTGCTATTACATATACTACCACTACTATTATTGCCACTGTTACTACTTCCATTACTACTAAGACTACTGCTTTTACTACTACTTTTCCCTGTACTACTGCTGCTACTATTACAACGATAACTACTGCTTTTAATAATACTGCTCTTGCCTTGCCTTGCCTCCCCGATCCGAAGGTTGGCAACCACGGATCTCCGGCTCTTGCGGTCCCGACCCTCGCGTCGCAGCTGTTCTTGATCGAAACCAGTCATTCTATTGAAATTGCCTGTCTACTTCAGACTCTGGCGGCCCCTTGCTCTTCTGCCTGGAATACGTCCGTCCAAGATGTCATGCTGAATGCTGTCGTGCCTTACTATGTGGCCAAAGTATCTCAACTGCCTCGTCATGATGCTTTTCAGTAGACACATTGTCGTTCCCAACATCTGGAGCACTTCTTCGTTCTTCTTTTTCTCCTTTCAGCTGACACGTAGAATACGCCGGTAGCACCACATCTCAAATGGTGAAAGCTTCTTCTCCATTACCGATATGATTGTCCACACTTCACAGCAGTAAAGAAGTGTTGACCACACATACACTTTGGTAAGCCTTAGTCAAAGTGTAAGACTTATCTTGCGACATGTCAGAATTTTCTTGAAGCAGTTGAAATTCGACTTTGCCATAGCTATTCTAATTTTGATTTCTTCCTCGCATCTGCCATCACTCTTTACTGTATACCCTAAGAGCTTGAATCTCTCTACGTGTTCAAGTTGTTTTCCATTTACCATGAGTTTGCATTTATTTCAAGGCCTATTTCTCTACTTCTTTGGTCTACTTCATTGATGATAGCTTGAAGATTAGCTTCTGAGCTTGCAATAACGGTGGTGTCGTCGGCATATCTTATTGAGCTAATGTTCTTTCCTCCCACACTAAAACCATTCATTGGTTGTATAATTCTTGTGGTTTTTTTCAGCATATGGGTTGTGTAGGGTTGGTGACATGACACACCCCTGACGTACTCCTCTCTTGATTGGCACAAAGCCGCTGCAGCTGCTGCCTATTCTGACCGCCGCCTTCTGATTCCAGTATAGCTTGATAGTTATTCTCCGGTCTTTTCCATCTATATTGATTTCCTTTAAGTCTTGCACATGTTGATAGTGTTTAATTCTGTCAAAGGCTTTTCGATAGTCAATAAAGTAGAGATAGACAGTGCTCTGAATTTCAATAGCTCTTTCCAGGAGATTTCTTACGCAAAATACTGCTTCCCTGGTTCCTTTACCTTTGTGAAACCGAAACTGATCTTCGGCTAGCTCTTCATCTACGTTTTGTCTAATACGACATTGTATGATTGCTAAGAATATCTTTGTCACTTTGTTCATGATACTGATCGTTCTAAAATTGGTGCAGTCTATAGCTCTTGGCTTCTTTGGAATTGTGATGAAGATAGACTGATTCAACTCTCTTGGGATGTACCCTGTATCATGGATCGAGTTGCAAAGAAATGTTAGCTCTTTCACTCCTACTTTGCTCATGTACTTTAGAAGTTCGGCACATATATTATCTCTTCCCGCTGCCTTCCCAAAACGGAGCTTGTTTATAGCTGACTTGACTTTCTCTTCTGGGATTTTCGGTCCACTCAAACAATCTGGGACATCAGCCTTAACATATGGTCTGGTGTGATCTGAATATAGCTCGAACATGTACTCTTGCCAGTGGCTTGTCACTTCGTCGGAACTGAATAGCATCTTGCCATCCTTGCTTTTAATGCATAAGCCAGCTTTCATATCTCCTTTGTTAGCTAGCTCCCTAACTTTTCTGTGTACGCCCCTACTGTTATATTTCTGATCTGACTCTTCAATTTCCTCGCATTGTCTCTTGATCCATTCTTCTTTGGCCTTTAAGCACTCGGTTTTCACTCTCTGGTTCAGTATTTTGTAATTTTCTGTGCCTTTGCTTCTTCTCCTTTCCGGTTTGGTATCTCATCGTTCATCCAACACTTATTCTTCTTCCTCTTCTTCTCAGGGAGAACCTCTTTTGCGGCTGTAATCATTACGTTTTTGAACCGGTCCCAACGTGCTTCTATACCTATTTCTGCTTCTTCCCTTACTGCTCTCCCAAGTAGTGTGAAGCCATTTATAACTTCCACACTATCTTTGCTGCATTTCGTCACTGTGCATCTTTGAGAAGTCAAGCAAAGTGAGCTTGACAGCTTTCTTCGTGGGCCGCTTTACTTTCATTTGCATTTTGCAGATCACTGGAGCATGATCTGAATCCATGTCAGCTCCTGGGTAGGTAGTGCAACTAGTAATTGAGTTCCGGAATCTCTTCTTGATCATGAGTTAGTCAATTTGGTTTCTGTAAAAGTCTCCAGGGCTTTTCCAAGTGTAGAGCCGTCTGGGATGTTGTTTGTAGAACCTGTTTACCACCATCAAATCATTTTTCTCACAGAATTCTATTAGACAATTCTCTCTCTCGTTTCTTGATCCTAGATTCCAGTTGCTCACGATGTCTAGGTGATGGCTGGTTCCAACCTTAGCATTCAGATCCCCCCATGATCATGAGTACTTCGTTTGATTTTACTTCTTTCAGGATTCTTCCCAGCTCTTCGTAAAATAACTCTATGTCTTCATCTGCGTGATCGGTAGTTGGTGCATAGACCTGGACAAAACATGTAATGAGAGGCATTGTGTTAATCTTCAGCAAAAGAACTCTATCTGAAACTGGCCAGAAGCCTGCTATGTTAGCTTTCAGAGAGGATTGTATGAGAAAGCCTACACCTCTGCTGTGCGTATCTCCTCCAGAAAAAATGAAAGTGAATTCGTCCTTCTCTATGGTACCACTGTCCTTCCAATGTAATTTGCTAACTGCCATTACATCACAGTTAAGTCTTCTGGCTTCCAAAATAAGATTGTCTAATTTGCCTGCTTGAAAAAGGGTTGGCACATGGAATGTGCGAACTCTTAGAGGACGCTTCCTAGAGTTCATGGTGACGTTATCAGGCATATGCTTTTCCGAAGAATTTAAGCCTATACCGTCATCTTGGTCATCACTACTAACTATTCTCGTGCTCTCTTCCCTGTTGCTATTTAAAAAAAGCCGGTATCATGCAGGGGACCCAATTACCATGCTATGACTACTTGCTTGAGTTATGAGAACTATGGTTGACTGCTGCTCTTACTTCTACCATTACTAATGCTTTTACTACTAGCAGCCTAACGACTACTATTATTACTATTTCAACTACTTCTTTTACTACTACTAGCCTTACAACTTTACTATCGAGCTACTACTAATGCTACTGCCACTTCTAACACTACTACTACAACTATACTGCTATTACTACTACTACTACTACTACTTTTGATACTACAACTTGTCCTATTATCACTATTACTACTGCTGTTTCTCATCCTACCACCACTACTACTTCTATTACTACTACTACCACTACTACTACTACTACTACTCCCTTTACTGCTTTTACCACCACCACTACTACTACTTTTGCTACTATTTCTTATACTACTATTACTCTTACTACATTTACCACCATTAATATCACTATTACCACCACGTCCAATACTATTTCTTTTACTACTACTGCTGCTACTACTACTATTACTACTGCTACTACTAGACTCTTAGGTTTTTAGGGATTTTTTAGGAAAAAACTTGAGAGTCAAATTGACGACTTAGGGTATGTGTACAATTGTGCCAATAAAAATCAAAGAATTGGTAGAAAATGATTTTGTTTAACAAGGCGTAGGAGCTGTTGTCACATTTTATCTGTTGGGCAATCTAAAACTAGCTAAGCGTTAACTTAAACTTTAAAATGCCAGTAGCTATATTCCAATTGCATAAGAATTTGTGGTTTATGTGGGATTTTTAGTACCAGAAATCCCTGATAAGAGGGGAAAACTACTGGTTTAGAGAGATTCATTCTTTTATACGAATGCCAACTGTCTGAAGAAAATCCAAAGCGAAGAAAATAGAATACAAACATTTTCAGAAAAACAGGTGCATATAGAACCTCTAGGTCATTTGTGTTTGAAAAAGCAAACTACGAAAATAAATCCAAATCATTTTTTTCATGTTGGCAAAAGGTTCAAGTCCTTTGCCTAAATTGCATTTTCAAAGCATCTTTAGGGTTTGTCTCATTTGTACGTTTTAACAAATGAGATGTTTAATTTTATGTCCAATGTTATAGATGTGCTATCTTCACCCTTGTTTAGAACATTGAGAATGGGTCCCAGGAAAGTGGAGTGATGCATAATCTGATTGTAGAGAAATAAAAATTATGTATACACCGACCTGAATCTATGCTTCCCAATAGATATTTGGAGTTGGCATTTAGTGCTAATTTGACTTACTCTAAGATATGCAAAAATCTGCAGAAACTATCACAAACCCTTATTAAACAGTCTTGACTGGATCATTACAACTGTTCCAGTGAACATATGTTTAAATGTGCATGTGTGTTACATTGATGCAGATTTAATTATATAGACACTTTGAATTTATGCCAGTTTTAGATCGTCTACCTAAAATTGCGGAATAATGTGTGACTTTTGAAGTTTTGTACTTTGCTTTGAGATCAAATACTTCAATTTAGAATTTGACCTCCAAATTTAGCACATTGCTCTTTACATTCATATCATTGATAACATTAATATCACAGAAATATAACTCTCAGTGAACACAGCAACAGGATAGGGGATTAAATGTTCTGCATTTCTACTTTCAAACCAAAGGGTAAGCTTCACTTGAATGTGAAATACTTGAACTTAGTACAAACCCTTTTTAACAGAGAAATAAGAAACAAGGCCAAACTGTACAAAGAAGAGCATCCTAAAATTCAGTTATGTTCATTCTCTTAAACAGCTGTCTCTTTGTTATTTAATTCCCTTATTCTGAAAGCTCCCAAGTTTTCTTAAGATAAATCCAGCTAGTTACAGCCGTTTAGAGGTGTAGATAACTTGTTTTCATGTTGTCCGTTTGAGTATTTTGTTCACATTCCTATATGTTGTCTTGTGTATTACGTTTGTAGTTGTTTGTGCTGCATATTTCTTTCATTTTGTATAACTCCCCAAAGTTAGGAAAAGTCAACCTCTGGTTTAATGCAAATTGATTGTTTTTTTGGTTCTCAAACAGAAATTTTATGCAAAAAATACAATATTTCACAGAAGACAACAACGAAAGGTAAGATGAAGGGTGATTAATTATTATTATCATTATTATTATTATACGTGTATAATAACACAGACAAACATACACACATAAATATCCATCTATCTATCTATCTATCTATCTCTACCTCTCTCGTATAAACACATATACACACACCGATATCTATATATCGGTGTGTGTATATGTGTGTGTGTGTTCGATCCTCAATGCTCTTGTAGCGGTTCGAGCACTCTGGTCCATCACAAAATATTTGGCTTCTCCGTTTGCACATACCGAACAATGTCCCACCTTAATGTTTTAATAACAATTAATGGGGGCTTTTGTAGGGAATTCAGGCATTGGGAGGTTCTAACATCTATTGGTGAGCTGTGGAATGGAGACAAATGTCTCTTCAGACAGAATTATATATATATAATCAGATGTACGAGTAAGAAAAACTATAACTTTACAGTACTCAGAGTTTCATGTCTTTCACAATCTTCAGCTGTATGCAAATAATATATATATATATATAAATATATATAGTTCGGTCTATATATCCCTGTTTCTTCACTACTATTCCACTTCTTTGATGGTAATTACAGAATAAATAAAGAATAAAATAGGATGTAAGGTAAAGGTTAAAATTAGGCTTACTTTGGCAAGTGGCTTCCTTAAAAAAAAGTGCACCGTAGTACTTCACTACTATTCCAATTATGTGATCATAACTGTAGAATGAATGAAGCATTAAATAGGGCTGGACTTTACAATGGTAAGTGACCTGCAGAATAATGGGAGGCATAAATTACCACTGTTTAGAATATCTAAGGGTCAGTTTTACTTTTGTAATTGGCCTGTGTGGAATACATTGGCTTGTGGTCCTTCACTTCATTTCCACTTCTTTGAGCTTAGCTGGAGAATAAAGTCAGCATAAAATTGGGTAGGCAAAATACATAAAAATAAACTGTCATTTTGTAAGAAATTGTTAAAAAACTCAGTGACCGTAGTTCCTCACTATTATTCTACTTCTTTGACCGTGACTGCAGAATAAAGAAGGCATAAAGTAAGCTTTTTAAGAATAGAGAAAGATCAGGTTTACTTTAGTAAGTTGCTTGGCTCAAAAGGAGTGGCCCTATTTAGTTCCCTACCATTTCCTTTCTTTGCCTGTAGCAGAAAAAGAAAGGGAACATCAAATAGGGCTGTTAGGGGTACATGAAAATCAGCTTTACTCTTGTAAGAGTCTTGTTTCAAATGTAGTGCCAGTAGTTCTTCACTACTATTCCACTTCTATAACTGTAGCTGCAGAAAAAAGGAAGCATAAAATTGCGATGTTAAGAATGCATGAACGTTTCTGCCACTACTTCCAAATTAATCGATGTCAAGAAAAATTATACAGGAGATATATCTTTTCTGACCTTGATGAAGACCTTTTTTCACCTTACTTGTTGCAGACATTGTTTTGATTTTCAGAACAAACCTGCTGAAATGTTTTTAATCGCGTTGTCTCCTTAATTCTCTCTAATAAGAAATCTTTGTTGTCTAACAAACTCATCTTTCCTAAAACATCTGAACTATGAAGGGAAAACTAAACTTCAACTGTAATGTGAGATTCATTAATAATTGATTAATAACTGCTGGTACAATGTGTTGGAAAGAACGTGCGTTCACCATCAAATCAACTTAACAGTTTAGAGGGAAAGAGGGACAGAAGATCTCTTGATCTTTTTTGAATTGTTCCATGATTTTTCATATTCTAGCCTTTGCGCATTTGGGACTGTTTTCATTCTCCACCAGTGATATCTTTGGAATAGCTATTGCAGCAGGATTATGCTACACTGAATAAAATCTAATTCATTCGTAATCAACAGCAGTGTAGTGTACACATTTTGAATAGTTAGAATCCAGTTGCTATGTTCATTAGAAGAAGGTGGGTACTTTTTGTTAATGTTGATTGAAATAAAAGTTGTGTTGATATATATTCGAAGCAGGTGCATTGTTTCCTCCTAACAAAAATATAACTCACAGGTTATAATGAACTAAATCTATTACTACAAGACCAATGTCTACAACTACAAAATTTATTCAGGTCACTTAAGCGCTATTTAATTAATTATATTTTGCATTCAAAACAACATTCTAAAGACATTTGACAAAAGGATGCTAGAGGACAGTCGGTCTTTAATTTCCTTTCTCGCGCTAAAATGCAAGCACGGTGGAGCCCACTTCGGATGCTTTCAATGGGATAAAGCATCAAAGCAATCATTAGATTAGCTCAGTTTTATAGTCTAGCTCAAGTGCTTAAAATTCAGAACACAGGTAATTTGTATTTTGCAGATGTAATATAAATACTTTTTATAGTTTTGCTTTGTTTATGATTCCACTTGGAATTAGGAGTGGTACATAAGAGCTATATCTTGCTCGACACAAAAGACCTTTTCATTTAGGCTCTGTGTAAAAGTAGAAGTAGTACAGGGAGATAAAAGAGACACACAATTGTCTCTCTTGTTATACATTATAGAAATAATATGTAAAATATAGCACAAAGGGCCATGTGCCCTGAATTTTGTTGCGGTTTTTAAGGGTTGTCAATAGTCTATGGGGCAAGAAAACAACTATGCCTCGGGTTTTTCGTTTGTTTATGTTTTTGTTTATGAGAAAGAAAATAGAATTTCAAGGTTGTAGAGCAAGAGGAAGACAAAGGGGGAAGTATAGGGGTGAAATAAAAAGAACAGTAAGAGATAGAAGCAATGGTGAAAGCAACAGTAGGAATAATAGTAAGTGTAAGTGTAAAAATAATAGTAGATTTATAATTGGAAGAAGGGTAAGAGTAATAGTAGAAGTAATAGTACGAATAAAAATATCAGGAATAAGCACAACATAGGTATGGCGCCACTTCCCGAAACAACTCCAGCCCTGTCTACACTCACGTCCACACTACCAAAGTATAAAATAGCGGTATCTAATCATTTCAGTAGGCTGACGATGGGAGAAGTATCTCTCGAAACGTAAGCTCAGAAAAAGGTTACGACTCATGACATGATAAAACTCTTACATCTATGGCTTCCTCTGAGTCCATAAAGTTCAGAATTTTCAACATTACTCCTACTATTACTCGAACTATTATCTCTACTATTATTCTTACTCTAGCTCCTACTGTTACCCTTATTATNTCTTGTGTTCTTTTTCTCTTTGACCCAAGGAACGCTTTGATTCACCTATGTAGGAGGCAGGACAGTCCTTACATTGTAGTCGGTAAACTATGGGGCTCCCATGGGTACACCGTTGGTTTGTGTGTAGATGTCATTGTTGAAGAGGAAGCATGTGTTGGTGACAAGTACTCGTAGTAGGTCCAGGATATCTGAATGTTTCAGTGTGGTTATGGCGCCACTTCCCGAAACAACTCCAGCCTTGTCTACACCCACGTCCGCACTACCAAAGTATAAAGTAGCCGTATCTAATCATTTCAGTAGCCTGACGATGTGAGAAGTATCTCTCGAAACGTAAGCTCAGAAAAAGGTTACGACTCATGACATGATAAAACTCTTACATCTATGGCTTCCTCTGAGTCCATAAAGTTCAGAATTTTCAACATTACTCCTACTATTACTCGAACTATTATCTCTACTATTATTCTTACTCTAGCTCCTACTGTTACCCTTATTATTAGTCCTAGTATTCCTCCTACTATCATTTCTGCTATTACTATAACTACTACTCCAACTGATAATCCTTTGATTACTCCTGCCATCTCACTTACTCTTATTTCTACTATTAATCCTAGTAATTCTCCTATTATTAATTCTACTGTTAATCTTACTATTATTCTAATAACGTCTTCTGCCATTACCCCTACTATTTCTTCTGCCGTTACTCCTAGTATTAGTCCTAATATAGCTGCTACCCTTAACCCTTACTATTATTCTATTACTCTACTCTTATTATACTTTTTCTAATACGCTTGCTATTGCTGTTACTATTACTGCTGCCGTTACTGATGCTTTTGTTGTCACCAGTACTGTCAGTTGTCATAACACAACTATTTTTTCATTCTTATTATTGCTGCTTCTAATGTTACTCCCACCACTACTGCTACTACTACAATTACTGCTACTGTTACTACTACTGCTTCTACTACTGCTACTGTTACTACCACTAATACTACTACTATTACCACCACTGTTACTACTGCTACTAATACTACTACTACTACTATTACTACTACTACTGCTGCTGCTTCTACTACTACTACTACTACTACTACTACTACTACTGCTGCTTCTGCTACTACTACTATTATTATTATTATTATTATTACTAATACCACTATTACTACTGTTACTACTACTGCTTCTACTACTGCTACTGTTACTACTACTACTACTACTAGTACTACTGCTACTGCTACTACTACTTCTACTGTTACCACTACTACTACTACTACTACTACTACTACTACTACTACTATTACCACTACAACTNTATTACTACTTCTGCTACTACTACTATTATTATTATTATTATTACTACTATACCACTATTACTACTGTTACTACTACTGCTTCTACTACTGCTACTGTTACTACTACTACTACTACTACTAGTACTACTGCTACTGCTACTACTACTTCTACTGTTACCACTACTACTACTACTACTACTACTACTACTACTACTACTATTACCACTACAACTGCTTTGACTGCTGTTCTTACTCAATGAAATCAAGGAGTTAATGACTTCGCATATAGAGCTGGTGTGTGAATTAATGCAAAACAGTTAGACACGTTTAAAAAGGGTTTTATCAAGAACAAATGTAAACAACTACCTCAATGCAACCGGATGGGCATGTGACTACTGCATCTTAAAGGTGCTGACACAAAGAATGCTAGAATAAGAGAAGGATCTATCTGCTGCCTTGCAGATTAAACATTTTTAGGTAAAGGCTAGGACCACTGTCGGTAACGGTGGTTTGGTATCAGCAAGGGCATGCGGCCATTAAAAGTAATAGCCAGACTCTACTATGCGGAATAGACTAACTCGTTGTGTAATGCCGGATCAGTCGAGGCCTGGACCAGCAACGACCGCCATCGACGTTGGTAACCAGCAGGGAGTTGGTGGAAATTGTACTACTGCAGGTCCACGAAAGAGAAATCTCTGAGTTATTAGACATGCTTGCAGCAGAAACAGAAGTTCTAGAAAACTGGACCAAACTTACGGACAAAATACGAGACACAGCTAAGCAAGTCCTCGGAGTGACTGGAGGAGGTGTAAAGAAGGATAGAGAGACGTTGTGGCGGAGAGATGACGTGCAAGAAAACATTAGAAAGAAGAGGAATGCAAAGAAAAACTATGATCATGCTAAAAATCTGGATGCTAAAAGGGAATATGTTGAAAGACGTCAGAAAGCAAAGCGAGCTGTAGCAGAGCCCAAAGGTGAAGCCTGCAAATGATCTGTACAACAGACTGAACTCAAACGAAGGTGAAAAACATTTGTACAGAATACGTAAGTAAAGAGACAGAGTATCAAAAGATATACAACATGTGAAGGTTAAAGACGCAGATGGCACATTATTGACAGGAGAACAAACCGTACTACATAGGTGGAAGAGCTATTTTGTTCTGAAGTTCTGATGAACACAGAAAACTCCAGAGAGCAAAGGGAAGATGATGCAAGGCGAATAGAGCGTGAAGTGAGAAGTATTGACAAAAGCGAGGTCAAGAAAGCCCTAAAGAGGATGAAAAATGGGAAGGTCTGCGGAACAGATAACATTCCCATTGAAGCCTGGAAATGTCTAGGTGAACAGGGCCTCAAAACACTAACTACACTTTTCAACCAAATACTTGCATGTAAAAGGATGCCGGAGGAATGGAGAAGGAGTGAGCTTATACCAATATGTTAAAAACAAAGGGGATGCACAAGAATGTGGTAATTACAGAGGTATATAACGTATATGCCATACAATGAAGTTGTAGGAAAGAGTCTTTGATACAAGATTGAGACAGGAGGTACACGTACTAGTACAATAATATTAATAATATAATATTACTATATATATAATATATATGTTTTTTACTAGTATATATAGTATAGTATATTACTATTATTGTGGCCAGCAATTTGGATTTATGCCGGGAAAAAGTACAACAGATACACTATTTGCTCTACAGACTTTAATGGAGAAGTTCCGAGAAGGACAGAAAAAGCTACACTGTGTATTCATAGAGCAGAGCTATGGTATTGTATGAGAAAGGCTGGAGCAACAGAAAAATTTGTAAGCTTGATACAAGACATGCATGCAGGCAGGATGACTGCCATACGAAGTGCAGAGGGACTGACCGAATGGTTCGAAGTCAAAGTTGGAATACATCAGGGATCGGTCCTAAGCCCCTTTTTATTTGCAATTGTAATGGACACACTGACAGAGGAGGTCCGAACAGACGCACCTTGGAATATACTGTTCACAGACGATATTGTACTGTAAAACGAGACAAAAAATGAAGCCGAAGAGCAGTTAGAAAGATGTAGACATGCTCTAGAGAAAAGAGAAATGCAAGTTACTAGAGCAAAGACAGAGAAAATGGTGCTCAATGGCACTAATGAGGATAAAATAAATATGGAAGTGGTGGAAGTTAAAAGATTTTAAGACTTTAGATATCTAGGATCCACTGCACAAAGTGATGGAGAATGCAACAGAGAAATAAATAAGAGGGTACAAGCTGGTTGGAATGGATGGAGAAAAGTGACTGGCGTAATGTGCGACAGAAAGATAAGTGCCAAAGGGAAGGGAAAGATATACAAGTCCGTAGTAAGACCAGCAATTCTGTATGGACTTAAAACCCTGGCAACAACAACAACAAAGCATAAAGCTGAGCTAGAAGTAGCAGAGCTACATATGCTACGTTGGTCTTTAGGGATCACAAGACTAGACATGATCCCAAATGTAAATATAAGAGGTACAACCCACGTTACGAGGATAAGACAAAAGCAGAGGGAGTCTAGGCTAAGGTGGTTCGGACACGTATGCAGGAGAGAGAACGACTACATAGGGGACATAATGTTGAATATGGAAGTGCCAGGTCGTCGAAGAAGAAAGAGACCGAAGAGAATGTACTTGGACCTCATAGAGGAAGATATGAGAGAGGTGGATGCTAGAAAGGAGGACGCAACCGACAGAAACAAATGAAAAAGTCTAATCTGCTGTGGCGACCCCTAACAGGAATTAGCCGAAAGTAAAAAAAGAATGACTACTAAGTTAAGAGAATCATATCAAGATGTAGTGAATATTAAATACTAATATTAGAAAAGTTAAAAAAAGTAATGAAAAGGGTGGTGTCATTAAATATAAGAAATATAATTTATGGCGTCATTGGTAATAAAAGAAGTTGTGAAGTGTAAACTTTCTTTACAGAATAAAACCGTCGCACAAATTGACAGTTTAGTTGCCTGTAAACTGTTATAAAAAATTGGAAAAAATATAATAGTTTTAAAGAGAGAATTTCTTTTGTTATATTTAAAGGTTTTAAACATATAATGGTTTTAAAGAAAGACAATTTTATTTTAAGGTTATGCACCATATTCTGCCAAGCCAGTTTATTTTCAGATAATTTTTTGGCCACTTCTATTATCCCACATTTAGACCATTCTTTTATGTCATCTCCCCAGATTCTCCTCGGTCTCCCAAGGCCTTTCTTCCCTTCAAAAAAACCCTTCTAAAATCAGCTGCACTAATCCACCACTGCTTCCTCTCATGATGTGACCTGCATACTTAAGTGTTCTCCTTGCCAAATCTCCCGACCAGTTTCCTTTTACTCCAATGATTTCTTTCCCTCGTTTGTTTTTGGCATGATTGGTGTATTTAATTTTCAAGATTTTTCTATAGCACCATAACTGGAAGGCATCTATCTTATTTTGAATTGCATTGTTATAAATCCATGTTTCATATCCATATGAAACCACGATTTTACATAACAGTCAAGTATCCTTTTCTTTAGGTTTACATTAATATCTCGTTTTAATAGCTCTTTACATTTCCAGAAAGCTGTTTTTTCCATACCAATTTGTTTCTTCACATCACCCAGACTTCTCGTATCGTCATATATCATACTTCCCAAGTATTTATATTCCGTCACTTGTTGTAATGTTTCTCCATTCACATTAATGGTTAAGGATGATGAAATTTTCTTTGCGTTATTTTTAATTTTCATTACCATGGTTTTCTTAGTTTTTAGACTCATTCATTTTCTTTGCATTTGAATTTTGTCCATCATTTTCTACAAATTGGCATTGGAGGTCGCTACCACTGCTGTGTCATCTGCATATCGTATTGAAGTGATACATATTCCATTGATTTTTACTCCATCAAACTCTGATAATGCTTCATTTATGATAAATTCACTGTATAAGTTAAACAGGATTGGTGACAGCACACATCCTGGTCTCACCCCTTTTCCTATTTCTATGTCTCTTGTCAAGTCATTTCCGTATCTTACCTTTGCACGTTGTTTCCAGTATAAATTTGCAATAAGTCTTGTTTCATGAAAAGGGATTCCTATGTTTTTCATAATTATGTTTCACTCTGTCGAATGCCTTTGTATTATCAATAAAAGCAATACATTATATGTATCAAAAATTTAAAAAAAACAAGAAAGGTTTTCTTTTAAACTATTACACTGGTCAACACAATTTTTCGGGTCAGCAAGGTAAAGACTGTTTTTAGGTAATTCTGGGGTGCTGATTATGAAAATATTTATTTTCTTTGGTTAGCTTTAGTTTTTCTGATATGCAATATACGTCAAATGTGAAAATTTCTATAACTTGCCTTTATTCTGCAAGCATATCAAATGTTTCAGCAAATTTGGGTACTATGTGCACTTGGCTTCACATACAGAAAGTGTTTTATAACAAAGCAGATCATTGCCAGATCATAGAAGTCTTTCGTTTGATATTTTTATTAGTGCTAATATGTAGCTTTTATGTCCTTGACATGGTCATTACGTGTTAACTTGCATTTGGCAGCGGTATGTTCGTTTGCACATATAAGTGATCTTGTGATGTCTACATATTGTCTACATGTTGGACATAAAAAAAATTCAGTTAGAATTCAATAATTCAATAACAATAATAACTTGCACAGATCAATTTTCTCGCTTAATATTTTTGTTGGTAGAGAGTTGATTTAGACCAGATGAATTCATTCATGGTGCCAATGTTTTGATGATAGATTTAAAGGGTGATTCAGATGATTCGTCTTATTTTTTAGTTGTATAACTAAATGATGACTTCAAAAACTTAAAGAGCTTAAAAAGAACAAACAATTCTCTTTTTTAAATGATTATGGATATATAAAACATTTAAAGATAACCAAATCTTTATTCTAAAACAATAATATAGAAATTTAAAGACCAAAATGACATTTTTTCTGATAAAAATGCTGTTTAATTGTAAACAAGAAAATAAAATGAGTTTGCGATTCCCAGTTTACAGCTCAAGTACTTTATGAACCTGGGATTGGAGTGAGAAAAGGAAATCGGATGTGTGGTGAAAAGATAAAAACCATAGTACACGTATAATTTTTATGAAATTTCCTCCGACACAACGATTATAAACAATATCTTGACACTAATCAATAAAGACAATATCATGACCAGCACTATTCAAAACATTATTTCTTTTTATTATAAACATGTAACCTCAAGAAGCAATTTGAATACATTAAGTACAATAAAATTTGTAATGAGACGTATTTTTCTCTTTAACTGGTTTTCATGAAATAAATATTGAGACAACTGGTACTAGAAAACTATGACCTCCTGACTTATAATAAAGTTTGATAGTAGTATAATATAGAGTGTAATATAGTATACGATACTAAAATATAGTACTAATAGTAAGCCTCGGTTGATCATATCTGATCATGGATGATCCGTCGTAATGTTGTGCTTAATGTTGTCTGTGAGTGAAGAGATCAATGTGTGAGTGACAGTTATGGTTGGAGAGGTCACAGCCGTAGTTGGTCTCTGTAGCGTCGGATTTGGGTACTGCTTTTTTACATGCCTGTCCTCTCCTGCCTGATTCAGCTTCTATTTTCCAGTGTTGAGGTGTTGGTCAGGATGTTCCTCCAGCAGGAGTGGTCACTTGCGAGGATTTTTCAGGAATTTGGGTCGATGCCGAGGGCTTTCATGTCTCTTTTGCACACATCTTTGTAGCGGAGCTTGGGACGACCTTTGGTTCTGCTTCCAGCTGCCAGCTCACCATACAGAACGTCTTTTGGGATGTGTCCGTCCTCCGGTGAACATGGCCCAACAAACGCAGTCTCCGTTGCCGCATCAAGGTGAACGTATTGGAAAGGCCCGGACGAAAAAGAACTTCTGTGTTGATCCTTGTCTCCACAGGAGATTCCTCATGTGGAAGTAGTTGAGTCACCTTTCTTGCTTGGCATAGGCCGTTCATGAATCGCTACCATAGAGCAGGGTACAGACGATACAGGCGTTGAACACATCTTGGTCTTGACTGTCAGTTTGTTGTTTTCCCACAACCGCTTGGTGAGACGAGAGAAAGTGTTGTTGCCGCTTTAACAATTCTCTTGTCGATTTCCTTGTCTAAGGAAAGAGTGTCAGTGATATTGAACCCGAAGTTAGTGGACTGGAGTACTACGTCCAGTTGGTAGTTGTCGATGGTAATAACAGATGGATCCTCTGTGTCTTGACCTGAGACATTTGTCTTCTTTAGGCTGATCGTTAGCCCAAAGTCTCTGCAGGCCTGAACAAAGTGGGTTCATCAAGTTCATCCAAACCAAGGCATGTTTCAAGAGCAGGGATAGAACGATTCCAAACAGCATTGAAGCAAGAACACAACCCTGTTTCACATAGCTGTAAAAGTCAAAGGGCTCGAAGGTAATCCAGTTGAACTAGACTCTCCCCTGCGTGTTGTCATGACATGATACGATCAAGATGTGCAGTTTAGGAGGACAACTAATCTTAGAAAGGTTCTGGTAGAGGCCGCTTCTGCTCACCGGGTCGAGGGTTTTATCGAGGTCAATGAAAGCAACGTAAGATAGAGAGAACTTTGTCTCGGTTCTTAACAGGGGTATAAAAGCACTGTGTTACTACCCACTATAGAATGACAGCATTAGTAACTCTCTAACAAAGTACTATCACAAGTAATGTGTGCATGAATGAAGCATTGGGGATCAAAAAGCGGGGCTTTTTGAGAGGCAGTGAGTTACTTAATCAAGTAAGCAAGAGGGGAAGTTTCTTTTTTGTTTGCATTATGGATTATGACATAAGGTTGTCACGCATTGATACCTATGTATAGTACACGTCAACTAAAATGTAATACTTTTTATTTGACGTGACCCCATTCAATAGCAATTATCTAGTCGTTTATCATGTCAATTTGAGACTATATGTATTGGATTATTCTCTTTCCTCTCAGGTGAAATATTACTTTTTACAGCACTGTCATTTTGTTTTTTTACTTCAAATAATAATCCACATAACAGACAGATTTAAGTATTTCGGTTCTGAGTTTTAAATCATTCAGCATTTATATAATGTTTATTTACAAAATTCCTACCAGTCTTTTTATCTTGTGGTTTATATCCATTTATTTTTTGATTGAAATACAGTTTAACCATGACTGTTATAGGACATAACACCCTGCTTAGATTTTTCAAATAGTTGTCCGTTTTTAAGATCTTTTTCTTTTATTAGAACAGCCAGAACAAAATATCGATCGACACAAGGGTTGTTGCAGTCCAAAATGGTCATTTTTTATTGTTACTGAGACTTTGAATATTGTCACATGGATTTAGATATGGTAATTGGAAGTGTTTTTCTAGTTTATCTATTGTTAATGTCATGCTAATATTTTCCACTGGTTCAAGGATTGTAAAGCTTTTTTCATCAATGGATTCAATGATATAGTGATAATTTACTAGGATCTCTTATGTGATGTTTTTTAGTGTGCTTTCATAATAAGATGATCTTCTCATATTTGTGTCTCACAACAGAAACCATAAACACTAAAAAGGATGCCATGTTATGTAAGTTATTCTTGTTTATGAAATAAAAGAGTGATTTCATGTTCTGTACAGCATCGATTCATCATGCAAAGCACAAACAAGTTTGAAATTGTCTAAGCTTATTTTCATATTCAAGTTTAGTAAACATTATGAAAAGCTTGTGATTCTTAGAAAAGCAGACATCAGATCTGGGCCGCATAAAGCTGTAGTGTGATGTCATAGTTTCCATTTATGTCTTGCTTATAATATTTCGAGAAAAATTATACTCTACTTATAAACTTTTAAAGTAAAATTTATCAATCTTATCATCTAATCGTATTATATTAGAAACATATGAATAATAAGAACGACTTAATAATGATGTACACCACGCGCTCATTGATTTAGAAGAATGCATATTTTTATGATAAATATTCTCATTTTATTCTTGATATTACTTCTATAAATTTTATTTCTTGCAATTGTCGTTTAAGATTTACTTACAGATCAATTTTCAAACAGTAAATCTAAAAATTTATTCATTTCTTAAAAAATGTAATTTAGATTTATCATCCTTATTCTATATCCATAAATTTTAGGAATTATTTTATCAATAATACAAAACATTTTCAGTATTATGTCATTTTATTTCATATCCATCATATCAATATTATATTTGGTATCTAATTTAAGGATTAAATTCAATTTATGGTACTTACGTTTGTATATTGACTTTTTTGAAGTTTTATTTCTATCCTTATAAAAATCTATAAATTCTTCTAAATATTTGTAGCCATGAAATGAGGCACAGATTTACACAAAAGTATTTCTTCATTATTTATAATTTTTGTTTATTACAAGAATAATATTGTATTTTTTATTTATAAACTCAATCATTTTTTATCACAAAAGCAACTAATATTTTCATCTATGTTGATTATATATTTGTCAATATATTGATAGCAATTATTCTTACTATGCTTATCGTATAATGATTAAGTAATTATTTCACAGTTATAAGATTGAAACATTGACCATAAAAAACCATAATCGTAACCCAATAGTGGCGATGACTTGACAAATTTGGCTTATATTTTACAGGTAAAACAGCAGTACCCTCTCCCTTTTGATATTTAGTGTAGAAGAGACCTCACGCGTCGTTTCTACACTAAATATCTAAGAAGAAATTCAGCCGATCTTAAAAAATGAGATATCTTTTGCCATCAGCAACCTGAAAAATGGGAAAAGCCCAGGTCTAGATAATATCTACTCTGAGTATATAAAATCTGGCGGTGAACTTCTCCTCAATGCACTACGCCACCTATTCAATTGCATCCTAACAACAGGAACAGTACCACAACTTTTCAAAGAAGCTCTCATTGTTGTGATCTGCAAGAAAGGTAATCGACTTGACTGTGGCAATTATCGCTTGATAAGTCTACTAAGCCACGTCTACAAACTGTTGGCTAACATAATTGCAACCCGAACCAAAGCAGATCTGCATGCGTCTTTCCCTAAAATACAAGCGGCATACCAACTTGGTAGAGGAACCATCGAGCAAATATTAGCCCTGGAACAAATAATCGAAAAGTCTATAGAATTTAACAATACTGTCCATATTACTTTCATTGACTTTGCGAAAACCTTTGACAGTGTCAAACTTTCCTGCCTATGGAGCCTAATAGAGAAAACATCTATCAACAAAAAATACATCAACGTTCTGAAACAATAATATGACAACTCAAAGGCATATATCAAAACAGATTTTGGAACATCACGATGTGTTGACATTCTGAAAGGAGGTAAACAAGTTGATGTGTTATCTGCTACTCTATTCTGCATCATCATTGCAACACTCGTGCTTCAAGTTGAAAAGGAATGCACTTCTGGCTTTTCAATCGGCGGTCACACTCTTTCCAATCTGAGGTATGCAGATGACATCGCTGTTATAAGTAACTCACGTTACGAACTGCAAACTTTCCTTTATCTCCTAACTGAGTATGCAGCAGACGTCAGCTTGAAAATTAATATTTCTAAAACCAAGTGCATGACAACTGATAAAATCAACACAAATCTCCATCTTACCATTGGTAACAATGAAATCTCTAATTTATTTATATATCACTCTCCTCTAAATATGGCGGACTTGTTGCTGTCCAACGTCGCATCGGCCTAGGTTGGGCAGTCTTTAACAAGAATAAAGCAATGAAAACCTCGAAAAGGATATCATATCAACTTAAATATAAAATCTTCAACACATACGTGTTACCGGCAATACTCCATGGATTAGAGTGTGTTAACTGGACCTCAAAATCCTTGCAAAAACTTGTCATTTTCCAAAATCTTATGATGAGATTCATGACAAAAAAAAGACTGTCTGATCATACATGAATTGAAGACCTTCTTCGTAAAACAAAACTCACTTCCATCACATCCACAATTAAATCTAAAGTCTTGAAGCTCTACGGTCACACCAAACGTTGTAATCAAAGCGTAAGCAAAATCTGCCTGGAAGGAATGATAGAAGGAAGAAGAAGTACAGGAAAACAACCAAAACGGTGGCGTGACAACATCAGCCATTGGACTGGAGGATACCTGATTTCACTGAACACTACAGTCAAAGACAGAAATTTTTGGAGACAGTTATCACATATTGATGCGCAATCTGCCGAAGGTGGAGTAGGCGAATGATGATGATTAAATTTTGCCGTGATTCGTCTGCTGAGAATTCAGAATAGACGTACTATAATTAATGCCACTAACAAATTTGACTAATTGGACACTCCATTGGTTGATGGTACTTGACCTGCAGCCACATATTCTACTCCATCTAGCTTTTGAATTTTGTAATCAATTTCAAGAAAATCATAATAATTATCTTGAGGATTACTTTCCTTTGTGCTATATACATTGAAACGGTACCCGCTTTTCACTTGCAAGGAATTAGCAGTTGGCATAACAAATGGGTTGTTGAGATGGTAGTTGACAAACTTATACGAATTTGATGCAGGTCTAAATGACATATTATATTATTACATTAGAAAATATTTACATCATAATAAGTTTATCAAATTCATCAGAAAGTAGCTGTTTTTATTTGTTGTTTGTTCTGCTGGTTGTGAGCTTTGCTTACTGGGATGTTTTTCAATAATTCGATAATTTGTTCTCCCTTATTTGCTGGATGTTTGTTAAATTTTTCATCTATTTTCTTTGCTACAAGTTCTCCCATTTTTTATCCAACTTTACCAGCAACTACTTCAGATACTTTTGAAGGTGCTTTCAAATCGAGGTATTTAGCGGTTTTGCTTTTCTGATTTCTTTGATGATTTTCTTTCCATTCAACGAGATACTATCAACAACACCATTACCACCTTCAACGTTGGTTGGTTCACACGTATCAGGTTTGATTCTTTTACCAGTGTCTTGATCAAACCACATGATCTCACCAGTTAACTGATCTCTTTCATCTATTATTCTTACCATATATATATATATACATATTTATATAATAATGTATATATATATATATATATATAGAGAGAGAGATTAACCTTCCTTGATGAATAATGTCCTATCATTCGGCATATTGTTAAGATCAATAATTTGATTTTCAGCATTTGTAATAGAAATCCGGAAATCTTGTATCATACTAGTGTTAATTCGACTGCAAAGTAAACGTTTTGGTTTATTGCTAAAGGGATATGATATTTGGAGGTTGTCAACACTGAAACAACGTAGAAAATCAGATGGAAGTCTGCTATTTATACTGACTGAAATCAGATTACAAACCACTTGAACGTAATTTTTTTATCGTATTATATTAGGTAATCTATCACTATGTATTGATATCATTACAATCATTTTATTAAATCAAATTAAATAAGCAAATGATCATATTGAAAAATCAATCTGATAGTTTCTTTCGAGGGTTAAATAAACACAAAGCTTTGATTGGATGAATTCTAATGATAGATCTGTCTTTGAATGGACATTAGTTTGAAAATAAAAATAATTTGAATAGTGTTATTCAAGTCTAACTAAAAGTAATTACATCTATGTAAGGTTACAGTCACCCAGTTAGTAGCATTATTATGACTACATTTAAAAGCTTTGTTACCGAATTTTGAATTGAGGTTGAGCCAGCTGTAAGACATATTGATGTAATCAAGGGCTACATAAAATCTTTTGTTTTTGTCTAATATCAATTTTGGTGAAAATCTGACTGTAAAATCATGTGCTTTACTGTTTATTATTCCTGTATTACTATTTAGAAATAATGGAGAATTCATATTTAATTTTGTTATATGTCATTTAAGGTAAACGTTATTTTGAACCTTTGAAATAGCACCAGGCTCTTATTGTTGTTATCTGCTCTTCGTGAGCCCGTCAGTAGAGTTAATCTTTTCAATAAATCTTCTTCATTTGTGTAGTAGATCTGACCTCCTTGTAGCAGCTTCTTTGCTTTTTTTAAAGATTTATGAGGTGCATTGTTACTGAGCATATTCAAATCATTAAATATTTGTTTAACCTCTAAAGGATACTTTTTAGAAGGCTTATAACGTTTGGTTAGCAGATTAACAAGACTACAGATCAGCGTCTTTATAGAGAACTTGTCCATTTTTATTTTTTATAACATCTTTCATTTCATCTAACAACTTGGCCAAGTCAATGTGAAGAGTACCATTCTGACCATCATTTTGTACATGGTATGCATGTTGCTTGAGTTGTCTATAATGTCTTTTAACACCTTCTCCTATCATTCCTTTAACATCTGCATGTTTTGTTTCATTCTTAGTTTTTACAACTGTTCAATATTTGCTTAGTATTTTTTGCTCATCTTGAAGCACACTTCCAATAATATTTTTTGTCCTCTCTTACCATTCAGAAAATTGATTTTTAATCAAGCATCTTCCAGCTCTGGTCATAATTTTGTCCTTGATAGTAGTTGAATTGCTTGTATACGTCTTGTATATCTTTTTGGTAATCTTTATACAGTTCCCTGCTGATTCTCTCTCTCTCTCTCTCTCTCTTTGCTTTCTCTACCTCCTCTTATAAGCCATCCAGTTATACTCTCTTATCTTTTTTGACCAGCATTTTTACCTCGCCGTTGGTGTCACAGTACTGCTGTTAGAGCCGGTCTCTAAACCTTTCTCAATTTGCCTCAAGGAGATTTTTTTCTTTACAAATCGCCTTCACTTAGTCGCTCTCCATGTCCCATTCTTCATCCATTTCGTCCTTCTTCTAGGTTCTCTATATCCAACTCATTGCTTATTGCTCTATGAGTACGCATCTACAATATTTTGGCAGTTCCTGTTGATCACTTTGTCTGGTCGAGTTTGTTCTTGGTGAAGGCCCAGGACCACTTACAATCTAGTCTTTACTAGTTGTAAAAGGAGCACCTTTAAGATCTCTGGGTGTTTTAGTTTCTCTGTTTAAAACCTTTGTAGTCTATGACGCTGATTGTCTGTCTTGACTTTGAGCCTCAGAACAGCTGTAACTAGGTAGTGCCTACTTCCCACATCTGCTCCTCGGTAAGCACCCACATCCTGTAGTGATATTTTCCAGATCCCGTAGACCATGATCAATTTGCTCCCTGATTTTTCTATTGTCTGAGTGCGATATCAATATATGGGTTTAATGCGTTCCGACTATTATTAAGTCGTTTATGCCACAGAAATCTACAACCTGCTCCGTTGTTGCTTGTGGTGCCACACCTAAACTTGCCCATTGCTCTATCATTATGGCTGTTGTCACTGTCAACTTTGGCATAAAAGTATCCCATTACTGTAGTTGGGTCATGGTAAGCTACACAGTCTAACTCTTCCAAATGTTGATGGTAGAAGAGATTTTTGTCAGTGTCGTCGCCATTATTTGTTGGCACATTCAATAACTGAGGAGTTTGTATGCTTTCCTCTAAATCTCACTTTCATTAGCCTACTGCTAACTGGCCTCCGGTTTATCAAGGTCTTCTCTATTCCTTTCTTGACAATAATGGCCGTCTCTTCTATTTGTTGTTCGTCATCCCGTCCAGTGTACTGGATGGTCTTACTAGTAAGAAGTGTATGTCTTCTAGTGACTCTCCACCTACATTCACTCACATCGATAATATGAAGACCATACCTTGTCATTACTGCTATTGAATGGAATACTTTACCAGTATCGTACATTGTGCATTCATTCCAAAAGCCAACTTTTGTTTTTTGTTTTGATATTTATGATCCCCAAACTACTCTTAGATGATCCCTTTCGGCTTTCACTACTGGTATTTATTTTAGTCCCAAGCGACTTTCGGTCTCCCTCACACCAAATACGTGACATTTTCTTCGTAACTGTTTCGGTAACCAGCTTATTTTTTATGGTTCAGATTATTTAGCCCCGAGCCAAACCCCCAGCCTGGAGGACCCGGGTAATATGCTTAGTATGGTCTTCTTCCACGAACTGTTTGGCATGGTTAAACATAATAAGGTAAAAATTCCACTGGGGCTAGCTCTTGGGATCACTAGAAGATGGAAGCCTTTCCACCACGAAGTGGCACTTTTAGAAAACATGCAGAGTATTAGGAAGGTTCTGAGTTTCTAAGCCCTGGGCGGGCAAGGGTTGAGATCCAGTTTATTTTTTCATGGAATACTACTTTTTCCAGTGATTGTGTATATGATAATAATGGAAAGAAAAACAAACTACTAACTCCCATGATATCAATAATAATAATGATAATGATAATATTAATAATAATACGAACATTTCGATAGAACAACCTATCAACACAACGGTAATGCTGTTCTCTTAAGGGCCCTGCTGGTATTGGAAAATTCTCTTTTATATATTAGTGCGTTTGTTTATCACAATATCACAATCTATATTGAAGGGTTTTGGTTTCAAAACAAATACTTACTTAATACCTAGTTGTTATGCAGACAATTACAGTTGATCGTTGATCTTCATATTATTTCTTTTTATTTCAGTTGACGTTTCTTTGACGTCATGAGTTCCTAATCGTAACTGACCAAATTTCATAATTTTGAGGTTGATTCTCAAGGTTTTAGATAACAAAAATGCGTTGCAGAATCGAAAATTTCGGAGTAGCATTGCCTGGCATCAACATACTATATTTCCTTAGTAATAAGCCGCGGCTTGATTATTTTTAGTTTTTTAAATCTTCTGGCCTATTTTCAAATCGGCTTATTTTTGCGGGCTTGCTTAAAAATCAAAAACCAAAGGAAAAGATGAGACGGTTGCAATCTACGGTGTGATGGATTTCATTTACCTAAACAAAAATCGTACAAAAGATTCCAATTGAAGAAAATAAATAAACATAACATGTTATTGCAGTATATTGCCAATTCTGGCACCAAACTCTTCACAACAGTTACGATTCTATTGCAGTTTTCTTCTTCTACACCTTCTTGTTCTCCTCCTCCTTCTTCTTGTTCTTCTTGTTCTTCTTGTTCTTCTTGTTCTTCTTGTTCTTCTTGTTCTTCTTGTTCTTCTTGTTCTTCTTGTTCTTCTTGTTCTTCTTGTTCTTCTTGTTCTTCTTGTTCTTCTTGTTCTTCTTGTTCTTCTTGTTCTTCTTGTTCTTCTTGTTCTTCTTGTTCTTCTTGTTCTTCTTGTTCTTCTTGTTCTTCTTGTTCTTCTTGTTCTTCTGGTTCTTCTTGTTCTTCTTGTTCTTCTTGTTCTTCTTGTTCTTCTTGTTCTTCTTGTTCTTCTTGTTCTTCTTGTTCTTCTTGTTCTTCTTGTTCTTCTTGTTCTTCTTGTTCTTCTTGTTCTTCTTGTTCTTCTTGTTCTTCTTGTTCTTCTTGTTCTTCTTGTTCTTCTTGTTCTTCTTGTTTTTCTTGTTGTTGTTGTTGTTGTTGTTCTTCTTCTTCTTCTTCTTCTTCTTCTTTTTCAATGGATTAAAAAACATTGTTCAATCCCTTTTTCTTCAACGACTGTCTATCTCGTCAGAAAACAGTTTTGATAAATTTGGAATTTTTTTGTGTGTAGGCTATATCATCTATATCTACATCTTTCACGTAGCTGCAGATAGTTTTCAGGACACGCTTTTACAACCTTGTAACACAGAAGTGTCTTACTCGTACCAGTGTTTTCCTCTGGGACGTAAGACTTTTCAACAACCAAGTCATTCCTTTATTCGATTATTGAAGCTTTAAATGGATTGCTCCAACTTACGTCGGGTGCTTGAAATTTACCAGTGTTACCTTCAAAATTTGCAGCTTGTTTTACTTCTGTAGCTACATCGCACTAATAGCCACCCAGAACAAGAATAGTGTTCTTTCCCGGTGTCAGGGAAAAGTTTTTAAAGTTGTTTTGCAGCCAAAACAGAGTTAAATCAATATTAAAACAACCATTTTTACTGAGTTGACAATAGTATAGTAATTGAAGGTCTGGCTTTTTTATACAAAAAACTTATCCAGAATCCCTCAATTACTATACTACTTGTATATGCATTGGAACCCACTATAAAAGCAATTTATACATATCGTATAAAATCACAACTAAATTGATTCTGTATTTTATTAATGCAGTATTGTTTTAAGTGTCTTATTATACATATAGGGTTTTAAAGAATAGTTACCTTGTGACTTTTTCATCTTATTGCAGCTATCCTTTAAGGACAATGAGCTTTCGACATTACCAAGTATTCGAATGGCATAATTACTTGCTTCAGCAGATAATTTGATATTTAAAGACTCGTCACAGCTCGTATTGCCCAAGCGAGCTTGATGGGAGAACCCTAAAGAGCTCTGAAAGTGCTTTAAAAAGCGATGGAGTTCGCTTAAACAGTTGTATATTAGGATAAATTCCTTATATTTGTTTTTTAAGATGGATTCATCATATTATAATAATAATAAAATAATTACCTTAAAATTGATTTAAATCATACAAAATAAGCTTGTTAAAGTGATCAATCAATTTAGATATGATGGATCTTTCATATGTTAATAATAGAATGGTTAATTTATATGGATTCATAATTTGTTTCCTTGTGGGCATAGAGCCCTCCACATGACGAAATATTTAAATAGCATAGTGACTGCATAAGCAAGTAATTGGATATTTAGAAACTTGTCACGGGGATAAGGGAGCTCGGTTAAGCCAGACACGCCCTCAGGCTGGAAGAGACTTCTTGAAAAGTAAGCAATCTGGAGTGTCTTTTACATTTTAATTATTAAGATAATTTCTTATAAATATTTCATCTATTTGAAGCATATGATTTTCATAACAAACATTTAGTTAGAACAAGAGAAGCAATGACATAGTAAATCCATAGAATGGTTGATAATTTTTAACTATTTTTAAGATTATTATTTATGTTTTCTTATAATATTACAGGCTGATAAATAATTAATCTGTTGCATTTCGAAATGACTATAGTTGTATTAATAAAACAGAGTAACAGAAGTGTATTTTATGGTTTTATGACTTAAATCTTGTAATGGTGTTAATTAGTTTGTGTTTATCTTTTTATATTTCTCACCTTTTATTTGATTTGATTTTATTTTGTAATTTTCATAAGTATAGCTTGTTATTCCATTTTCGTGTACTTTTATCATTTAAATAACTAAGTGATATTTTGTATATTTTATAACTTTCAAGTTGATGGTTTTCAGTTCTAATGGTGTTTATATTATGATGCATCTCTTTATTTTTCAACAATACATTTCAGTACATTTCTATAAAAAAATTGATAATGTTCTTTGTAATACCTTTACCTGTTTTTTTCCCTCTTCCATCATCCTTAATATAGCTATACATATTAGATCGCAACCCAACAAATTTAACAACTGGAATTCCATAAGGTTTATCCTTAAATTTACCAATTCTTGTTTATTAGTGTTATCATAATATTGTGAGTTTTGTGGATAATCAATATTATCAAATTTCTGTTTTTCATTTCAAAAATCTTGATACACATCATTAGTTTCTATTTCGTATGTTAAGCTATCAATATCAGTGAAAAGCAACTTAGCTGTATCTCCATATTTGTTTTGGATATAATTTTAATGAAACTCATAAATTGGTGTCTAAGATAAATCTATAATTCACCTACCCCTAAATAAGCTGATCTAATCAAAGCTAAGCTTTCTTTTATTTTATGTACAGCAACCAGATTCTAATTAAACATTGGATTACTAATATAAGTTAGCTTACTAGTACGTTTTATTAATTTATTATTATTATTATTATTATTATTATTATTATTAGTATTATTATATTAATTATTATTATTATTGACCATTACAGCCGGCGGTGAAAAAAATGGTAGATAAGGTATATAAAGTCTTTAACCTGATCTGGACAACAGAAAAAACGCCTGAAGATTTTTCCAAAATAATTGTAACACCAATCTACAAGAAAGGTGACAAGCTTATGAGAGACAACTACAGAGCCATCTCTCTTACTTCAATTCCAGGAAAAGTTATCTTACATTTTCTTTTAGAAAGCAGGAAGGACAAAATAGAATTAAAGTTGAAAGAGAGTCAGTACGGGTTTCGACCGGGAAGGGGTACAAGTAGACCCAATTTTTATCGTTCACCAACTAATTGAAAAGGCAAAAGAACGCAAAATACTATTACACTTTCACTTTATTGATTTCAAAGCAGATTTTGACACTGGGTGGAGAGCTGCGCTATGGAAAATGCTAAAATCAGTTGGTGTACATCCCAAAACAATAAATATTATCAGATATATCTATGACAATAATCAATGTTTAGTAATAATTTATGGAAACTTTACCAACTGGTTTAAAGTAAAGGTTGGTGTACGGCAAGGATGCATTCTTCCATCTGCATTATTCAACCTGTTTCTTGAATTCGTAATGGATGAACTATCCAGCTTGACACAATTCCATCTTCGGCCAAATATGTCATCAGATGTGCGGTATGGAGATGATACCACTTTAGTATCATTGATTTTCTAGAAACTTCAACTATCTACAAATGAACTTGAAAAAACATGTGAAAAATGGGGTCTGAAAGTAAACACTAGCAAGTGCAAAGTAATATCAAATGAAAATGAAAAAGGAGTAATTGTCGGCGGTGAAAATGTGGAAAAGGTTGACAGCTTTGTATTTTTGGGTATAGTGTCCCAAACACAAGTGAGGACATCAATAGAAGAATCGCGCTCGCATCATCGGCTTTCGGCAGACTAAAACACTCCATCTGGAACAGCAGATAACTCTCGAACTCTTTAAAGATGAGACTGTATTATTCTCTGATCGTACCCATTGCATTCTATGTCTCTAAAACCTGGACACTACGAGCAGAAGATATACAAAAACTAACTGTTTTTGAAAACGACTGTTTTAGAACCATGGTCGGGAAAAGGCGTATTGACAAAGTGAGAGTGAGCAACATTAGAAAAACACTCAGCTGTAAAACAACAAATATCGCAATGGTAAAGAACAGAAAGACTAGTTTTGTTTGGTCATGTCATCAGAAGAGGTGATGCACGTAACATTTGTTGTGCCTATAAAAAAAGACTTTGATGGGAAAAGACCTAGGGGTAGACCCCCAAAGCGATGGAAAGACCAAATACGAAAGGATTTCAATATGCCTCTTCCTACAATTGAAAGAATGGCTGCTGATCGAGATCAATGGAAAGAAACTGTTAAGAAGAAATGTGCAAGGATCTGAAAAGATTATCCAAAAAAGTGAAAGTTAGTTATTGATTTATTATTTTAGAAGATCTGTTGATATAGTATACTTATCAGCTATTCTTTTGCAATATGGAGATAACATATCTTCAGTCACTTTAATCTTTTAAAGTTCTAGAGGATAATCATTATGAAGATCGTGCAATTCTTCTGGTTACTCCAAACAGTCAAAATAATGACATGGGTCAACTTTAGAATACTGCATACATACATTTCTAACGTAAACAAGCAAATCAATTCTCTCTTTTTTTTAATTACGGCCTTGATTATCAGATCTTCTCTATTTACACGTAATGTGGCAATGATCTCCAATTTCAATATCATTATCATTATATGTTTTTCACAAATATGACATTCATCAGCCTTCTGAAAATTTTGTTTATCCTTTTCAGTCATTTTCAAAGGTTTATTAATGTTGTTCTTAATAAGATTCTTGCATTACTTAAGAAATTTCTTAATCCCAATTAAGAAACTCCTCAAGATCACAACACTGACACCAATCACTCCAGTAATCAAGAGCAAGGTACTAAAACTCTTTGGGCACATCAAAAAGGTCTGAAACAAGATTATCTAAGATATGTCTAGAAGGGATGGTAGAAGGAAAGAGAAAACCAGGACGGCCGTCCAAACGCTGCTGACAACGTTTACGTTTGGTCACAGTTATCTTTAGACCAACTTAATATTGTAACAAAAGACCGGAATCAATGGAAAATACATTCCCATGTTAGTGCCCAATCTGATTTAACTGGAGACAGCGTCACATGATGATTACTTAAGTTCTTTTAGCATTTGCTTCATAGAATTAGAAACAGCTATGTTACCTCTATAAATTTGTACTGATTTTGTGTATTCGTCACCATAGCAACATAGTACTCTATAAGCATATCTACAGTCATTGTGTTTTTGATATATTTCAGTATAAGATTCATTATAATTAGCTTTATTATTATGGCGAAGTTGGTGAGTATGTCGAAATAAAGAGGGGAGTGAGACAGGGTTGTATACTATCTCCTGACCTGTTCTCACCTTACACGGAAATTATCATGCGAAACATTAAGGATATGAAAGGAATATCTATTGGTGGAATAAATGTTAATAACATCAGATATGCAGATGACACAGCATTGATAGCAGGCAGTGAACAAAAAACTACAAAACATTGTGGATACAGTGGTACAAGAAAGCGAGAAGAAAGGTTTAGAGATAAACAGAAAGAAGTCATTTGTGATGGTATTTTCAAACAATAAGGAGACGGGATGTAAGATCCTGATTAAGAGCCAAGAATTGGAGAAAGTTGAACTGGCATTGCAAGAATTGTCATTGCAAAAACAAACTTCAAAAAGTTGGAGAAGGTTCTACGGTCAAATAGTGTGACAATCGAAACTAGAATTAGGCTACTTAAATGCTACGTGTGGTCAACTCTACTATATGGTTGCGAGAGTTGGACAATTACAAAAAGTCTGGAAGACAGGATTAGAGCAGTGAAAATGTAGTTTCTAAGGAGAATGTTGAGGGTATCACGGTCAGACAGGATAACCGATGTGGATGTTCTGCACAAGACAGGAATTGATAGATGTTTATTACAGGAAATCGTAGACAGGCAGATTCGGTTTGTTGGGCATGTGATGAGGAAGGAGGCCTTGACTGGTCGTATACAAGGAAAAAGATCAAGGGCAAGACAAAGAACTACGTGCTGGGCATGGTTAGAAAATACAATTGGTTGGAGATCGACAGTGCTCACTCAGGTTCTAAAGAACCGCCAAGAGAAGGCTGTTATGGCTGCCGTCTACACCAGAATACTGGCACGGTACCCAGATTGGTTGATTGAATGATGGATTATTAAGTTTACATCCTTGTATTCTCTCAGTAATAGTATCAAAATCTGCATAAATAACAAATAGCATTTGCTCCTTTTTTGATGATTATTTAAATTTCAAAATATTATTGTACCTGTAAGACATTTTAAAAGCTTTTGTTTCATTTATTTCAATACAATTATGATCATTATCATCATTTCAAACTCTCTAAGAATTAAAGCATTGTATACAGTGTGTAAAAAATATTTATTTTTATTTCTAGTTTGATTGTATAATAATCTTTTAAAATATTTCATTAAAACATAATGTTGTTTTATATATAAGCTTCCTTGCAGAAATGTATTTTTGACCATATTCAGATAGTGGCTATTAATTTTCTCAATTATCCAGAAGAACCCTCAGATAACCAAAAAGCAATTTTATTTCAAATATTTTGCTGTGATACTTGTGCTTGATTTATTATTGTTTGTGCTTTATTATTTAAATAAACAGTCTTTTTTATAAGATTGCCATGAAAATGTTAATAAAAAGTTACTTTTTAAATTTTTTGAAATATAATGCCTTTCTTTGCTTCTTGTATTTTTCCAATATGATAACTTAAAGATAATCTAGTTTCTATTAATTGTATTAATGAATCGTTATCATTTCTAATGCTTATTTCATAACGTGTAATACAATTGCTTAAAGCTTGATTTGTTTCAGTTATTTTAGTTCGAAGTAATGAAACTGGTTCGTAATCATCTGTAAATTCAGATGGGAAAGGGATAATATAATTTTCATATTCCTTAATTATCTGTTCAACACTTTTTCTAGGTGCTAACACAGGTTTAAATGTTCCAGATGCTGGTATTGGTTTATCTTATTTCAATAACATATCAATAAATTCATCCTTTGTTGACTTTTCAAGATCTCTCTTATTCGTTTCTATGTTATGGAGATATATTTTTACAACAACCACCACCACATTTAGTTATCAAATTGTTGTATCTTTTGTCAATATTTTTATTTTCATTACTAATATATTTATCTTCTTTATCAACATTAGCCATTATCAAATTGTTGTATGTTTCCTTAATCTTATCAATTGAATCAACATTACATTTATTTTCTCATTAATGTTACCTATTATTATTAAATCATATTCTAAATCAGAATCATCTGAATCATATTAATTGTTAATTTTACAATATATACAAAATCTTATTTTATTCAAGTTAAAATTATTTAATTTATTTTTTGATTTAGCACACCTATCACATATATTTTTCTCTTTACAATAAGGATATGATCCAATTACTAATATGTGTTGCTGATTGGCAACAAAACATACAAATTTATATTTTGTATTTTTTATCCAGATTATTAAATATTTTATCAATATCTTGATTTTATTAATTAATCTTGTTAATATATTCTTCATACTAAAATAAAGTAGCATCCCTTTAAAACACTATCAAAATTAATAAAGTTTGTGGTGACCATGATCAGTAAGATACTCTTTCGATTTAATATCATATTTCTGGTCTGAACTGCTTATTCTGCGTAATCGTAAATCCATTCCATTTTGTACACCTTTAACAGTTGACTTTTTACGACAAGACTGACCATGGAGCAATAGGTTTGAGTCCGTGTGTTTGTTGTAGTATATAATAAGTTGTCAACAGGTGTAATCTTTAAATTCAGAAAACATAAAGTTTTTCCATCTATTTCCATAGTAAACTTTTAATCTGTACTCTTGGTATTAATAATTTAAAAAAATTCATTTAAACGGACAACGTTACCACGCGATAAACAGATACAATCATCTCTCTATGACCCAAGGTAAATAACGTCATTAAACTTTGACTTGGATACAGCGTTATCAGTCGATAAAACAGCAATGTCTGCAAAAGAGCAAGAGTTAATTGTAGCTATTGTGATGCCATTTGTCTACAAGGGATTAAAATTTTCACACTGAACTGTTGTTAAAGAAACAGCCTCGATTAGACAATCAGTTGGTGGTTTTGTGATAGCATGTTGGTTTAATACCTTTTGCTTTAGCCTTATTTCATTATTGTTATTAATACCTGTATAAATGCTAGTGATGTCGAAAGAAAAAGTAAGATCGTTCCATCTGGAATACAATTTGTATTAATATTATCAATTATTTGTAGTAGATCATCAGTATTTTTTTCCCTTCTCCTCATATTCTCAGTATTGCACAGATCACTTCTAAATAAGGAGCCAAGTTTTCGGTTGCATTGTTACATCTAGACGTTCTTTAGTTGTTTGTTTGTTTCTTACAGTGTAATATTTTGACGAAGAGTTGGATTCAAATTAGCAATGAACTCTTTCCATTCAATTCCAAAATTTATTTTGTTAAAGTTTTACACCTACATCAGTGACATTAATTATGATAATATTGTAAAAATATCTTAAAAGCGACTGATGGTAAAAACTATTAGTTTTTATTAATCTTGAATTAGTGACATTAAACAACATATATGTTCCATATCCAGATTGATAAAGGATCGTTATCGAGATCGCTTGATTCCTGTGAGAACAATATTTAAAAGAAAATATGAGAAAAAATATTCTATACTTGACAGGAGGAGATTTTGAAAGATTAAAGTGACAAACTAATTATTAATCGTGGCAAATGTTACGTTGGTAAGCTGTAATGTTGATTTTTTAATTACATTTTACAATCACTATTCAAAGTTTTTTCGTATGCCTGAAATTGATTTAGAAACATTAGAATCTTGCAATAGAATGGCTTTATATTCTTCAACTTAAAACAAACACTTTTAAATAGAATTAAAAAAATCTATACATCAGGTGACATACCACATGAATTAAGCAAATCCATTTTTGTTGCAATCCCCAAGAAGCCCGGCACTACAGAATGAAAGCTACACCATGCAATAAGTCTTTGGAGCCACATGACGAAAATATTGATAAGAAAAATTCTGACACGAATAAGAAAAAGGACTATCCCAGAGGTAACTTTGAGTCAATTCGGTTTTAGCCCAGACTCAGGGGCGAGAAATGCTATATTTACATTTCAAACTATATGCCAAAGGGCCTTGGAAATGAATAGGACCCTCCATATGTGCTTTATTGATTACAGTAAAGCTTTCGACAGAGTTCAGCATAAGAAACTTGTAGAAATTTTAGCCCTTTAGATATAGATGGTAGAGACTTGAGAATCATCAGAAACTTGTATTGAGGTCAAACCGCCGGTGTACGTGTTGATGGAAAAATGGAAATATTTGTCAAAATAAGACGAGGTGTGAGACAGGGTTGTGTTATGTCTCCTGATCTACGTCTGAGAAACTATTTTCAGAAGTAAAAAAAACTAGGTGGAATTTCTGTTGGTGGAGTTCTTAAAATTAACGTTAGGTACGCTGTTGACGTTATGCTCATTGCAGACCAATGAAAAATTGCAACGGTTGCTTGATCAGATAATACATCACAGTGAAAGAATGAGGATGAACATTAATTGTAACAAAGCCTTCTCTATGTCGATAAATAAAACAAACACAACACCAAAATGTTCAGTTAACCTTGGTGGAGTTGAAATCAAAGAAGTTAATAGTCTCAAATATCTTGGTTCAAAATAACATCTAACTGTACGTGGGAACAGGAGATAATTACAAAAATCTGCCTAGCAAAGAATGCTTTTACTAAAATGAGGGGTATTCTCACAAATCCTTCTTTATCAGTAAAAACGAAGCTGGTTGTTCCTAATTGGTATATAATCCCAAAATTGCAATACTCTTGCGAGAGCTGGACAATTACTAAAAAGTTGGCTAATCGTCTGGAAGCTGTAGATATGTTATTTGACAGACGAATTCTCAAAATATCATGGGCAGATATGATAACGAACAAAGAAGTATTGAGAAGACTAAACGTTAAATGTAACTAAAAAGTTGGCTAACCGTCTGGAAGCTGCAGAGATGTTATTTGACAGACGAATTCTCAAAATATCATGGGCAGATATGATAACGAACAAAGAAGTATTGAGAAGACTAAACGTTAGATGTAACATTCTCAAAACAATAAGACGAAGGCAGTTCGAGTTCTTTGTACATATTGTTAGGAAAGGAGGGTTCGAATATTCAGCTATTACTGGAAAAGTAGAGGAAAAAGTAGGTTCATGTATTTGAGTGAACTAGCAAAACTGACCAACTCCTCGAATGTGGAAATCATAAGAATGGCGTAGAATAGAATAGAATGGAAGGCCACGGTCGCCAACGCCTTATCAAGGCATGGTACTCAAAGAGGAAAAAAACAAACACTGCAAAGGTATCTAAAATTATGGCTACTTTTAAGTTCTGTCCACTTCAACGTCGGCCTTTTCATTTCATAATGAACAAAAACCCCGGATTATTCGGCTTGGGTAGTTTTAATGTGCCTGCCTATTATAATTACCAATTACCAAGGACATCCATTTTGGCAAAATAATGGATGTTGGGTCCAATGTTTATTTTGAGATGGTGAGAAATATTGTGCCTCACTCTGGTACTGTACGTCATGTATGTGACATAAATATAACAGGATGGACTTTAGTTACGTTGCGTGAAAATGTTCACGAAGGAGTATTTGTTTACCGCAATTACACACGTAGACAATATGCAATAGAATTGACTACCATTACAACAGACAGCAGGCATATTAAAGTGTTTTTAAGTATAAGCTTATACCACATTGTTTGCACTGAACCAGGGTACCAGCCTAAACATTGATGATCTCATTTGCAGGACACGCAGAGATAGGTTACAATAAGATTTTGACTCAAGTTTAGGTTACTGTTACGGTTGGGTCAAAGCTACTAATGGCTTATTACAATCTGTTATATTTTATCTGATTAGTGCAAGCCCAGAAACCGGTGAAACTGAGGGGGAAGGATTACAAAGAGCGACATAGTACACAAATCTGAAGCTTATTATTTGTAATTAACCTGCAACTACAAATCCAGAGCGCAACCTGTGCAGCATAAACGTGGAGAATTTAACCGTTTGTTAGAAACTAGCTTGTTTAGCAAGCACGTCGCAGTCCGTATGCAAGATGCCAAGCAGTTTTTCTAGCCATTCAAAGGGATATGACAAGGTAAATTTACATAGGTTTACAGTATATGTCAAACCGATTTTTGCGTATGTTTAGAGTATTGATTATTGTGTAAAGCTGGGGTCCAATGAGTTGGTACTTATGACTTTGTTATACTTACAGTAGAATCGTACGTTATCAGGAATATTTTGAGAACACCATGCATTTATAATACAATGACAACAGGAGCAAGTATAAATGATAATTTTTCTATGCTAGCACTGTGCTCTCTCTGCTCTTTCACGTAATTTGTTTCAAAGATGGTAAATTACTAGTTATTCACTTGGGCTAAGATTGCTCTCTTCGCTAAATTAAGTTGATCATTTTTTAGACATTCATACCAACATAGTCATCACATGAGATGACTTTAACTGTGGAAAACTAAGTCTTAGTGCATTTCTGTGATGAGAATTCAATTTCTGAGACCAGATTTCAGTTACAAGGTAAATAAGCCTATCCTTACTCTGAAAAAGTATTACAAGGAGAGCTGTGCACAGAAATGAACATTCTTATCGACTATTTTTATTCTTCACATTAAAAAAAATATTAAAATACAAAAAGCAGTAATGCTGAGGGAATATGTAATAACCAAATTATTGTTGGTATCATCATCATCATCATCATCATCATCATCATCATCATCATATTCGGTTTAACGTCCGTTTTACATGCTAGCATGTGTTGGACGAGGTATCATTAATAAAACCTGATTAAAACGAAAACATTACTTTGTGCTTGCTAACAATCACTTTTAAAAAATGGACCAAAAGCACAATCCTATTGTTGGATATTAATTTGATTTATCATGGCTGTTTTTAACTTTAAATATATTTTACAATATGTTGATTTTTTGGAAATGTTTTTTGAAATAGACTCATGAAATATGTTCAAATAGCTACTGGAAATCTGGTCTGATTTAAAACACCAGACCACATATCTACAGTTATGAAACATTCAACACCTGACACCCCCTTTATAAATATTTATTTTGCATAGTACAAATTTTTCAAAATAATCTTACTCACTCTTTACCAAAAACTGAACATGCATTCCTGTTTAAAAACAAGAGATGTCATAAAATGTGCTATTGTTATTTTTGAAGTTGTTTAACTGCAGAACTTAACCCAAAAAGCATGACAAATCAGGTCAGCATTGCTGTTTAGTTTTTCTTGAAAGGGAATGCTGTGGTTTAAGTTGATTTTTGAGATCTAACATTAACCTGTACAATCTTAATTGTGTTCCTTATAATTTTAGTAATCTGAAAACTGATGTTAAAATTGTCACCACAGGGTTATAACCTCAATAAAAAGACAGAGGATTTATGGTACAAAGCTTAACCTTCTGGCATTTGTGCAATTGTAATAGTATAGAGTGATATTTTATTCAGTTTTCACTTTCCAGTAACAATTTCTTTCAATGTGTCTTTGTGTTGTTATGTGCCATTGCATTTGAAAAAGGAAAAATGGCACTAAAAACTGTATAACACAAAATCTGCTTTTAATGAAATACTAATACCCCTTCAATAAGCAATGGTATTACATGCAAAAATGTAGTAACGAGTTTCCATTGTTGTTTTTTAAAATCCACCTTGTTGGTTTCAGGTTAATATATGGTGTTTTTGAGTTGTTGCCTTTTTTTTGTCAATGGATAAGGCTAATGACAATGAGTTTTTAGTGATATATATATATAAACACCTGTATTGAAGTAATTATTAGCTATTGACAGTGCTCAATAATATAACAATATTAGAGCTATTGTATGGCAAACAACAAAAAGAATCAACAAAACTTAGTTTGGAACTGTCAGTTTCATGCTTTCATAATTGTCTGCTAAACAAAAAAAACCAACAAGCTATATATATATATATATATATATATATATATATATACTTCATAAAAAATTCATCATTACTTAGTGAAGTGGTCCTCTGGCTTGTAGCTTGTAGTATTTTGAAAGGGGGGCATATAATTGACACTGATGTGAAATGTGGTATTTGTAACAAGGAAGTGTTATTGGATTGGTGGGTGCAGAAAGGGGAGACTTTGTTACATAAAAAAGTAAAAAATGAGTAAGTGAGTCAAATAACTGTGCTTTTCACTGACTTATTTAATAAGTTATAATATTCAAACTTCTTAATTGTTGATGTTCTTTTAATGTCAAAAATATCTTGACTTGTAAGGTGCCGTTACTTGCAGCTGGAGACTCTGACAGTGATGAAGAATTGTAAGTGTTAGTTTGATTTATAATTAACTTGTAACCAATAATGGTTCTTGATATAAATATTTTTTCACATTGTTAACGTCACCTGGTTTGATGTTATACAGGAAGAGTATTGCAAATCCTTAAGTCCAGACCATGACCTCAGAGGCTCAGCACTCCTCAAAGGATTGAAGCAGATCCAATAAAATGGTCACCTGAATACCACATGTGATATCAGGAATCCCAAGTACTACAAATGAATTCTTAAATGTCCTTGACACAGTAACAAGAGCTGCAATGCTAATAGAGACAATCACTGTTTTGACATGGTACATTCTCCTAATTTCAGTTGCAAGTGTCATATACTTACTTTCTTCCTTCTCATCACCTTTCTTGACATTTTCATCCATTGGGCATGTTGATACTACTATATACCATGTCTTCTCTTTTTTGTCAATTACAACAATATCCAGATGGTTATTTGGAACTCTCTTGTCTGTTTCCACTATCATTTCGTACCAAATCGTCACATCCTTATCTGATGTTTCACAACCACTGCTGGGTACATGTTGATGCCACTTTTGAGCACATGGTATTCCATACTTTTGGCATATATATATATATGACATACAGTAGGACATATAAATAAATATATATATAAATATTTTATTTTTATTCAATTTGTGAGTTGTAATCTTTCATAAATAATTTTTTTCCTCCATAATGTATAATGGTAGATACAATCTAGTTTGTTACTTGCTGATTAACTTTTGTACTCAGTTTAGTTTTTCCATCATCATTTTTTTTTGACAGATGCATACTGTTAGTTTGATATAACTGAAGCAAATGTTGTGGGCTTGTTTTGTTAAAACAGGAAATTTATCCTGTTGACTTGCAATCTAAAGAGTGTGGTTACACAATTTTTTGAACCAGGTTTTTTGTGGTCTCGTTACATTCTGTTAGAAAAAGCTAAATCCAAGGAAATCCATGAGCAGATAGCACAAGTTAGTAAATGACCAATCACATTTTTGTACTGTCACTTTAACTCCTTACATTTGGTATTCACAAGATTAATGCAGTAAATGAGGAGTTGCAGGATTAAACGGTTGTGCTTTTGAGGATGGTAGCAGTTTGCAGGAAGTGGCACAAAATTGCCAGGCTTTTGAACAATAAAAGAATCCCATTGAGAAATAAAGCCTATATTTATATCCTCACACAGTGGCTGTAAAACTCTATCTGGAGCTGTGATTGATAAATGTTTGGTTATATGGCAGATGTAACACTCCAGGATGGAGTGACTGGCACTGAAGTTGCTGGGAGGTGTAGTTTGCACAAGATTGTGGATGTGGTTAGGTTAGGAGGTTGCAATGGTCTGGGAATGTTAAGAGGAGTGAGTGAGGGTGATGCACTGGCAGTCATATATATTGGGAGGGAAAGGGTGTTGTCTTAGAGGGCATCCTAAGAAACCTGGTGCAAGACTGTTCAAGAAGATCTGAAGGCTTTCAGAGTTGACGAAATACTGGTACAAGATTGCCAAGAGTGGAGGAGGCTCATTATAATCTAACCTGGCATAGCATGAATAACTGGTGCTTGAAGGATAAATAAGTAAGTAGATAATATTATAAATAACAAGTAATTTTCATGCCACTTACATACTTGATACAAGATGTTTGATGTAATTATGGGGTATTAGATGTTTGAGTTTTGTTGCTGATGTGAACAAGTAAACATGAGTATCATGATTATACTACAGTTACAATGTCCATCTTCAGACCCTGAAGATGTTCACATAATTGTTGAGTTATCTGAAACTTAACAATTTAGTATAGTCTTTTCTTCTTCTTGACTTCTGCAAGAACATCACCGCTTAGACTCTAACTTTCTGCTAAAAGTTTAATAAAAGTTGATTGCTGTCACCTCTTGATTAGTTACCTTCAATCTTCACTGTCACCATCAGTATCATAGCTTCTCTATCATAGACATAGCTTCCTGTCTATACCAGATGGAAATATTTCATCCTCTCAATCTCAAAGAGAAACCATGTGGAAGGCACTATGGGATGAATCACCGAACTCAACAGCTTTTGAGAGCACAGGTGTAGTTCCCAAAGAACAACTTGCTGCTGGCCACAATCTTGGCTGGACAACATGGCACAGTCTAAACCGGCTCTATAGATTTAGTAGCAGCTTGAGGTATATCCTCTTTTCATTCCATTGATTTTACATCAGTATTTTTTGTCATTCAGTTTCAATAGCTATGCAACAACTGATGTTTAACTATTGTTCTTTTTTTTTTCTGTGCATCTTTTTTAAATTATTCAGTTTCGTATTTTATGATATCATTATTCCTGTAGTACCATTTCTCCTCCATTAAATAAGAGGAATTATGTGTCATCCATTTTTGGTTTTGTTTCTTTTTGGTTTTGTTTCTTTTTGGTTTGTGGTATTATCTCCCTTGTCAATGTTACAATAGGATCTTGAAAACTATCCTATTTTGACTTTTAGCTTTTTGCCAAGACATCAAAACAGCTTTTTCACCTTTGGCTAATTTTCATTCTGTTTTGAGGCTTTCCTCCCATATTAGTGGGTCATAGTTCATTTTCCTACCCATGTTGTTTCTTGATATTTTCACTCAGATTTTTATCTTAAATACTACTGGGACTTCATCACTTTAGTGTATTTTGGCTTGTTTGACTGTATTTCTGGATCTTTTCTAATAATTATAACCTATTTGATGCCACACAAAACCACTATTACATTTTTTTTCATTGTAAAAGTTGGCCGAGACTATTGCTATGTTGAATAGGTTAGACTGACACCAGAAAGCTGCAGGCATTTGACTGCCCTTTCATCTAGTTTGCCTCCAAGCTCAGATCTTGCTTTTGTCCCCCATAGTTTATTATTTTCAGTTCACTGGATTTTTTCCCCTGACTTTTTCCATCTTGCTTCACTGATTCCCCAGTTATTAACTTTTAGTATTTTCATTTTTCTCTTGACATTTTTTATCCAACCTGGCTGATACAATGTTCTGACCTTCTAAATAACATTTCACAGTTCTTTTTCTAAAGATGAACAATTCAGTCTGGAGCTCACTGCTGTTTATATTTCATGTTGGAGGCATTTTCAGACTATTTGGTACTAATCACTTACACCTTAGTGCATTGTCAGATTGTAAGCATAGAGGACATGTTGGGAGAGCAAGGGGTACCATGTCGGTGTGGAAAAGACCAAATTCATGATCAGTAATATTGGCCATATTAAGTTACATGACTCTGGTCCATTTTCTGTGCTGTGTGCTGTAGCAGTTGGGATGAAAATTTTGCCATGTGCATCAAATGTACATGACCAAAAATGTGGTGATATGACTTGCAGACAAAGAGTAACATTAGAATTTATATGCTTGGGATGTTGTGGCAAAGCATGGTATATTGATGGCAGAGCCTCCACCAAAGTCATTATAGACAGTATGAAAATGGACATTGAGCACTGTTTTTATTATCTTCAAAAAAATTCAAAAAAACTTCTACCTATGTTGACATACAAACATGTTGCAATGCCAACACATGGAACCTGTTCACTGCATGTGTATGCTCTGCAATGCTGCATAGTAGTGAGATATGGACAATGCAAATGGAATTATATATCACTTGGGTTTCATTTATAATTTTAATAATATTTATTTCAGTTTGTTAATTATAAGTACATATTTTTTCTGACTGAAAACTGGTATTACTCAGTATGAACTATGAAAGGAAAAGAAAGTGCTATCACCTTAAACATATTGAAATTTTTCGTATGTTGCAATTATTAGTATTAAATGATTGATGAGTGTTGTATCATGTATATGTTAAATTAGTTTTATCTTGATGTATTGATTCTGTTCACTTCTTCTTCTTTTAGTACCACAGACTTTCAAGACAAGGTAGTTAAAATTACCTTGTCTACTACACTTCTATCTGTTTTAAACATTGTGGTTCCCTGATGGTTTCTGACAATCTGCAGGCAGCATCATCATGCGACATGGCTTTATGGGTCAACCATGCCCATCTTCCATGTCATTCTATCTTGTGTCACTGTCTGAATCCATGTCTTCTTTGGCTGACCAGCTTCCTGTGGTTACTGGCCTCTACTTTTGTACATTTATTTACCCAAAAATTGCTTCTTTTAAATGGCCAAACCAATGTAACTGGTTTACTTTTAGGAGCTTGTCAAGCTTTGGAAGGTGAAGTTCTCTCAGTAAAGGGTCTGATCTTGTCCAGGTTTGACATTGCACATCCATCTGATCATAGCCCTCTCATTGCACTGTAGACATGCAAGGGATGACTGGGTGAGGGCCTGGCAGTCACTACAATACAATGGTACATTCCTGACACAGCTGCTATGTACTGTTCCTCTGGTGGCTTAGGGTATGGTCCTCAATGTTAGTACAGGTAGCAGTTCTTCCAAGCAGGCTTCACTCTGACTGTTGAACTAAGTTTGGTGCCAACCCCATCATTCAACATGTCCCCCAAATAACAAAAAGAGTCTGCTACTTCCAGTGTATTACCAGCAACTAATACCTCATTTTTTAGGCAGCCTTCGGATGGCTCCACCAGTACCAGACATCTCTTGCATGTGTAGTTTGTGTCCAGAGTCAACCTTTTCTTCAGACCACTACACTTTTTGTGCAGCCATGAGGGCATGAGCATAGTATGGCATTGGATCTTATACCATTTCTACACACAGCACAAGGATATTTTCCTGAATCTTTTAAAGAATGTAGGTCAGGGCCAATGACCATCACCATTGTTTTTGATAGATTTACTCTCAATCCTTCAGCTTACCATGCTTTCCAGTTCACCTGAAGTTGCTCAAGATATTTGGTTATGATGACCAAATAATCTGCATACAATAGTTCCCATGGCCACAGCAAGAATTCTCTGGAGAAGGCCTCAAACACAATGATGAACAAAAGAGGACTGAGCACTGAACTCTGATGAACTCCAACTTTCACACTAAAGTCATCACTGTATGAGTCATCCACCCTTACTCTACTCTGTGTATTATGGTCCATGCTTTGTACTAGTCGAATGAGCCATTCCTCTACTCTAACTAGGGGGTCTGTCAAAGGCCTTCTTCAAGGCAACAAATGCCATGTGGAGAATTTCATCAGCACCAACATACTTTTATTGCATTTGACATAAGGTAAAGATGGCATCAGTTGTGCCTCTACCAGGTATGAAACCAAACTGCATTTCAGTGACGTCCACTTGCTGTCTGATAATGCTGTCAGCCACTTGTTCCAAAAGCTTCAGGCCTCTGTAACTACCTCTGACATGAGCATCACCTTTGCCTTTAAACCAGTTCACAATGAAGCTCTCTTCCCAAATCTTTGGGACATGCTCTTTTCTGATGATGGCATTTGCTAGATCTGCTATGATCTGACATCCAACACTTCCTGGTGACTTCATCATTTCAGCAACAATACTGGAAGCGCCTGCTGCCTTGCCAATTTTCATTTTCTTTAAGGCTCTTTCTATCATAACTGAGCTGATTTCATTCGGTTGACCCTGCACTAGAAGTTCCTGGGTAAGATGGTCTAAGTTCCAGGGATATTTGGAGTTCAATAATCTTTCATAGTGTTGTTGCCAGGCCATGTTCTTGGCCATATTGTCCATGCAGAATTGTCCATCATCATCTTTGATACTTTTCTCTTCAATAATATCTTGATTATCCCTTGTCACTGGCTCAGAAAATTTCCTATGGGATTAAGATTTAATCCTGCTAAAAAGACCTTTTTCTACCATTAATATTTTCCATACCTTTTCACAATTATGTGGTAGACTATATATTTTTGTTATTACAGGTATGATATGCGACCCAAAGGACCTTCCCACAATGGATATCACAACAAAAGGAAGAGTGACCCAGTTAGTAAAGTGAAAGCAGAACTGGAAAGTGCAATGGACGTCATGAGAACAAATATTGGCAAAGTCCTTGATAGAGGAGATAAGCTTGAGGATCTGGAAGCTAAGTCTGGTAAGTTAGTGTTTTTACTTGATTGGTCATTATATCATATCAAATTACAAGTAGTATATTAATTAAGGATTCTAGGACCTCTAAAAATTTTTTTTCAAAAAGGCCTCCAGAAAACCTCAATTACTGTACTACTTTGTGTATATAATGGTACCCCTATGAAAGCCAATTTTTTGTACCCCTATCAAAACACAATTAAGTGTTAACTTGGCATTGTTTAAATGTCTTAATTATACATATAGGTTTTTATAGAACAGTTACCATATGTTTTTTTGTCTTATGGTTTCTTGTGTGGCATAGCGATTTTTTTGCACGTTGAAGCATTTTGATGGCATAATTTACTTGCATAAGCAAGTAAATTTGACATTCAAAGACTCAACATTGGGATGAAAAACCCCTTAATGCAAAGCAAGCCTCTAGGTGGGAAATGCTTGCCTTTTCACAATTGTAGCTTGCTTTCTTACAATTGTACAATAATACAGATTCTGATGTTTTGAATAATAAGATAGTTAAAAAGCACTAAAAGTAGGCCAAAGGGGACCATATACCACACTTGTCAGTCAAATCACATGGTTATATGCTGTAAAATTTGAAACATATGTGATGGTATATTTCTTTTTTTAATAAAATAGTTGTCAGATATGAATAAATTTTATGGGTTTATGGGTTTATTTATTTATTTATTATTAATATTATTTATTTTAATATTTATATGGGATAAAAATATTTCAAAAAATGTATAATTAAAAAGTAATATATACAAATACTGTTAGAAAAACATGTCCTGTTAGAAAAAAGAATTATGAAACTAAAATGGTAAAAGAACTGAAAGTTTAGGAACAGGCCAAGTAATATTTGGAAATCAGGTATATGCAGAAATTAGGAATTAATGTGTAATGAACGTAAAATAACCACCAACATTAACTAAGAGTTAAAAACTTGTGACTGAGTATATGCACTGAAAGGCACTGAGGTATCAAATTGGCATGTAATAACTACATTATAAATCTTATGAAAAGAAGATCTGTAAAACAATAAAAACCTGATGAAAAGTAGAACCTTTAATCTTTTAAAATATCTTTAACATTCATTTCTGTATATTCGCTTCAAAGCAAATCAATGATATATTAATTAAAGAATAGCTGCCAAGCTGATGGTTTTCATATTATGATGTATCTGTTTATCAGAAAAAATACATTCTTATAATCTTCATCATTGATATTTTTATTGATAATCTTTTTCATAACACCTTTATCAATCTTTCCACCATTATTATTATTGATATAACTGTACATTTAACTTCACAATGCAACAAATTCAGTTATTGGAACACTAGTTGCTTCATCTTTAAATTTACCAATTACTTTTTTGTTAGTATTATTATAGTACAGAGTTTTCTAGATGGTCACTAGTATCAGATTTCTCTTTGTCCTTCCAAAAATCTTGGCAGACATCATCAGTCTCAGTTTCATGTGTTGAAGTATCTGTATCTGTAAACAGCAATTTTAACTTTATCACCATTTTTTTGTTATAATGAAAATTGTACTTTAATATTTTACTGAGATCAAGAATGCACATACCTATATATGCTGGTTTATTTAAACTTAGTTTTTCTTTGATATTATGTAGAGCAATCAAATTCTCATTAATAATCTTATTACTAACATAAGTTGGTTAACTAGCAAGTTTTATTTATTGATTTCTGTAAGTGATAAATATATCAACTCTCTTTCTCAAATTTTCCATAGTCTTTCCAAGAACACTGTTATACATTAGCTAACTTATTCCAGAAGGGAAGGTGATTGATCATATTCATAACAAACCAGATTAAAATTTATCCTGTTAACAGGGATTGTAGTTTTATTAAATATAACCGTGAAAAAAAAAGTATTTTGTGAAAGCAACACATTGTGATAGTTATAAAGTAACATATTGTAATAGCCTTTACAGTGTACAACAGTCTCATGATTTAAATGCAGGTGTGGCTAAAATGATATTTGAAAAGTTTGATAACAATAGTTGTGAAACAGATAAAAGCAAAAGAGATGGATGTTATTACAAATTTGAGTGTGTTAAAAAGAAGATATACATTAAGAATTTATAAAATCATCTTACCTTGGCGGTAAAAGAATAAGAATGTTATGAGATGAAAGAAAAAAGAAATAACTGGAGGAAGCTGTTATAAGATGGCAGAGTAAGAAATTTAATAGTTAAAAATGTATTAAAACATAAAAATTGTTATAAATTTGTACACAACAAATTGTGTAATAAATAAAATAGCTTTTTAATTATTTATTTTTGGTTATTATTAAAAAACAAAACAAATATATAATATATCAATTTAATATATTATATATTAGAGATTTTATTAAACTGTTATAATATTTAAACTCTTTTTAAAAACCTTTTATATCATTCAATTTTTACAATATCAACTAAATTAATTTCATCTAACTGAAATTTATTTAATTCATATTATTCTTATTCTGATTTACAATCACTGCATATTAATGAGTCTTTGTAGTAAGGATAAATTCCAATTATTAATATATATTTTGATACTTTGTAACAAACTATACAAACTGATGTTGTACATTTTTTATTAATTGTATTGTTTTCTTCAATAATATTTGTGTTTTCATTATTAACTTTATTCATTAGTTTTCTAATATATTATTCCATCTCTAATAGTATAACATAGTATCTCTTTAAAATACTTTTTATATTTTCTTTAAACTGTCAAATGAAACTCAACTGTTAAACTTATTAGAATAACCTTTCCATGATATACAAATCTTATTCATAGGTTTTCTTTATCCCTTTTTTCAATTCTATATGTTCCTTGTTTATCCATTAATAATTCCTCTTCATAGAAACTATCTTGTATAATCTCATCATTAACATCTTTTATTTTATAAGTTAGTCGATTTGTATATTGGATCTTATCAATTAGGAGTATTTCTTATGACCAATTTTCTGTAGATCTTTTGTCAAAAGTTTCTCTTTTAAACCAAGATATTCGAGGTTTATCTCCTATTTTTGATTTTAGTTTCTGTTTTAATATTTCCATTTCAAGGTATAAAATTTGAACAAACCCTTATCAGTCCATAAAAATTGAGTTTGTCTATCATTAAAGATGGTTTTGAATGGTTTAATTAGTTTCACCTTTCTTTTCTTTCATTTGAACAGTCCATCCATATTTGCTGGATATTTCAATCACCATAAGTATTTTCAACCTTTATTACATCTACTAAATTGTTGGGTATCAACAAGGCCTGCAGCCCATATTTTGAATTAATGCGTAATCCAACAATCATTTGGTGTTCATTAATCCTTGTACTGCTGTTGTACCCTAAGATCTCTATTTAAAAGGATATTCAGATATACTTTTTACCATTCTGTCGTCTGCCTCATGTTTATCTTTCAAATTCCTTGATAAACTGTAATCAGTATCATGACGTTGGCCAATTAAGTCTTATTTGTTTTGGGGATCGCGATAAGATACATTATTAATGATATTGTTTTTTCAAGCTTTGTTCCTGGTCCACAATAGTTGCATTTTTTAGAGTAGATGTACACATAAGGAATTCACTTATTTTTGATAAGTGCTTTTGAATATCAATTGCACCACCTATCTTATCCAGTTTAATGAGTGTACTTTCTGAAGATCTACAAACTGCAACATTAGATCATTGCATTATTAGATCACTACATTTTATTTCCATCTTTTGTAGTAGTGTCATGTTTAAATCTTCTGCATGCTTTTTACATTTAACACAATATGTCATATATAATATTAGGTTAGGCTATTTCATCAAAATTTTTCATTACTTTTTTCTTAGGTTTATCAACATAGATGAATGAATATGGTTCCACAAAATCTTTATCATTTTGGTTTTTTATCAATGTTTAGTTTTATATAAATCACATTCCTTTCATTTTGAGATGGAAAATCATATACACAAAATGAGAACAATTAATATGCTTATCAGTATGATAGAATGATTGTGATAAATATATACAACAGCAGTCTTTGTGATGTGCTTGTATTAAATAATCAATCATGGGTTTTTGCTTTTTTTTTTTTTTTTTTACAAATAAAATCGTCAAATATCACCATTTTTTTACCATGTTTGTTTATAATACTTTTAACATTGCTAGTAATGAAGTAAAAATTCCATCAGCACAACTTGAAATAAAAGGTGGTATATTTTATCCTGTTGAAAGAATGGAACCTGATAAAGAATTGAGTATGATTTATAGAACATTATTAGAATATCAATCTGGTCTTTCACAATACCAAAATANTTTTTTTATTATTTTTATTTTTATATTTTTTTTATTTTTTTTATTTTGAGATTAAAAAAAATATAAAATAAATTAATATTATTATTTTTTTTTTCTTTTTTTTATTATTTTTGTTATAATTATATTCAATATCTTTTTTTTTTATTTTTTTGTAATAAAAAAAGAAAATGGGTTTTTTCTTTTTTTTTTTTTTTTTTACAAATAAAATCGTCAAATATCACCATTTTTTTACCATGTTTGTTTATAATACTTTTAACATTGCTAGTAATGAAGTAAAAATTCCATCAGCACAACTTGAAATAAAAGGTGGTATATTTTATCCTGTTGAAAGAATGGAACCTGATAAAGAATTGAGTATGATTTATAGAACATTATTAGAATATCAATCTGGTCTTTCACAATACCAAAATAGCCCGTATATTAGTTTTGAAAGTTTAAGATTATTTATGGTATATTATATTATGATTTTACTAAACAAGTATCTGAACAAAAGTGTGGTGATACTAAACAAGAGCTTAGATATCCTTTATTAGGTGTTCCAGATAAGGCTTATACAATATGTGCACTTGCATTACACAAGGAAGAGATCCATGTTGATAATAAAAATGGTAAAGTAGGCCTATGCAAATATTGTTTTTTAAACATAAAATATACATATTTTATGAAATTTATCTTATTTTATTATACACTAATGACAGAATATCATAAATATAGTGTAACTCTTAGTCAAGACCAGAAAGAGAAACTTCCTAAAGCTCTTGTTCATAAAACTGCTATCACTTTGAGATTGTCAAGTAATTAATTAGATGATAATGATCAACTGATGTTAACAAAGACACAAATTAATAAAATTGAAAAAGCAAAATCATTAAAGAAAGGTATTGACTTTAAAATTATTATTATGTGTAACATATTTTTATCTCAGAATAAGATTATATTATTTTGGTCTTCATTATACTTATGGAAGCAGGTGACAGCAAGTCACCAAAGGTCCCAAAAGTCCTCTTTCCAGGTCTATAAAGACAACACTTTCCTCAAAATTCTTGCCGTTCCTAACAAAGCCGTTTTTTGCATTACCTCTATCCTGATTTTAAGTCCTAATTTCTGTATATAGTCGTCAAACTTCTTTCCTACTGCACCTAGAGCACCTATGACAACAGGTATGATTAGAACCTTCTTTAAGTCCCATAAACGGGCAACC
>RDPX01000425.1:150764-194946 GCA_003991215.1 Morbakka virulenta | reverse complement strand
GCCTTGTCGATAAGCAATTGATCTTTCGTGCCTCTACAATTTCTCTTACATCCTTTCTGCTCATCAGGTATTATATCTTCTTCATCAAGATATTTGTAGAGACAGTCCGATATTATACCTGTTAGTAATTTCCACATCAAAGGAAGACAGGAAATGGGGCGATAATTATCCACTGCATTACCTTTACTGGCATCTTTTTGGCACAACACTGTTCTACCAAAAGTCAACCATTCAGGTAGTTCTTCATTCCCATTCAAAATCCTATTTAATTGTCCCGATATTCTCTCATGAAGGCTAGATAATCTTTTAATCCAAAATCCTTGTACACCATCTTTTCCAGGTGTCTTCCAATTAGGAATTTTTCTAGCTTGCTTTGAGATCATTTCTGTTGTAATTACCAGTTCATTTTGTTTTGGGTACTTGCTCTCCTCCTTCAATCTTTGTAGCCATTCTGCATCCTTGTTATGATCTTTTTCTTTACTCCATTATTATTATTATTATTATTATTATTATTATTATTATAGCTATTCAAGCTTTAGGACCTATTGGAGTGGACAAAGCCCTTGAAAAAGAATCGATAAATGGTTACTTAATGAAACAAGATAATGATGATCAGTTAGCTTCATATACATCTCATTTGACAAAAACACTAAAGGAAAGGCTTACGTAAACAATTAAAAATAGTAGTAAGTTTCTGGTTAAGCATACTAAAAAACAAATTACTGGTGGTTTACAAATTACTCGGCACTCTTCTTGCTAGTATGGGCATTCCAATGCTTGCACATGGAGGTGGTCGCTTAAATCGAGTGTATAGAAGATTGAAAACAGCTGCCGGATTGCAAAATTTTCTATATCACCTCCATGTTTAGGTAATGACGTTAAGAGCAAAAAAAAGAAAAAGAAAAAGAACTCAAAAGAGAAAGAGAGGAAAAGGTCTTCTCGTAGGAAAGAATTAAAACCTAAATTTTTTAATAAAGCATTAAGTAATATAGCTTTACAGAAATGGACAAAGTGTTTGCAAATTAAGAATTTTTAAGGCGTGTATGCAAGAGATCAAATACAGAATCAATCCTGAAAAGGGTTTTACGTTGGCAGCCTTGTTATCAGTTGCAGTAAAGGAACTCATTGGTATGCATTAGCAATGAATCCTAATATATTCCTTTATTTTTATAGTTTTGGATTGAATTGCCCTATGGAAATTATTGAATTGCCTGATAAATTAAAACTGAATTTTGTTTGTAATAATAAGCAGAATCAAAACAATTTATCAGTACTGTGTGAATATTATGTTTTTTATTGGATTCATCAATTCCAATTATTATGATGTGATTAAAATATTTGATATTAAAGATACTACTCACTACAAAATTATAATAATAAAAACAATTTTGAATTTGTATAACCTAGTAATATCTAATAGTAATATGGGAATTTTCGATGGTGTCCATAAGAGCAATATTACACACCCTGATATTATTCCTTAACGGATGGAGTATGAAAGGGCATCCTGTTGTTGATGTTGGTGATCCTGTTGTTGGCAAAGATGCTGTTAATTTAGATTACCTTAACAGAAAATACTTAGACAAATCAATGGGAGGATCTGTCCATGGAGGTATTAATATGAACAATAACAAAATTAACTTTTTAACATCAAACTACTCCTGTTTTCAACAGTGAGGGTATCACTTATGGGTATGTGAAATCACATCTGTGCAATGAATTGTGTGAAACATTACTCTGGAAATACCACACTCGATTTCGCAACTCAATTTGTAGACTAGGTAGAGGTATTACTTCTGAAATAATATATTTATTAGTAATACAAGATGAGTATCCAAATTGTATGATCAACATTGTCTGAAAATCATGATGAACAAACAAATTAAGCCAATCAATCAACTATATGTACTAAAGGTAGTAGAATTAATAATAGGTATTATCTTGAATTTAATGGTAACTAACGGATGAGAAGTGATATTAATTTAAAATGTATCCAGTAAGAGTAATAGTTTAACACCATTACAAGACATTGTTAAGATTCTCATTGTTTATGAATTGGCCAGTTACGCGGGTACATATTGGACAAGAAGCACACTTTTCGGTCATGATGACTAAGGGTCAGATTAACTTTTATTCTCAGCATCTAATTTATTTATTGTAGAGGTACAAGAGATGATCATATTGTCGCTGGACCAAATAAATTTAATAATAAGAATCCAAGTAGAAATGATCAAACTAAAGCAAAATCTGATGAATGAAATAATGGTGTTGTTTATCTACCGACTAGAATGTAGCAGCTGGAGTAAACAAATCTAGTGTATGGTGTAATGGGAAGAAACTATGTGATTTTACTGCTAGAACATCAATAGGATTAAATGAAATAACATTTGCTGATGAACGGAAATGCTGGTTTGATTGATAGCATTTGATAGCATTTTTTGCTTTGTACAAAAAGGAAGTCATTTCTGAAATTGATGTTAAATTATATTGTGATATTTTATGTGAAAACTGGTAAAACACTGATCATAATAACATTTTATTTTTTACATTAATAATGTACACAAAATTATGTAATGGATCCTAAAATTAAAAATTTGTAAAAGAAACATTTTATTTCATTGAGAATTTATATTTAAATCAATAGTGATAATAGTTTTTAGTATGTAATATACAGGGTGAATTAATGACAATGTGAGATATTCTTCAGAAATATAACCAGGAAATTAGCTTGATAGATCCAGGTGACACTTGTTTAACACATGTATTGGAAAGAATATTGGGAAACATACGATATTGACATTTACATAGTGCGTTTCATGATGTATATAAAAGGTTTTATAACAAATATCGTAAAGGTAGGGGATATTGCTAACTACTATCTGAAGATATGACACCAAGGTGTTTTAAATTATCTCCTTTGATTGGCCATATTACTGGTTTTATTTAGAGAATGAAAAACAGTAAGAAGTATTAAAAATTTAAAATAATTATGTATTAATATTTAACTTACAATGGAAGATAATTATTGTAATGATGATCTTTTTTCTGTCTTTTTTTTCTGTCTTTTTCTGTACACCCTCTTCTGTTCAGCATTTTCCCATTCCATCATCTGTCTCCTATCCTTCTTCGTTTCATAGATTAACCTTACCAGCAGGGTTTAGTTTCCAGTTTTCATCATGTAGGGTTAGAGGCGCCGGACCCCTAAAAATGCCGAGACTTAACTGTGCACCAGCTGGGGTACATAAACACAGATCTCCAACTGATGGGAAAGGCGTAACACCACACTGAGGTGTAGGTAGCTGGTATGGTTTTTCTAATTTCTACTTCCTTTATTTCGAGTACTCTCTCTGTACTCTTAGTAAGTTAGGTTTTACCTGCACAACCTTTTAATGGGTAGGTGGGACCCATCAGTCTTGGTTGGCACCTCACCTAGGAGAAGGTACTCCAAAATCAAACCACTCTCATTACTACTGGGCAAGCCTCATCATAGAAGGGGAATTTGACCAAAATAAATGAAACAGGTCCACTGGACCATTCATCCACTTATGGATAAATAAGCGGTTGTAGGACTGCAATACAACCGTAATTCCAGTCAGCAAAGGAGCTCTGAAGGGTCACTGGTGAATGGAATATGTGTGGCAAGCGGAAGACTTCACTAATGAGAAGCAATGGTTGGCGCCCATCACTCACGTTAGCTGAGTATTGCAGGTTGCAGTAATTCTGGGGGCCTGCTGCTACTACCAGCCCCTTAGTATACATCATGGTTAAGTTAGATAAAGATAGAGATCTTGGCAAACGGGGCACCAGTGCAAACCCTGGTGGTCCAGCCCGGTGGAGGCCTTGTGATAAGGTGGGCAGACCTGCACCGTCATCAAGTTACTGCCTAAAAATTGGAACGTGGAGCGTACGATCCTTGTTTCAACCAGGAAAGTTGTCTGGAGTGATCCAGGAGATGCTTTATTTGAAAGCAGATGTCTTAGGACTGGCTAAAACTCATTCGAGAGATGTTGGTGAATTCACAACACAAATACCAACTGCAGATGAGAAATTCAGAGTCATACACTCAGGCGGTACTACGAGTAGAAAAGGAGTAGGATTCATCCTGAATGAAAAAGCATCTAAGACACTGATGTATTATGTTACCATCTCGGAAAGAATTATGCTCTTGAAACGTCGAGGTAAAAAAACAGGATACCATTATCATCCAGGCATATGCACCTACTGCAGACGCAGAGGAATCTGTCCTAGACTATTTTTATGACCAACGCACAGAAGCTATAAAGGCAAACTACACATCAAGAGATAAAGTGATAATTTGCGGGGACTTCAACGCTAAAGTTGGCAATGCTCGACATGGTAAAATTGTCGGCCCTTATGAACTTGGACGGAGGAATCCTAGTGGTGACAAATTAGTAGAATTTGCGGAACGTCATCATCTGTTCATAACAAATACATGGTACGAACAAAGAGAAAGATGCAGACATACATGTATGTCACCTGATGGAAAGACAAAAAATCACATTGACTACATCCTTGTAAATACCAGGTACCGGAACAGCGTCAGAAATGCAAAAGTGAGACATGATGTCGACTGTGCCTCGGATCACCAACCAGTCATCATAACAACAAATACTAAGCTGAAAAAGGTGATGAAGAAACAAAGAGCTAAGAAATGGAATTTAGACAAGCTGTTTACTGATAGCCACAAATTCATGGAGGAAACCGAGAAGAAAATGAAAACACTAGATGACAAGAAAACTTTGTTGACCTCAAACCAGCTGTGGCAAGAAATCAAGAAATGCGCAGAAGGGGTTGCAGATAACATCTGTGGAAAGAAAACCTCAGAGATGAAACAAAAATGGATGACGCCCGGTATACTTGAAATGATGGAGCACAGGAGAAAGGTGAAAGGTCAAACAAGCCAGCAAGAATATAGAATATTGTGTAATAACATCCAGAAGGAATGCCGTCGAGCAAAGGAGGGTTATTATAGTCGTTTGTGTGATGAATTAGAAGAACCTGACAGATTAAACAGCGTCAAACTCTATAGTACCGTAAAGAAATTTAAAGACAGAAGACCACAGATACAGCTTGGCATTAAATCAAAAGAAGGAGTTTTGCTGCACAATGGCGATGACATGACTAAGAGAAGGGAAGAATTTATAGAAGAAGAGTTGTTTAAGGATGTGAGAGGGGGGGGGGGGTGCCAGATATCAAAACTACTGATTGTTCTCCTAACATTGATGAACAAGAAGTCATAGATGCGATAAACTAACTACCAAGCAATATAGCACCAGGCGTTGACAATATCCCCGCTGAGCTGCTAAAGGAGCTTGGAACATCGGGCACACAGCAATTAACTAAGCTGGAAAATCTTATCTACAGGACAGGCACATTGCCAGAGGACTTCCTTGTAAGCAACTTCATTACCCTACCAAAAGTGTCAAAGGCAGTCAACTGTAGTGATTTCCGCACAATCAGCCTAATATCACATGCTTCCAAAGTACTGCTAAAAATCATCCTTGCTCGCATCAACCCAATCATAGAGAGGCAGCTGAGTGAAACTCAACTAGGTTTCAGAAAAAGGAAGGGAACCAGAGATGGAATTTTCTTGCTGAGGAATGTCATTGAGCGAATGATAGAGAAACAACAGAACCTTTACCTGTGCTTTGTAGATTATTCAAAGGCCTTTGATCGCGTACAACACCATATCTATTGGAAATCATGGAGAAAGCTGGAGTGGCTGAACATAAAGGCGGCTAATTGCATACCTCTACTGGAATCAGACAGCAACTGTTACCACTACTGCGGGATGTTAAAAAAATATCACCATTCGCAGAGGTGTAAGGCAAGGCTGTATATTGTCACCATCTTTATTTAATTTGTACAGCGAATACCTTCTTGAGAAAGCCTTGGACAACTGCAAAGGTATCAAAATCAATGGAATGAACATCACCAATATTCGTTATGCTGATGACACAGTTTTGCTATCCAGTGATGTCCAATCACTCCAAACTATGATTGGCTCGTTATGTAGGACAAGTAAGGAATATGGTATGACACTCAACGCCAAAAAGACCAAGATCATGTGCATCAGCAAGAGTTCAAAAGAGTCGTTCATCATCACAGCCGAAGCTAAACAACTAGAACAAGTACAAGAATACGTAATATTGAATTACGTATTAATATTTAATGGATATGGGTGAAATCATATGTGAGTTTTGTAATGAAAGAATTCTCGAGTGTGAAAAGTGCGAAACCAAAGTTAGACAAGCTTAAACTTGTCTGTGTAAGCTATACAGAATATTAAATGACTCTTTTATTTAATAAACAATTGTGATTTACATGGAATGACATCCTTTTTATTGTTTTATAGTTGATGTTGTGAGAGATAAATGTGAAAAGTGTGAAAAGATCTTATTATGAAATGAAAGGAACCCTGTGATGTAATACACAATGAATCTTATCTACTTTTATAATATGGCTTAACACAAAGTATTTTTTAAATGGTAGTAAAATCTTACTACAATTTTTATTTCAAAAGTTTACTACAAAAGTGATTGATAATAATTGACAACGATCTTATGATTTAAAGAAATAAAACCATAAAATATGCTTACTTATTGTTACTCTTTTATTGTTCTTTTTAAACTCTTTTATTAAAACAAATGTTTTCATTTGAGGTGAAATGGATTAATTATTGTTTGAGCTATACTATTATGAGGAAAACCAAAAATGAGTTACCATTACATTTGTTATATTAACAACCATCTTGTTAGTAAGACTTTTTATAACCATTTGCTTTGACAGACATCAATGATGAGATTGTTTTTTCTTTATTAATTGATACTATTACATATACAACTATTTTATTATTTGTAATATAAGGATCCGTTTTATTGATGCAATTGTAGAAGTGAGCCCATCGCTCTTTCATTGCGCTTTTACAACGATGTAAGAGCTCATCCCGCCGAAAGGGTTGCATTACGGCGTTTGTCATCCCTTTGTTGAGTGTTTTTAATGTCAAATTTACGTGCTTACGCAAGTCAATTTAGCTCCAAATGCTTCAGCATGCAAAAAAAATCTGTATGCCACACAATAAACCATAAGACTGAAAAACCATAAGATAACTGTTCTTTTAATAAGTTTAATTATGGTTTTTTGGGGTTCCATTGCATACACTAAGTAGTATTGTAATTAGGGCGTTTTGGAGACCTTTTTGAAGAACTTTTTTTGAAAACAAATGTTGTAAAGAATCTAGAACCCGCATTTGCTGTCTTCCTACCCGTGTCTGAAGAGGTGGGCCCCTAATGGGGAGCTGCATAAGGTGCGGTTTATTGTTTGTATTAGCTCAGTGCAAGGGCACGCAGTGCCTTTTGTGTAAACTCTTCTCTGGAGGCTGTCCACTGCCCTGCCAACTTTCGTTCTGACTCGATTCAAGGTGACGCATTTCCTTCTAGTAAGGAAGAATCCACAAGACAGAGCTTCACTAGGGTCAAGGAGAGCACTATAAGTCGCCTGGTACTCACTCCCCCCCCCCCCCCTCTCTCTCATCACAAAATAAGGAGGCATCATAAATCACTGAAGAGCTTCGTGGCTTTGAAACAACTAGAAACATCAAGCTTATTAAAATACAGACTGCAAAAATGAAGAGAAAGGGAATTAATTAGTACTAATTATTTAACTGAGACATAAGATGGTAACCAGTGGCACAGCCACTTCGAATTAACACTTTTGTATGACAAATGTATTTTTGCTTGGAGGGTATTTAATAAAAAAGACCACATGGCTTGTTTCAGTGAAAAGATATTTACCCTTGCACCAGATGTTCTTGTTAAATATCATGTGGGAAGCTTTATCTGAATGGATTGCAATGAAATTTCTCTGTCATTTTGAAGTCTTAAATTTGAATGACGTATGTTTGATTAATATCTGTTCTTTGGTGAAATGTCATGGCCTAGAAAAGTAAGCCAGCATCATTTTGATAAGGAGGTTTAGCAAAATTTAGATAACAGTAAATTGCGTCAGTGTCATGATGAACAAAAAAAATCTTTTGGTCAGCATTGTTTAGTATATCTTGTTCATTGTATAGGTTGGACTGTTTTCTGTTACAAGTTGGGAAAAAAATTTTTTTCTGTCAGATTTTAATTTTTTTTTCCAAAAGTATTTTATCACATGAATTTTGTATGAATACATTTTTCTGTTTTGTAGAAACGTTTGAAATGAATGCTTTTAACTTCAGAGCTGGGTCTACAAAATTGAAACAAAAACTTTGGTGGCAGAATTTCAAAGTGAGTGTATCAGTGTTTTTGCAGCTTGTGCTATTTTACATGTTAAATCTTTCATTGCTATACGTTACACTGTGTGGAAAGTGCCATATTTTCAAGAGGCATTTTAATTAGAAGTGTCATTATTATATGGGTATTGGGAGTGTAGATGTCATTGTTTTTGGAAGATTAGAAGTGTAGAACGGAGTGTAGAAGGTGTCATTGTTCTAAGAAAGACTGGAAGCAGTGTAGATGTCATATTTACAATCGACATTGTTATTTTAAAAGTGTTGCACGCCAGACAGTATATCAACAAGCTACTCTTTCAATACCTTTAGTAAAGTTGCTTCTATGGCTTTCTGACAAAGCCTCTACTAACTTACATTTCAAGCTGTAAATATGGACAAGAGAATTTTATAGCAAAGTGAATATATGAAAGTACACAGGAACTCTGTGGATAAGGAGATGAGGAAATGTGTGACTAAGCTTAACAGTGCTGAAACATTCAGCTAAACAGAATGCCACAAAGGAAAATACCTCAAAGGGGAATACCGCTAAGGGAAATGCCTAAAATGGGAATGCTGCAAGTGTGACGCTGGAAAAGGTATACATATGCTAAGTAGATGCGAAAGTGAGACAGAGAAGGTCTAAAAAATAGGAGCACTTCAAATTCATATCATGATAGCAAAATAAAATTTTTGTCATGTGATGTTGTGTCTGTAGAAGGTGTGTTTGCAACCTGATGCTGCACCATTTTTTTCAGTTTCTTCTTTGAGAGGTATTAATGAATAGGACATACTTATTTAAAACATCTTAATATGATGAGCGTGCAGGATGGATTGATAAAATCCAATGTCTAAATGCCTCTCGAAAAAGTAAGAGTTGTTTGTTTTTCTGTCTTTGTGGTATGGGGGTATTAAACATTATTATTAGGAAAGTTTTACTCTCTTCTTTCTCATATTTAAAAAAATATGAAAAATAAATAGCTTCTGGTCATACCAGAAATTATTTATTTTGGTCTTAACCATACATAATTGTTTCGGACCTATTACGAGTAGGATATTGTTTTTTACAATATCAAATGATATTATGACATTCCAGGCCTTTTGTTGAGACATTGTAAAATTAGAGTAACCAATGAATCATGTAAAGTCTTTGTAAAGTTAAATCCTGCAAAATTCTGCTGCCTGCAAACTTGCAAAATTTTAACATAATTGTCTCAGCCCTTCACACACCACAAAACACAGATCGTATTTTTAGCAACGTTGTACGACAACACGCAGAATTCTTTGAATCATAAGACCGGGGAAAAAATCAACTTAACCCCTTTTAGACAGAGTTATAAAGAAAAATTGTTGATTTCTGTGGTAACCAATCCTTCAAATTCTGAAATGATATCAACAGTGATTATCGAAAGAGGGAAGAAATTAGGTGATTTCCGGCACCTGTATTTCATGAATATCAATCTAATTCATGATGCTCTTCAACATTTTGCATTCTGGCTGAGTGGTTGATTTCACAATCCAACAAGTATTGCGTCCAGGTTATGTTTTAAAGTGAAGAAAAAATGGGAGATTAATACGCTTGGATTTTGGGGGTGCTATGGGGTGGGGTGAGATTTGGGAGACGAAATAAAACAATAAGAAAGTCCTTAAGTATGACCCCAATTTTATGTTATCCCTTGCAGTAAAAGGGCGTCTAGTTTTGCCTTGACTGAACTACATTTATGAAGATTGTCATTAATTAAGGAATAAAAATGACGTTGTATTCATCTAAGGCTGTATTTCATATTAAGTTCTTGAACTTTATAATAATTTAATGTTGCCTATGAAATAGGTATTGGCCTTCCACCGGTTTTTGTAACGACAACCGCTTTAAAAGATTAATGTGCGTCCATGCCATCAAAAGTCGGAGACTCTGCAAGGTCATGGTACCTTGTTTTATCTGTAAACCAGTGCAACCTAGGATTTTTGTTATTTCTTATCCACCCGTGTCAACGCTAAGAAATTGATTTTTTTAACTTTCCTTTCCTGATAACTTGTAACTTGTTTTTTGTTTTTCAGATGAAGCTGATTTTTGCGGGTGTAATTGTGGCCGGATTATTAATAATTATAGGTAAATATATTCTGTATTTTAGGCAGCTTCTTATTAAATGTTTTTTACTGTCAATAGGTTCTTCCAGGGCATTTTTTATATATTTTATTCCAATAGGTATATCAGTAAAACGGTTTAAACTTTTTTTCACCCATTTTGATAGAGTTGGGAGTTTTTAGCCAGATCAGCCTCCCTTTATTTTCTTCTTTTTTTTTTCGAGTCCTTGTCTTGATAGCCTTTACTTACTGCATTGGAATAAAAATGAAATCACTATATGCTTAAAATTATTGTAGAAATCTGTTTATATACTTTGTTAATTTTTGTTGAAAAGGTTTTCATAGTTCACTCGTCAGAATTAAGGGGCCAAAATGAAGTGAAAAGACTTAATAATCGACCAATGGTGAATAGAATGTGAGAATAAGAATCGTAGACAGCTGACTAGTTGTTGTGATTGGTTAAACAAAACAATAGAATACCTCGTAGGCAATGGAACCGGGGCCAAAAATAGGTGGTGATTAGTGGATATGATCATCATCTAATAGCCTTAATCTGTAGAAAAACGATTTTCCAATGCCAGTGTTCCTATTAAAACATGTTATGATTTGCCAGGCATCACAGGTTTTTGTCACATGAAGTAGTTTAACGTGACTTGGATGAGTATTTTGAAATGATCCTTGTTAATTTGGATCACTAAATGGCAAGGAAATGGCAAGGGAAGAGAAAACCTCCAGTGACGCTGAATCTTATTTAAGCCAAAAGTTTTTTTTTGTATGTTTCATTAACATTGACAAATGTTTTGTCTGTGTAACATTATACCAGTTTCATCAATCGTTGTTTACTTTTTCATTAAAGAAATAGCGCTTCAGAAAAGGCAGTGTTACATTGGTACCAACCAATTAAAGTTTGGCCTCTTTGCTTCCATGAATTCAATGTCATGGTTACTTGACAGGTCATTATTAACAAGGCGTCAATTATTTGTTGACCAAGTAGCAAGGCTCCCATTGAATGAAACACCTATTTAATTGAAAGATACGAGTGCAAAATGAACTGATTAAGAACATAGTTGCTATTGTTCAAGTGGTAGAGCATGAAATCAACAAGCACTAATTCGTACCTTGTTCGGTCAACACACATTTTTTCACTAGTTTACTCCCATTTCTATATATTTTTAAATCTTTTCCGTCAACTATGAAAAATATCATGATTTGAAATGGTTTACAGAAGGTTGCTTTCTTGGGTTTTGGACTTGATTTGCCAAGAATGCTCTGTCTTTAAATCTTGTGAAAATACAAAGAAATCAAAAGGGTATAATTTGAGCATTTAACGAAATTTCCAGCAGAATTGGTCGTAATTTAAGTACTACAAAGCTATTCATCGTTGCTCAGTGCAACCTAAAGAAATTGACCGCGGTGGTTTCACTTGGTTTTTTTGAATGGATGAAGGAAAGGAATTACCTTTGTGTAGTGGTTTGAAAACATATTAGGAAAGGAAGGAAATACTTCATATATATATATATATGAAGGGGAAATAGCCTCCAGAATGGCTGAAGTATATTTTTGAATCATTTATGTTGAATTCTTTCTATTCCAAATGCCACTTCCTGATGTGTGATCTCGTCTTGATTACGTATTCTTTCTTTGCCATATTTTCTTTATTTATTGGAAATAGAGTATTAATTGCTCTTATTTATTGATTGCAAGTACTTTGTTCATCGAATATTATTTTTCCTCCCCACATTCTTTCTTGATATTACATTTTTTGGTTACGACATATGCATTGTTTTTCACTTTTTTTTTATTGCAAATAATGTATTGATCGAATATTATCGTTGTTTTTCGTAGTTCCGTTGGCATTAAAAAACCAGAAGAAAAGTTGAGAATATGCATTGTTTATAATTAACAGTCAATATGTTTTACAACAGTGGCTTGGATGGGCTTTTAGAGTCGTTCCAATTTGAATGGCGTCATTTTTGTAAGAGATGAATGGATGAAATGGATAATGCGTTGTTCAAATAAAGCTTTCTTAGTCAGTAAAAGACCTTGTCTGGCCGTCAAAAAAAAAATACAGAATAGCAAAGGAAGTCTCCATTCCGTATTGGATTGGATTGGATTATTTTCCATTGTTGTTTATGACATTTTGTAGCAGTCAGAGTATGGATACCAGAAGAATTTTTAAGTCGTTGAAGCTTATATTAAACCGCATTTTTAAAGTTTATTGCAGATGTCCTTTTTTCACACAATACATAGTGATAAAATGAAGTTGTGCGAGTCTGATTTTTTTATGCTCATAAAATGAAAAAACATTTTCCCTACTCCTATGATCTTTTGGCTGAAGTATTTTTGGTTTTTTGCCATTCACTAAAGAAGTAACTATTTCAGTTAGACTGAGTCACAATTTTCTGGCATACAGTAGCATTTTGTATTTGAATCGTCACGAAAATCCCTGGTTAACACAGCTGCATCGCAACCAAGAGGTATCCAGCGTCGATGCCTGGAGTAACAAGGCATTAAAACCTTACAAAAAGTCATGGGTTGGTGTCACTATGGGAGTACGGTCAAATAGCTTCCCATGGTTCCACTTGAAAGTCGTTACAAGGGCAACAGACAACCCCTCAAACCTATATATGGTGTAAAGAAAAAAGACTTGTTTGACAATAGCAGTTTTTAAGTTGTCAGAAATATTTTTGATTGAATAATCTTTGAAAATTGTTTGAAATACACCTCTCAAATGCCGGAAAGTGACTTTTTCTTGTCTCTTTCCACTTCATTGGTCCTTAGTTTATGAAGCAATAGTGTTTTTAAAGTATCGTTGTTTCTATCCCCAACCTTCAGGTTAGATTTAGATAATCTTGCCCTTGCATAACGTGAAATTGCAATACACCTCGGCTGAAATGGACAAGACCTCTGTAATAATCTTTTTTAAATATTACACTAACGTAAAATGTCATTAAGTGTTTAGGATTGTGCAGTAGTTTGTCGATGAAATAGAACCTCATTTTTACTTCAGTTTATATATATAGCTATATATATATATATATATATATTAGATCAGTAGATTTATTATCCAAGAAGTAATAATTTAGGTACTACATTTCTAAAACACACAAATCAATATTTTTTCATTTTCTTATGTTACGGCCGTGACTGTGCAGAGTGACACATAATATTATGGGAAAATAAACCTGGAACTATCTTGGTATATTAATATATTAATACACAGCGTCTTTTTGTATGTAAGAGCACCCATTTTTATGCCATTCGCAATATGTGACTTCATATGCACTTCAATCCATTTTTTTTTGGAAAAAAAGAGTTACACCTAAATGGCATATTGAAGGAGTAATGTGTTGTCACATTGACATAGGAATTGTTGTTTTTACTTGTTTAAGCGCCCATTATAGAGTTAGTTGGACTTTGTATGAAGTGGCCCTTGTTTTAAGACCATTTTGAAATTAGAAATATATGTATTAACCGTGTTAGTTTGTGATATCTTAACTTTGATACATCATCAAAAGTTAAGAGCATTGTAAAAACCATGAAATGTGGTGTGTTTGGGTTATAGATCGCAAGGACCACATTGTAACTGGTAAAGTATCTGACTCCATTAATGATAATTTATTTGTTTTGTGCCAATTGGAGTAGATGATCATTTGGAATCGCAGTGGATACCCATCAATGTAAGTAGTTATTTAAGAGAAAATTGCAGTGAATAATTTTGTTAGCTTATTTTTAGAGTGATTTCGAAAAGAAATACTTTTAGATATAATTATGTAATTTAAAAAATGTTAAAAAGTTGGGTAGATATAAAGCTGTCAGTTATTGAAAATACAAGCTCTGGTTTGCGTTGTGCTTTCAGAAAGCTTAAAAGAGATAATTGAAATATAACACGAGAGACGTGTAAACATGTTATGGCGTACTTTCTTTTTTTGTACATTATTTGTTGTCTCAAAGGTTTTTGCTTGTTTATATATTATATTTTTAGTCGATTTTCTGTTTCCTATTACTCTTTTTTGCCAGAGAAAATCAGTTTAACTCTCAATGAGCTTGAGGTTGAGTTATTGATGAGGATGTTCTCGTATCTATTTCCATAAAGTTGACATCTTTGGCGTGACGTTGGTGATTGTGGAAGGGCTTGTTTTGTCTCATTTTGTTTTAGCCCATGCCTTCTTGCTGTTGATTGACATGTTAGTATTTTCCACCAGAGTCTGCCACGCCCTCCGTCTCTCTGTTCCTGCAGCTTCCAGGAGGGAGTCTCTTAGTTGGATTGTCTCGTCTGAGAATGGATTGTCTTGGAATTTTGCTTCATATTCGGAGAGCAGGATTGCAGTGTCCGTCTGTTAGGCCAGCAATGTACTTCTTCCTGTAGCCGTATGGTATAGAGGCCCGAAGTGGCTTTCTTTTGGGCTTTAGTAAATTTAGTGTAATTGGAAGGAGTATGTGCAATGTCCCTTAGAAGGGTGTCTAGTTTCTTAGCGAAGAGACCCTGGTTGGCTCTTTTGAGGTTGAAACTGCACTTAAAAGATTGGTATGATACTGTGATAGCTGACTTGATTTTAACAGCTATCAGTCGATGTTGTGACTTAGGGACAGGCGCGAGGACCTCCTCACATTGGTGTGCCATAGAGGATGATACAAAACATAGGTCTGGGTGGTACCTTCTTCCCCACCTACCACTGTTGAAAGACCTTGGAAGTTTGGCATCATGGATCAAGAAGAGGTTCTTGGCATGCATCCACGTTTCGACAAGGGTACCGTTGACATTTACATCATTGTAACCCCAGAGGGGACTGTAAGAATTGAAGTCTCCAATGACGATAGTATATTTGCTGTCGAGCTTAGCGGGGGTCCTCCGCTGGAATTTGCTGTTGGGAGGCTTATAGATGGATGTGATGGTGATATCTCTCAGTTTTACTGTAATCAGTTCGAATTTTTCCGGCTATGTTGAGGTATGAATCTTCTCAATCCGGAGTGTGGGCTTGCAGAACATTGCTGAGCCGCGCTTTGAATGTCGAATTTCGGCTATTAGTTCCATTCCAACAGTTGCTCGTAGGAGGTTGTCAGGTCAGAAGTGGGTCTCCTGCAGGGAGAGCAGATCATATGTTTGAGCGTTCTGCTCAAGGACTCAAGCCTTATCATCGGTGTAACCTTCGATATTAAAGGAGGCGACAGCCAGGGACGGTTTAGGACCCATGTTGATGACTCCGGGCTAATTGGCTCATGTCAGGGTGAATGTAGTTGAGATAGGACTGTGACTTGTGAAGCTAAGTTTAGAGTGTTGGCCTGATAATTCAGTTTCCAGGATGCGCCGCGTGGAAGCTCTCTGTGTGCATCCCTACTTGAAAATGAATGGTAAAGATGACATCAGAATACACCTACAGAGGAATGCAGTGCAGAAGGTCGATGACTTTAAGTACCTTGGGTCTACTGTCTAGAGCAATGAAGACTGGCAAAGAATGACATGGAAGTGAAGAATAGGGCCCAGGCAGGATGGAGTAGCTGGAGAAAGCTAACTTATGTGATGTGTGACAAAAAGGTAAAAGGAAAATAAAAGAAAAGTCTACAAAGGAGCAATAGAACCTGCAAATGCTACATGGACCAGCAGCTATACTCTCTTAAAAAATCAGGAAGGCAAAATGGAGGTAGCTGAACTGAAGACGTTCCCTGGGGGTCACAAGACTAGATCAAATTTGTAACAAACTCTTTCAAGGCTACTTAGTGGGTGGTTTTAAACCAAGGCAATGGATAAATAACCCAAAGTGGGCATAGTATACTGAAGAGGAAAATACAAGGATTTTATGTGGATGGCATTATGTAAAGACAATATTCAAATAAAGCTTAGAGGACGTCATATACCGAAAAGGTAAACTTGTACATTTTCCAATTGGGTAAACTACGCTGTCTTGGAGTTTCTCTGCTTTAATTCTTGTACAGTGGACAAAGGTCAGCACTTCGCTTGGCCTGTAACATTACAGAATGGTTTGATATCGGGAAAGATGAGAAGCATGGCGGAGTTGAATTGTCAGAGCTATTGAATGTATAAACTGATCAAATCATGCGAGAGGCAAGCGAAGAGGATAAGTTGGACAAGTACGACATGCTAAAGTTAGAGGGAGAACCCATCGGCGATCTAGAGTATGCCTATGTTACAATTCTGATTTTCACTTCTGAAGAAACTTTAAGCAGTCTTGTGGGAGAGCTGAACCACATTTTTGAAAAATACCGTCAGAACAAGAGTGATGACAACAGACGCCGGAGAGTTTATCAACATTCTTAGAATCTGATCTGTGCTATCCTTAATGACGTTAAAGCTAGGTTTGAGATGGTTTGTTCTTAACAGTGGAAGACCTTCCCCATTATGTCATCATGATGAAATTGAGTTGCTTCGATTTCATCACGATGACATAATGTTGCTTGGGTGAAGTCCATTTGTACAGCCGCCGCTTGTACTGTTAAAACAAAGTATTAGCTACTACCAGCCATTCTCCTTTGTAAATCAACCAATCCGCGACTTCTCTCATTCTTTTGTTCTATAACAAAGCGACTAACTGCCTGCTCGTCACTTACATTCACCTCACTTTCGTCAGCAATCTTTATGTTGAAGACGCCCATCAGCACAAACACATACACAGCTTGTTACCCTCACTGGTTGTTGAATGTCTTTGAACAACCGTACTCCTTTTAGGCTTGCCACAGAGTCTCACTGACAAAACTCTGTCACTAGTCGAGTTGTAATCAAGTAACGCCCTGGAAATGCCTCCCGTAAAGTATATACCTAGGTCCATTCCATTCCCAGGTGGCTGTAGAGGTATATTTAGTCTAAGTAACTTGTGAAAAAATTTGTGGTGACATTTTAAATTTCGTTTTTAAGTTCAAAAATGATTGCAAAAGGCTGTGGGGTGCATCCTCTCCAGTCGATTTTTCTGATTGTTTGTTGGTGTATCTCTTCAACCCAACCATCAACTCACTTTTCGTATTCTTGAGTTTGGACGAATCCTTTAAATGGATTTGTTTTTGAACGAGAATTTCTGGCCAGAAGCTTTCCCTGGTCAAAAACATTGGATATCTATGGGATTAAAAAAGTTATTTGGTTATGGGAATAAAATTGGAAGACTTGGTTGTCATGCGATGTGTGAATCTTTAAGCCACCACGTTTAAATACTAAGTGAAGTTATTTTTTAAGTGTCTTTCACCCAAAGCAAGGTTTTGCTTGACGCCATTTTGAGGCAAAATATTATTTTTTCCTTATTTGATTTCTTTTCTTTGCACTTGTTGATGTTTTACATGTATTGGTTTCTTCTTTCTTCCAATTTTATCTCCGAAAATGAGTACAAACTTTATTAGCATATCACTTGTAACAAGAAATCAAATTGGGTGTAGAACTTGCAGGGACGAAGCAGGCCACGAGCAGCGAACTTCTTGCAAGGTGATAATCTATTGATTTAACTGCTAGCCTATGACAGCAGTTAACATTGCTTCAAGAGTCCTCGGCGTAAAGTTAAAAATTCATAATTTTTATTACTTTAATTTAGATTATTTAATCACAGTTATCAGTTATTATTGGCTAATAACTCGCTGTGAAATAGATCATTTCTTAATTCTCGGATTCACAAAATGTTTCTTGTTCGTGTGCTCGTATTATTCAGCAGAATCTCAAAACATATTTTAAGCCATCCTATTTCTGCTTAATCCTTTTCCATCGGTTCTGTTGCCAGCGGTTTCTATTGATGATCGTCTTTCAATTCAAATTGATGAATGAAGATTGATTGAAATTTATTGATTGTAATTAAATAAGAAAGATTGAAAGGATCACTGAAATCAATGAACTTGTTGGTTCCTCATGCCAGGTAAATAGAACTGTCAAATTTTGCGCGTTTTATGGGAGAGATTTGGGTTCAAGATAAATTATGCAGACCACTGTGACATTGTATAAGGGAGTTGCTGATCTAAATGGACACATTATATTAGCTGAAATTGGTCTTAGCAGTGTCGATAAATTCTGCTACCCTAGTTCCACAATAACAAAGACCTTAGATGGAGACTATGAAATATCTGAAGGAATTATCAAAGCAGCCATAGATTTTGGGTTATTATAGATATTGGTGTTGGAAAATAATAAACTCTCTAGCAAGGTCAGGCTTCATATTCTGTATGCGAGATTTCTTCGTTGCTATGTTGCTCAGAGACATGGACTCATCGTCTTGGATGCTTCCTTTTACTTTTCCCAAAATAATCACACACTTTGGTAAATCTTCTTCTTCTTCTTCTTCTTTCGGCGTTTCCCTTTTCTGGGGTCGCCACAGCGAATTGACTTCTTCCACTTGAGTCGGTCACGTGCGTCTTTCTCGGTCAAGCCAAGTTCCCTCATGTCATCTCCCACACAGTCTTTCCATCTCCTCCTTGGCCTTCCCTGCTTTCTCTTGCCAGGCAGCTCCATGTTCAGCACCCGTTTAGCAATGTGATCCTCCTCCCTCCTTTGCACATGTCCATACCACCTTAGCCGTGTCTCTCTCAGCTTTCCTGCGATGTCACATATCCCGATGGTGCCTCTGATCCTTTCATTTCTGATCATGTCCTTTCTTGTGACTCCAAGGGACCACCTTAGCATACGCATTTCTGCTGTTTGCATTTTCTTCTCAAGACTCTTGGTTAGAGGAGCTGTCTCTAGTCCATACAGCATTGCAGGCCTTACTACTGTTTTGTATAATTTTCCTTTGACTTTGACCGGTACTCTCCTGTCACACAAAATTCCAGTCGTGCTCCGCCAGTTGCTCCACCCTGCCTGGATTCTTTTCTTCACTTCTTTTGAACAATCGCCACTTTGCTCAATGGTGGACCCGAGGTACTTGAAATTCTCTACCTCTGGGAGATCATCATGACCGATTTTAATTGGTGGTAAGTCTCTTTTCTTGTTTATGCAGAGGTACTCCGTCTTTGCTCGGCTCACTTTCAGACCACGTTTCTCAAGTGCATTTCGCCATCCTTCCAGCTCTTCTTCAGCCTGTCCTTTCCCTGTGTTCATGAGCACAATATCATCCGCAAACATCATATTCCATGGCGCCTCCTTTCTTACTTCATCTGTCAACACATCCATCACTACAGCAAAGAGTAGTGGACTCAGGGCTGACCCCTGATGCAATCCTACTTTTACACTGAATGCTTCTGTCCTTCCTGCAGCACATCTGACCTCCGTCCTACACTCTCTGTACATTTCTTGAATACAGCGCACATACTTTTCCGAGACTCCTTTCCTTCTCATGCAATACCAAATTTCCTCTCTCGGTACCCTGTCAAATGCCTTTTCGAGGTCGATGAATACACAATGAAGCTCTTGTTGGCCTTCCCGATACTTCTCCGCTGTAGTTCTGAGCGCAAAAATGGCATCCGTTGTGCTTTTCTTGGGCACAAAGCTGAACTGTTCTGGGCTGATTTCGATCTCCTCCCGGACTCTCTGATCTATCACCCTCTCCCAAACCTTCATGGTGTGACTTAGCAGCTTTATTCCTCTGTAGTTCGGGCAGCTTTGCACATCTCCTTTGTTCTTGTATATTGGGATTAATGTGCTTTTGTTCCATTCTCCCGGCATCTGCTCTGTTTCAAGGATATCATTAAATAGGTCTGTTAGGAGTTCAATTCCGCAATTCCCAAGGTGTTTCCAGGCTTCTACTGGTATTTCATCTGGACCAACTGCTTTACCGTTCTTCATTTTGCTAAGTGCCCTTTTAGTTTCCTCTCGTGTGATTGGTCTTATCTCTCTGTCCTGGACTGCTCCACTGTTTTCTCGGCCTTCCCTGGGGTTCTCAACATTCATTAGGTCTTCAAAATACCCCTTCCATCTCCCCAGGATTTCCGGTTCTGACATCAATACAACGCCATCTTCATCTTTCATCATCTTAACGTGTTGTATGTCTTGTGTGTCCTTGTTTCTTTGTTTAGCCAATCTGTGGACAGCTTTCATTCCTTCGCATGTCTCCATGTTGTTGTACAGTTCCTCAAATGCCTCTGCTTTTGCTTTCGCCACTACTCGCTTGACCTCTTTCTTTGCCTCCCTATACACTGCTCTAGCTTCTTCTTCTCCATCTGCATACCACCTCTTGAAGGCTTGCTTCTTTTTCCTTATACTTTCCTGTACCTTTTCATTCCACCACCAAGTGTCTTTCTCCTTCTTTAGCCTACCAGTGGTCTTACCGAGCACTTCACTGGCCACTGTACGAATTCCATCTGCCGTTGTCTTCCAGTTTACTGGCAAGACCTCTCCAAGTCTTTCTCTGATCTCATTCTTGAACCTTTCTCCCATCTCTGGTTCTTTAAGCTTCCACCATTTGATTCTTGGCTCCGCTTTTTTAGTCCGTTGTAATGGGGTTTGCAATGTGATCTTGCATATCACCGGTCGATGCTGAGGTGTAACACAATCACTTGTTAATACTTTGCAGTCTGTGACTTCCTTCAGCAGTCTTCTTCTGCAAAGTACATAGTCGATTTGGGTACTATGTGGACCGCTTTTGTAAGTCACTTTCTGTTCCCCTGCCTTCATGAAGAATGTGTTGATGATAGCTAGGTCGAAGCTTTCTGCAAAGCACACTATTCTTTCTCCTTGCTCATTTCTTGTTCCTAGTCCATGCTTGCCCATGTTTCTTTCATTTCCCACATTACCTTCTCCAACATGTCCGTTGAAATCTGCTCCTATATACACACGTTCATTGCCGGGGGTCTTGCTCACATAGTCATCCAGATCGTCCCAAAATCGTTCCTTTTCTTCTTCATTACATCCACTCTGTGGAGCGTAGGCACTGATAACTTGGATGATAGTACCTCCAATCTCCATCCGTATTCCAATGATTCGGTCTGAACGTCTCTCTACCGATATAACCCCCTCAGTGAGCGATGGGTGGAGGATGATGCCCACACCATTCCTGTTGTTTGCTGTCCCACTGTAGTAGATCTTGTATCCATTTCCAATCTTCCTTGCCTTTGAGCCTTTCCACTTGGTTTCTTGCACGCATAGAACCTTCAGCTTTCTTCTTTCTATCAAATCTGCGATTTCGTTTCCTCTCCCTGTCATTGTACCAACATTGAGAGTACCAATCGTGAGCTCCTGTTTTCGGTCTTCCTTCCATCGCTTTTCCTTTTTACTTCTTACCCTTCTTCCTCCACGTTTCCTTCTGCTTTTGTAGCCAGTCGTATATTTTCCAATACCTCGCTGGTCTCCCAAGGCAAAGGCGGTCGTTGGTAACCCGGGCCGCGACCGATCCGGTATGATATTATTTTGTTCAGTCATTCGCATTTTTGAATTGGCAGTTGTTTTTCTGGTCGGATGCCCTTCCTGACACCAACCACAGTTATTGGCGGTGGGCCTAGCCTTTGGTCAAAAGACCTGCTCACAAGGCAGTGAGTGACCATCCCCGGCCAGTGACCTCATCGAGGAAGTTCATATGCCCAGGAATGCTTCATCCCCTCTCTAGCAGGACGAACCGACAGAGGAGAAGAAGGCTCCGTAACCCTGGAAGGGGTGGCTAAACCGGGTGGTACACCTTGCCAAAGGGTGTCCCGGGGATTGTGCAGGGCAGGGTTATCCATTCCCTGAGGTTCATGTTGAACCCGCATACCCATACACACTTTGGTAAATATTTGATGAAAATCAATCATCCTTTTGGTGTTCTTGGCGTGTCGGACAAGACTTGATAATATTTATTTTGTTCAAAATGGAGTGAATCTCTGGCATTGAGTTCAAACAACATTTTCTTCTAGTTCTCAAATGGCAAGACAAGATACGTGGTACAGAGCTGTTAAATCAATCGGGGGCTAACACATCTTGGAGGTATGATAATACAATAATATTTAAGGCATGTCAAAAAGATGGATGATAGCCGTATTCCCGAGACAATTCTTTTCAGCAAAGCTCGTGCTGGTTCTGGGGAAAAGGACATCGGTTTTGGAGATATCATGATAGTTGCAAAAGTGACCTGAAACTGTTTGATATGAATGTAGATAGCTAGGGGGTGTGCACAACACAACATTTATCTTGGAAGGAAAAATAAACCATGACAGCAGGAAGGTATAAAAAAGCCCTTATACAGAGAAAGACGGAAAGCAGAAAAAGGAGAAAGCAACCTGCAAGATATTAAGCTGTGAGTAATGATGTATTGGTTTACAAAAACTGCAACAAGCTCTGTTGTTCAAAAATTGCACTGTTGGGTCATGGATTGAGGAGAATTAGACGGTCCTCGTCATGTAATTGCTTTTTTGATGGAATAAAAATGAGAAATTGAAATGCAATATGAAAGCCTTGTGACACTTTCTTTACTTTGCCTTTCTTGGATGCCCTCACCTTCCAGTTTAGATTCGGTAGCGCAGGACATGCAGTAACTAATCTTAAACTAAAATTTATGTAAAACGGTCAATCTTTTTTATTAGTGTGTGTATTTAGTGCCAAAAGCGAAATCTATCAGAGTTGGATCTTGAGCGTATTACTGATCAAAAAGAAAACAGCAGAGACGAAAACTAACTTAAGGCATGGAAATCTACAATCTTTACTTTCTTGGGAAACAAAAACTGACTTTCAAAATTCACACTAATTATATTTAATAAGATAGTTACTAATTAAGAATAAGCAAATGAATGATTACAGAGCTTTGAATGATTTTGCAACATATTGTCTTTGTACGAGAAACCTGAAGTTGCTCCAACACCATGTACCAATCAAAACAAACACAGAACAATCCAGGAGCCAACGAAATTTAGTCTCTGGGGTCATTTTCTTGGTCAGACTTCTTATTAGTTTCATTTTTCTTATATTTTAATATTTATAACAGGAGCTTCTTGACAGAGGTATTAGGTACTGAGAGACTGTCCTGCAAAACTATTTGATAAATAAATAAATAAATAAATGTAAAGCTATTATTGTACAGTCAATATTATTTGCAAAGCCGATGACAAAGGGGGTAGGAGGGATACATGTACACATTTTATTTCAGACAATTTTCAAGTATTATTTAACATTGGAACAGATGGAGATAGACTCCACGTCGGACATAAACTCTTTTTTTCTAAATGTCAGGTAGGTACACTTAATGAAGCCAAAATAAAGTGACTTATTTCAAGTGAGCTGCAAAAAGCTTTTTGGCTTCTATGAAATTCTGAACATTAGAATTGAGTCCCTTTTGAAGCCTTTAAAAGGCAGCTTGGTAAGTGCCTCCCACTCCAAGAAGTTAGAGGCCAACCATGCGATGCTGCAAGCAGTATGTTTGGAATGAAATCTAGCTTTGCTATTCAAATTTGAGCAGTACAACCCCAAGCATTGACTGTCCATTGCCTGGAGAACTCGTTAAATCTAGGGACTAAAACAGTCCTGAAAAATTCTAAGATCATAGAAGATGTCATGAAAACTATAAAGTAGACCATGTAACTTTTCAAATACTACCCCAAAAAAGAAAGAAAATATTTGGTGATAGTAGAAGACTTTGTTCTATATGGACCAACACACAAAAACCACAGCAAATGATGTTGCTCCAGCCCTCGATCAACTTTGAGTAACCAAATGGACAGTGCAAGGAAATGCATATTTAATGATTATCAACCAATACGATCCACTCTGAGATGCCTCACTAACTAATGGTACCATTGAATCTGATATTACAGCTTGCATAATAAAAATTTTAAATCATATAAAAGAGATTCAGTTCGTTAGTGGGTCTGAATTTCAATTAAAGACTATTTTCCGTAAGCGATAATTTGTCAAGATCGCTTCAGAGGAAGACAGAGCCTGATTTTGTTGGTCTTACATCTGGCCAAACTAACCATCAAAACTTACAAGGATTTCCTAGTGATGACAATGCCCAATTATTCTTGAAAACCGTAACGAAAAATGCACTTGACTACTATTTGGCTTGCAAGCAAGAACTCTTAAGAAAAAGGTAGAGGACCGATTAAAGATCTATTATGGAGCTCTTGCAGGTAGATGGATATCAAGGTATCAATATTGCATGCAGACCAACTACTTTATAACATTCATCACTTTAGACAGAAATCTATTCAATGTTTCAACCTTTTTATGTCTTCAATCAAAGATAGTTTCAACCCATACACTTTTTCATTCCTCTCAAAAGGGTAGGAACTTTGCTAATAATTTTGAGAAAACTGATTATGCAAGTTAGCTTCAACATTCTGAAAGGGTTTATGGGATAGTCATCGCTTCTGCAACACTTCAATCAGAAGCCCTTTTCTTCAACACAATGTTGAAATCGTTTTGTGTCGATCAAGATGGTTAATAGTTTCTGTCTAATTTCTGTACCTTCACAAGTCAAATTTCGTGCCATCAAACACGGTTTGAGTTACTTTTCTTAAAGTAGAATTTTTGTTTGAACCATTTACAAAATAATATTGAACACAGGTACGAAGGAACATATGAATTTGAAATATTTCTGTCAAAATGATGAAAGGAAACATCTCTTGGTTCTGTGAGAGGTGCAGCTCTCAATGCATGGTCGCGATGAGATCTCCAACGACAGTGATTTTGAGGAAAAATCAGTGGGCCACTGTAAAAGATATGGTTGGTCTAAATCCAATTCGATTCACGTATGTTTTGCACTTTTATAAAATGTTGATAGTTTCTTCCTCTGCATCGATAAGCTACACAATAGTTAAAGTTAAATGATTTTTGTAAAAGAAAATAGTTAAAGTAGGAATGTGTTTCCACGAATAACGTTTTTAATGGGTATCTGCTTACTGGGTTAGTAGCACATAATTTAATCTGGGCCATAAACTGGTCATTTGAATTTCCAGATATATACAAAACACGTTTTTCGCAGCATCTTGAGGAGCATTTTATAACATTTACTCTTAAGTTAGTCACTGCCTGGTGATTTAATTTTCTCTTTTTTGCTCAGTTTTAAAATGGAAAAAGTTAATTGGCACCCATCTAGCTGTGGAGGAAAGGACACTAGGAACTTGACCACTCTAAAGCAAAGCTTGATCACAACTTTCTCCACTCAGACTTCAGGTAGTCTAAACAAATGCTTAAAGACAAAGTAATTAGATTATGTAGAGGTTTTTCCATGGTCGATAAGCATTTTTCTTTTGCGAAAAAGATGACAAGAAATTTTTGCAACTAAAAATACATTTGTTGCCATGCATGTGTCTCTGTTTACAAATCCATGCCTTGTTCGAAAATTGTTTTTCATCTGCTTGTGCTGAAAATCTTTGGAATAGCAAAATTAACGTTTAATAGTATATAAATGGAACAAACTATTTTGTTTCTTGTTTTAATTTAAATATATCAATAATCCTGATATCTCAGTTTAAGACAATGTGGGCTTAAAGAGACCACCCTCCTTGTTACCCAAAATTCAAAATAGAGTTCCTTGTGGCTGTCAATTATAATGCATTATGAAACAGATGTTCTTGTTCTCGTCTTGGTTACTAATCTTAGTGCTGGGTTGTACCAAGGGGTGCTTGAGACTCTTAAAATAATGGTCTACTTAATTCTTATAAATATGTATAAAGGTTAATAGACAAAGAATTGATTTCATTGTTACGAATAAAAATCAATGTCACATCATTTTATGACTGTCTTGCTTCCAAGGGTAATACAGAAGAAAACTCTGTTAAATACATATCTGTACTAGAAAAAGAAATAGTAACAAATGTTTTGTGTCATAAAGGAGCGTGGCCACCCGTGCTATAACTTGAGCAAATTTGACCCGGGAGTATTGACATTTGAGATGCAACTTCATTATTTTCGTGAGCCCCTGTCACCGGACGTAGTTTACAGTCTTATCCAAGACTATCGCCCTAGGATTTTAACAATTTACTATAAACTGAAGTATCCTAAAAATCTTTCCAACCGACCTTTGTACTGTCCATGTCAATATGAACTACGTTTGTCAACTCCTCGTGTTCTTCATGATAAGGTTAATGTCTCTGATACTTGGGATAGAAACATGACCTCCCTTTTATCCTCTTATTTTCAGTAAAGGTTGTTTTCCAATCCAGATTACTGAATGCTTAATGTCAACAAACAATAAAAAGTAAACACAGGTTGGGGTAGTTCCTGTGACATTACAAATTTTCTATTTTCTTTACTTTTGTACTAACAATAATGGTATAAACCCAAATGAAAAATTTGCTGGAATATTTTAATCCTCCTCTGTCCAAACAAGTCTTTCAAGCTTCTAAGCTTGTTCCTCTTCTGGTCATTCATCCATATCTCCTAGGCTACTGGAAAATCAATAAAGAGAATAAGTTGAAGAAAGTGAGTGAAGATCGCTTCAGGTACCAGAAAATGATTGACTTAGCTCACTTAACTTCCGTCAGTTTGTTATCAGGATAGATCTCGCGGTGTTCTTTTGAACTTCTTCTTCTCTACTTAAGGGTTTACATTGTTATCAGGACCTCTCTCGCATGGCTGTTTAATTATTTCGCCACATGGAAAAAATCAGGAAATAGGAACGGTGATGAGACTAATGATGGAGACAGAGATAGCAGTAATGACGTAATTATGGTTCAGTATTTACCCTGGTCACGAGTCTATCATCTAAAAACATGAAACAAAATATATGGGTTGTTTGATAAGTAGAGCTTTTAGTAATGAACAATGATTTACTTACAAGAAGACAGCAGTTTATGTCTTTAAATGGCCAGACACCACAAGCTAATCAGTGCCAATACTTAAATATTATCTGCAAACCAGTTTAGAAGATTGACTGGTAAGTATTTAAGCTGAACTTTGCAGACAGGTAATTTGTTAGTACAATTTTATTGTGGCAGAGACCCAAGGTCAGGGTCACACGTAGAGACAAGCAGTGGCTTGAGTAATGCTTTTTCTGAATAAAGAAATATCAGTTAGTTTGAATATTGGTTGTTGTTGTTATTGTTGTTGTCTCGTTGAGGTCTGACCTACTCGGGAGCTTACAAAGAAATGACAAAAAATACTCGGAAACTAACTTCTCGGTCGTTAATTAATCTGATTATTTCTATGAAACTTTGTTGACAGTAAAGAAGTTATCGCGCAGAATTGGACGTGATTATTAGCAACCAGATAAAAGTCAAAATATATTTTCAGCGAGTGGGTAATAAATGTTTTTCAAACAAGGGTGAAGCGTACGAGCCACAAAATAAATAGATTTTAGAAAATTACTAGACTTCGTCACTCTATTATGGTTGTAGAGTAAAATCTTGGGTTGTAGTTTGGGGCACACAGACGACAGACACTCTAGTAGTGGAAGTGTGACGTGTTTGCCTAGCTTCCTAAATTGAAGACAAAAGATGTTTAAAAGGAAAAAAAATATATAAAGAAGTTTCACTTCCCTTCATGCTGTGGTAATAATAACTGTTAACAACATACTTGAATTGGTAAGACGTGATGATAAACTTGTCCATACTTTTTATTTGTTCTTAAATTGTGTCTCTGTAAATTTTATTTTGGTTTGTGACATGCTCCTACTTTATGTTTTAAATTATAGAAATAAAAATATATTAAACAAATTAAAATATGTTTACTCAACAACAAATACAAAAGTACCAGATGAAATGATTTGGATGTTCAGATTTCTTTCAATGCCTCAGCATTGCATTTTAAGGACAGTTGCATGTGACATCTTTATTTTACTTCGAAGAAGAAAATGATTACATTGAATTTTGTTAATAAATAAATAAATAAATAAATAAATAAATAAATAAAAAAGGTTACTAAAAGAAAAAGCTTTAAAGGAATAGAAATTTTATTAACTTTGCTATAACTCGTCTTGTGTTCATTCCTTGCAGATTGAAGACATTGATTTCCCATTTCCATTAGACAACCTTAGCATTTTGACTTTATTATTTATCTCTTCTTGACCGACAGCCTGAGGAGACTTTGCTAATAAATCCTGACTTCATCTTTCAAAGGCAGTAACCAGGAAATGATTTTTTTGTGAATTTCTGCAGCCTTTATGTGCTCACTATCTATTTCTAATTGCTAATCCTTCTTCCAAGACTCAGTGTCTTTTACTTAATTTCATCTCTTTTTGATGGATTACAGTATCTTGATAATGACGATGGTGAGGACGACGCTGGTCGTGATTCCTTTAACTTAATAATGTTTGTAAATCAGTGTGGCGCCTTTCAACACCAAACTTAACAATTCTAAGTTTACATTAGACTCTGGATGTTATGTTGTCTCTACCAGACATTGAAGTAACCAGATGGTGTACGACACCTAAAGCATAAAACAGATTAAAGACTTTATCTTCTTCATGGGATAAAAGAGATCGTTCAATGTTCGAGATACGTTTTCTCAGTTACTATTCGTCGTAAAAGATTATAAGAGGCATAGCAGCTGCAACTTCTACACTGGGGTGAGGTGTCACGTTATTGTTGGTCGCAAAGACACTTCGACATCCCGGAAAGGGCAGCACAGTGAGCTAAGAAAGTAAAAATTCCATGCAGAAAAGTTTGAATACGTTAGCCTTCCTTTGCTTTTTACTTAACGTGCCACAGCTCCACTGGAATCATCTAGCGAAACATATTTACGCATCGTTTTTTATGTAGTATGATCATGCTGTGTTGTACCAACTTGAATGTCATCGAATTGAGGGAAATTTTTCATAAAAGTTGTTCTTTTCCCCCTCTTTGTTTCCTACCACACATTTGACTATTTAGGCAGAGATCTTCGAACTTGCCCTTTCTTGTGTAGTGTCCGGGGGATTTGAGTTGGTTTTTGTTTTACTGTGTGTAGCAGTCCGCTTCTTTGCAGAATACGACAGTGTAACCCTCTTATTTCGGCAAACAGTGTCCAAGATTTACAGCCATAAAACAGTATGATCAACAATACATTTTATATAAACAGTTTTTAATCTTGCTGGAAAGCTTTTTGTCAGTTAAACTATTTTTTATATTAATGAAACAAACTTTTTTTAAAACTATTCTTATACGAATTTCTTTCCTCAGAGTAGCTTTCTGTGTAATCAGTGCAACCATGTTCAATAAAGTTGAAACCTCTTTTATAGTCACGTCCCCGAGTTTGAGTGCGGAGTCTATTTGTGGTGTCCTTTTGACCACATACGAATTTTGGGTTTTCCAATTATTTATAGCGTGTGCATGCCGAGCACTTGCTGTTGTTACAATATCGGACAACTACTATAGACTTTGAGATCATGCCGAAATAAGAAAGGTGTCGTCAGTAGAAGGAGTATTGTTAATCTTAACACCTTTACTACAACATCTTCCTCAACTTCCGCTGGGGCGAGAGAGTTAACATGCTTTATAATTATGAATAAATATTGCGACATAACATTTTTATCCATACCCATGTTGATAGTGTTTTGTCCGACAGATGATCTTATAACATAAACAGTATGAATTTGTAAGATTATGTATAAAAAGCCTTGTGATATAAACGTTTGTTAATGTTGTATAGGTTTTTCACTGATCATTCGTATTATGAACAAAGCATTTCTTGTACCTCTGTCTCTTATGAAACTGTACTGGTATTAGGGAATTTCTGCATCTATGTTATAGCGAATTCTCTAGAATACAGTTCTAAGTTGGTTATTCTCAACATGACTCTAAAGACACGATTTTGTGATTTTGGCACTCCAAAGCACGGGACACTTTTGTCATGGCAACAAAGACGGATTTCAGTATTCCCTAAGGAAACTCTTTTAGTCTCATAAGCCTTATTCATAACCGTCCAAACCAGATTGATCATGTCCATAGAATTTCTTTTAGGCCTGCTAACTTTCTTTCTTTCATGTCCTTTAATGCCGATCGTACTTCATCTTTTGAGTTGCTGGGTTTATTTTCATCTGTATGAGGAACTACATCATCTGGCTTCTTTTCATCGAAAAGAGCATTTTGATCTTTTCTTCCCACCTCTCAGTAACATATTTTTGATTATGAAACAATCAATCCCCCTTTGCTTTTATGCACTTTGAAAATGGTAATGAGTACTTTCCAAAAATTTCTTGCATTGTTTTCAACATTTCTTTGTATCATTTTGAAGATCTTGGCTTTTCTGATATTTGTTTTGAAGCTTAGCCATTTTCTCCACTTTTAATTTATTTGATCTTCTTTGTTTTATCAGATCTTTAATTTCGTTGCTATCCATGAACTTACCAAAAGAACAAAATGCACTTGAATGCTTAAAGCACAGAACAATCAGCTTGATGAAAGACATGATGAAGACCATTCTGAAAATGACCCCAAAAAGTATATCTTTTAGCACTGAAAAGAAAAATGGCGAAATACAGTTAGGGTTTAATGAAAACAAAAGTACAAGTGAGGGGGTTTTAACATGAGAGTGATTATGGACAAATAACTAGAAGCAAACAAAAACAAATATTTTATGTGCTACAGATTATAAGAAAGCTGTCGATAGAGTTTAGCATGCTTTATCAATTGCTTATTGCTTTTCATTTTTCCTATAGCACTCTTGATTTCTTCCTTTGTAATTGACTGTACCTGTCCTTTGGTATGCTTGCATGGAGAAGCCGCCTCTTGTTCATTTTCCGTATTTAGTAACTGACTGAAATACTCTTTCCATCTCGAATGAACGTTACTTGTATCATACGGTACTTGTCCGTTTCCGTCCTTGATAGCACTCCTTTGCCCGACATCCTTTGACTTCCTTGGTCTGATCTTCGCAAGCTTGTAGATAGTCTTTTCGTCTTCTTTGGTAGAGAGGCGATCATACCATATTCTTGGGATGAGACCCATTCTGCTTTTGCCACAGATCATTTGGGTTTCTTGTTAGCCTGTTTGTGTGCACTCTCTATAATTGCCGAAGTGTTTCTCTTCAAAGCTTTGAAAGCGTCCTTTTCCCTGTTACAGCCTGCTGGACGTTGTCATTCCATTAACACTCCTCTCTTTCCAACCTTGCTCCTCCCTTTACTCTACCAACTACTTCGTCTGCCACGCCGATCAGAGCCTCCTTCATATCCTTCCACTTTCCCTCAAAATCATGATGGTTTCTTGTTTGCGGTTTTTGACAGACTCAACGTATCTCTCTCTTCTCTCTCCAAAAAGTTCCCAAGTTTTTATTCTGGGCTTCTTTGCTTTTCTTCGCTTTGCTTTTTTTCTCCACGAGAGCTACATGACCAGCAGTCGATGTTGACTTGCGATCGCCTTAAGGAGGAAGAAATTGATCTTTGATTTTCTGCCGCGGCTACTGTAGGTCACCAATTGTTGCTCCTTCTTCTTAAAGACGGTATTTACACAGAATAGGTCGAAGCTCTGTGCCACTTCTAAAATTCTGTCTCCATTCCCTTACCTTCTCCCAAATCCGAAACCTCTTTGTACCCTATCATATACATCCTCTCTTGTGCCCAATTATCCATTCAAATGGCCTCCTACATCAATCTTCTCTCCACTTGGTATTCTCAAGAGTGTCTCTTTAAATCCTTTCCAGGACTCTAGCTTTGGTTTCTTGAGTTTTAAGTGACTCTAGTAGAAGTTTATTTGGTCTCTAGGACTTCTAAATTGGTTTAAGTGATAGTTTGAAATTTAAGGTGAATGAGTTATGACCAGAATTCAAATCTATTGCAGGATAAGCTTTGGAGAGCTTAACGGCATTTCGAAATCTATGAATAAATTTATCAGATTTTTCGTTCTCTATGGTGGGTTTATTCATGTGTGCCTCTTTCTTGGATAGACCTGAATCCACGTGTTAGTGATCACTAGGCCAACCAATCCACCAATCTGTCGCCTTATCTTTATTTTCTCGTAGACCATGAAGTTCTCCTAATTGTCCATCTTTGGTAGTCCATCGTAAAGTTGGTTGGTCAGGTGCCAAACCTGGTACACGCATCGCCCATCATGCGACTCCAGACCATCCAATCACTGCAGGCATGGGTCAGTTCATTACAGTTCAGACAGTTGTTCGATGCCCAATTGTTTAGAGACTGTAAAAATGTCTTTCTTTGTCTTCCTCTGGCTCGCCTGCCCTTGATCTTTCCTAACAAATCAAGACGTTCCAGGTTAGGATGTCTCATAATGTGTCCGAGGAATTGCATCTGCTTTTGCCGTGTTGTATTGATGAGTGATCTTTTGGTGTTGGCCAGGGCAAGGACTTGCTTGTTTGATTTTTTTTTCTGTCCATGTTATACGGAGCATTCTTCTCAGAAACCACATTTCAGCTGCTTCAAAGTTTGCTTGAGTTTCTTCACTGATGTTCCAATACTCACAACCATATAACAGTACCAACCAAACGTATGCTTTCAAAACTCTTTTCTTGGCGTCCATTGTGATATTTCGATTGTGGAGGGTAGTACGTAACTTGGAGAAGGAATCTTTCACTGGTGCTATTCTTTTCATTATTTTATCTTTACATTTTCCATTGGATGTCATGGTAATACCCAAGAATCATAAAGTGTGCACCCCCAAAATCGGTTTTAAACAATACAATGACGTCACAAAGGAATAACTGTTTGAGGTACAGTATTTGTTATTTGAAAATCAAACAAAAGCGTTAAGTAATTCTAGTATTTTACAGAACAGCGAAAAAGTCATTTTGCGCCATCCTATTTGTTCTTAACCATAGAGATGAAAAAGGACGCTAATCAGAGGTTAGGTGGTTGCTTGTTGATTTGAATTCAAACTGGAAATAAAAGTTGTATTGATCAAAGTCAGATAGAACCACTCTTTCACATTCAGTCATTTTTTCAGGTTTTACAAACGATCTTTTAGATTGCAGATGTAATGCAAAGGCAATGCAAAAGCAATGTTTATTTGGTGTCACATTTGGTCTGTTTTTTACAATGGCGGGAAAATTGAACTTGCGTTTCAACAAGCGAAGCCAAGCAAAGAAAGTAAAGCAAAGCAGTGATTACTCCTTTTGATATTATTATATTATGCTATGGAAGAATAACTTACGCTTTTTTACACATGTTTTTATAACAGAGAAATATCACAGCTATTCACGATGCCTGTGCTCTTCCTCGTCCATCTTATTTTTGATGTCATTTTTTATTTTAACGGAGTACATAGCCAAAGTTTAGGTAAGTAAATGACCAGTTATTAATTTCATCTCAAATATCACCGTTATTTTCGTTAGAAAATCTCATTTTTTGGTGTTGATATTATGGGTTAAAATTGTGCCTTTGCTATTTCATTTGAAGTAGAGTATGCAAATTGTGTTTGAACGCTCTTCTCTCGATTTGCAATAACTAAAAAGAGACAAATATGCTGTTACTCTTAATTGCTCATCAACTTTCATGAAACAAAATGAACTCAAATGAAAACCACTCATATTTGGTTGAAAGATGTTTCCAATATTTCACAGCTCTAAAATTGATATTTTGTTTTGTAAAAGAAGCAATGCATAATGTCTGTTATACTTGTAAACAATATTCAACTAAAAATGCCTTGTTCGTTCACGGTAAGTTTAATTCAGTTTCATCGAAAGAAACAAACACATATTATACATTGTGTTCATTCAATCAACACTAGAAATTCATAACTTCATAGTTTTAAATACATAACCATTACCTTTCAAGGTATTTTGTTCATCAAACTAAAAATAATCCATTTTCAATATGATTAATATGGTATATTGTCATGTTCCATTTTTCCCAATTGTTGTACATATATATATTGTATATATAGTATATATATACATATATATATATATATATACACACATACACACATGATTGCCCCATAAATAACACAACTCATTGTAAATTAACAGGTCAAAACACCTTAAATATTTATATTTCATAAAGTCTAATCACCAATACATATAATGTGAGGTAGAAACGCATTCAAACTGCTAACACAACGGTTGAAAGATACCCACAAGCTAACATCGATCGACAGAAAGAGAGATAGACAGTACAAACCATCCTAATCCATTACATATTCATAAAGAAGTTAAATGTGTACTTTATTTTTAGATTTGGTTTTTGAGTATTTTTTACATAACTGTTTCAAGCTGACACTCAAGGTTTTCACTTATCCATTGGATTGGCAGGGGTAGATACACCACCTTTCAAGTAAAGGGTGGAGGATTTGTGGTGATTGATTTTGATGTGGAAGGGGAAACAGATCTGTTCGTAGAGCAACTTTGTTGATCCCTGGTGTAAAACTTAATTAGTATAGCAGAGATTCAATTTTCAATATACAATGAGTTGATGTGAGTGTTGTGTGAATGTTGCACAGTGAGTGTGTATGGTCCCTTTTATTTGGGTTTAGGGTTAGGGTTAGCTAACTTTTCTACTTTAGAACTTATAACAAATTTATGTTTTATTATTTTTATGCTTTTTAATAGTCATCAAGTACTTTCAAGGAAAATAATCTAGTGTTTGTAATAATTATCACTTTGGTGAATTCAAGAACCATTTTGAACCTAAAACGTTGTGGAGCCTGGTCAGCCCCCAATTTTCAACTTCAGTGCAAGACACTGTTTACTTTGCAGCGTTATCACTCAGTCACTTCAGGATTATTGAATGAGTATATTGTTCCAGGATTACTGAATGAGTATATTATTCCAGGGTTATAACAGTACAGAATTACATTATTTAAGGATTCCATTACTTAAGGACTAAAGTAGAGGAGTATTACCAGGATAACATATATTATGCGTAAGAGGCTTATTCTACCCCTACTTTTGAATTTCTTATACCTTTGCCTCATCCCCATAGCAGTGACTTGTTGCTCAATCATGCCAGCCTGACTCTGAGTCTACCCTTGCCCCATCTAGATTATTGCCATCCAACCCATACATTGTGATAACACTATGCTTAATTTCTACAAAACTCAGTAGTGACACTCCCCTCCATACTCTGTCTGATAATGTCCAAAGAAACCATGGCCATGACACCACTTCCCTGCTAAAATACTTTTTGGCTGATGAATGTTAGCTACCAGTGCAAAAAGACCAAGAGGTGGAAGCTTGCTTCAGTGGTACAGTAACCCAAGTCAAACATTGTCTGTGGCACAAAATCATGGTAAAAGTCATGCAACCTTAAGGAAATCAAGCCAGGATCACATAAAAGAGTTAAGAGGTATTCCTAGACTGTTACAATGTATACCTTCAGACCACAAGGCCAGATCTGAAGGTGTGTTTTCATCATGTGTACAAGTTCCTCATTTTTGTTTAAAAGCATGAGTTTTTACAGCCCATGAGCTGGAAAGAGTCAGGATTAAAATGGAAATGATAAAGACTTCATCATTACTGCTTTCTGGATGACCAAAAGAAATCAGCATCATCTCAGTGAACTACAGCAGTAACTGAACTAGCTCACAACCAATGGAAAAAAGACCATGAAATAATCCTTGGAGGTGATCTCAAATCCTGTGATGTTAACTGGACCATCCATACTGTCCAACCAGGAAAGACACTTATTAGCAACACCTTGCAGACATGTTTTATGGGATAGGTTTATCTTGTAACCTGGATATAAAAATAAATAGGATCTAGTGGTAGGGTTCAGGTTCAAGGAAACATGAGTTTTGGGAATGGTATGGCAGCCTCTTAACTACCATTTACTCTTAGGTCTGCTTTGATCTAAAGCAGTAGCACCTGATTGTGGTAGCATCTATGTTTAAATAGGGAGGGTGGAATGCACTCTTTGATAGATGAGAGTAACTGATCTCCAATGGCAAAAAGACAGATTGAAAGATCCCAACTTCCAATGAGCTACCGTTCAATAATGACTTGTTGGAGTTGTGAGTGACTGAAAAGCTGAAAAGCTAATGATGGCTAATAACTACAACACTAGGCTTTGTGTTCCTTATCAAATCCTCCATAAGTAAGAACACTGAAGCACTAAAGTCATTTGATTCTTCATTCTCAGAAATAAAAAGAAGGGATGCAGCTGATGATAGTGCAAGTAGGAAAACTTACTTCAATGAAAGACAACAATCTGTATCCCAAGAATGAGTGTTTGTACCATAAGGTATTTGGAAAGGGGAGAGCAGCTGATGCAGAGCTTCAGTGCATATGGTAGTAAGATATTTGGCATCCAGAAACTAAGGAATGTACATGAAGAATCCAAGAGACACGAAAGGAGCACATGCAAAACCTGCATGGTATAAGACAGGGGCACCAGCCACAGGCAGAGTTTGAGTTCTCTGAGATAAAAGAGCCATAAAATGCCTGGCCAGTATCATATTATACACTGAGCAGATTCTTAGTTCAAATATCACAGGCATAGCTACTGTCATTGTTACATGTTACTCACCAATCGATACAGCTGAAGACAAAACCTACATGATTTTTGTGAGGTAGCAAAAGTCCATTGAATTAATCCCATCATAATATTTTCTCATTGTACTTGGGGACTTCAATGCTCACATTGTCAAAGTTGATATCAACTTTGACTTCCACCAAGACACTAACAGAAATAGAAAACATCTTGTTGAACTAGCCACAGAAAAAAGCCTCCTCATAGCTAACATCATCTCCCAGAAGAAAGGCAAATTTTGGACTTAAGTTGATCTGAATAAAGCCAAGAATATAGTTGACTTTATCCTAATCAGGGAAAGTGGAAGAATAGTAAGCATAAAAAGCATTTGCATGTGTTGTCTTGATCCATCAAGTAGTATTTAATGAAGTAAGACTGGCACTCAGATTAAAGGGCAAAAGCTCAGTAAAACAGAGAAGGCTTGACTCAAAAAAGGTAAAAAAAGACACTACAATGCAAGATCAATACAGCATAGAGGTATGAATTGGTTACAAGCTTTGACATTGGATTAAGAGTCTAGTACCAAAAATATGATTGTTTAATTACAGCCAGCTTTTAGCCCAAAATCTACTATACACCATGCAATGAGAAGAGAAATGTCTACACTCCAATGATCCAAGAGTTATTGAGCAAAGGAAGAGAATGAAATAGGCTTCAAGAATACACTGATGAGGTATATAAATAGGTGGTTGAAAGACAACTTACCTCTCAGATACATCAAGTCAAGCAGGTATAGAAACAACACAAATATAACTTACTGGAAGCACCACCCAATATTGATAATAAGGATGAAAATATATCTCCAATATTAAAAGATGAAAGCATAAGAACTCATGCTTTTGACATGAAGAAATTTAGTTAGAGTTTTTAAATCAACCACAGAATGAAAAATCTGTAGTTAAGATGGAATAACACTAGAAGTAATGAAATGGTGCAACATTGATGTCATTCTGAACTTCAGTGATGCAGCACTGACTGAGAGGCAGTACAGTGGCCCATATTGAATATAATGCCCAAACCAAAATCAGAAGATCTCAACACTGAATACAATTATGGAGTGGTAAACCTACGTTACGGCTACGGCTATGGCAGAATCTTGCTATAGAAAGGGGTGACAACCCTTGCCTCCGGAGTTAGGGGAAAGCAGGTGGAACCGGGTAACCATAGTCCACTAAGGGGAAATAAGGCGTCCTCTCCCGACTTGCTTAGTCTTGGGGTGATACCTTGGGCAAGTATCAGCAACCCCTTAGCCTCCCCTATCAGGGTTACGATGAAGACGTCGGCAGCAGGGCGTCGGATGTTTCTTCAGGGCGGAAAAACTCTCTAGTCAGAGTCAACGGCTTGGAGTAACGCAGCGGCTAGGCGGATGATCTGTCACGACACAGACAACGACTAGGTGTCATATACCATTACAACATGGTACTGCGCGACAGAAGGCAATGGCAAACCACTGCCGTATCTTGCCAAGAACATTATGATGACAAACCGAAAACCAAGAAAAGCAGATAACGGCGTCAAGGGGATTGTATCCCCGAGGAGCAATCCCTCGCCCGGTATGGTTACCTTGAAGCCGCAGGGGGGACCAGACCGTCATCAAGCGACTGAGGCAATCCCAACTAAGAAAAGTCTCAGAATTGGAACTTGGAATGTAAGAACACTGCATCAAATTGGAAAACTTGAAAATGTAAAGCAAGAAATGACACGGATTGGAATCAACATCCTTGGGTTATGCGAAACCAGATGGAAGAATAGCGGAGATTTTAGAAGTGACGATCATAGACTGATATACTCAGGAGAAGATACTCATAGGAGAGGAGTGGGCCTATTATTAGACAAAGAAAGTGCGAAATGTGTCCAAGGGTATTGGCAACTCACAGAGAGAGTTTTGTTAGTAAAGCTGGAAGGAAAACCGTTCAACATATCAATCATTGTGGTATATGCACCAACATCAGACAGTGAGGAAGCAGAAATTGAAGAATTTTACGAGCAATTGGACAAAGCTCGATCGCAGTGCAAATCACAAGAAGTAATACTGATAATGGGGGATCTAAATGCAAAAGTAGGACAAGACGAAGAAGGAAAAATAAAAGGAAAACATGGTCTTGGTGAACAAAACGACAGAGGAGAGAGATTTGTTCAATGGTGCACATCGAACGAACAAATTATCACTAATACATGGTTCGAAGAGCACCCAAGAAGACTATGGACTTGGAGAAGCCCAGGAGGGGAAACGAAGAATCAAATAGACTACATAACCATCAATAAACGTTTCAGAAATGCAGTCCAACATTGCAAGACATACCCTAGTGCAGACTGCGGAAGTGACCATCTACCTGTCGTCTGCAAATTGAAATTGAAACTAAAACAACTAAAGAAAAAGAAGACAGAACCAAAACTGCAGTATAAGAAATTGATAGAAGATCCAGAAACAAGAAAAGAATTTAACATAGAAGTCAAGAATCGTTTTGAAAACCTTGAAGATGAAGGTGAGCTTAATTCCTGCTGGAAAAAATTCAAAGAATCGGTAGTCTCAGCAGCAAAGAAGGTCTTACCGGAGAAAGAAAAACAAACTAAAAAGAAATGGATGACGTCAGAGATCTTGGAACTAATGGAAGAAAGACAACAAACAACAGACAGAAGAAGTGCGGAATATAGAACACTCGACCATCAAATCAGAATAAAATGTAGAGAAGCGAAAGAGGAATGGCTCAATGTAGAATGTGAAAAGATAGAACAACACAAACAAAGAGATCCCGCAAAGATGTACCAAAAGATCAAAGAAATCAGTGGCTGCAGATCTCCAGCTTCCTCTGGATGTATACAATCTAAAGATGGGAAGATCATCATGGAGAAAGAAAAGGTGTTGGAAAGGTGGACGGAGTACATCGATGAACTGTTCAAAGACAACAGGGGAGACAAACCAGCAATAAATAAGAACATTGATGGCCCTAAAATTCTGAAATCTGAAGTAAAGTCAGCACTAAAGAAAATGAAAAAGAATAAAGCTGCTGGACCCGACGAGATTGTTACGGAAATGCTGACATCTCTTGAAGACTTTGGCATAGTAAAACTGACTGATCTGATAAACAAAGTCTACGACAGCGGAGATATCCCTGAAGATCTAAGTAAATCCATCTTCATCGCACTACCTAAAAAGCCAGGTGCAACAGCTTGTGAATTACATCGTACAATAAGTCTGATGAGCCACGTGATCAAACTGATTCTGAAAATCATCATGAATAGAGCCCGAAGAAAGATCAGAAGGGAAATTGGGAAGGAACAGTGTGGTTTTATGGAAGATACGGGTACCAGAAACGCCATATTCATGATTCGAATGTTGGCTGAAAGAGCAATAGAGATGCAGAAGGATCTTTACCTGTGTTTCATAGACTACATGAAGGCGTTCGACAAAGTCCAACATGAGAAACTGTTTCAAGACCTCATAGCATTAGATCTAGATGGCAAAGATCTTCGCTTCATCCGCAACCTTTATTGGGAGCAAACTGCTTGTATACGTGTGGATAATGAACTGAGTCAATACGTCAAGATCAAGAGAGGTGTAAGACAGGGTTGTGTGTTTTCTCCAGACCTGTTTAACTTATACGGGGAAAAGATCTTCAGAGAGTTGGAAGGCTTATGTGGGATTAGTGTTGGTGGTCACAACCTGAATAACCTGAGATTCGCAGATGACTCTACGTTAGTTGCAAACTCTCAGCAAGGACTGCAGGACGTCTTGAACAAAGTAGTGGATGAAAGCAAGAAGAAAGGACTCGAAATAAATCGCAAAAAGACCGTGTGTATGGTAGTAAGCAAGAAACACAGTCCAAGATGCAGATTACTCATTGGGACTGACAAAATCCAGCAGGTGGAAAAGTTTAATTACTTGGGAAGCTACATCACCCAGAATGGTAAATGTGACGTTGAAATAAAGCGGAGAATTGGATTAGCAAAGGATGCCTTCAATCGACTAGGAAAAATTTTAAAACACCAGAAAATGTCAATGTCCACAAGAATGAGAGTACTGCAGTGCTACGTAACATCTACCCTGCTGTATGGATGTGAATGCTGGACAATATCAGTCGGAATGGAAAAGAAGTTGGAAGCCGCTGAAATGTGGTTCTTGAGGAGGATGTTGAGAATATCATGGACTGATCATGTAGCAAACGATGACGTTTTACAAAGAGCAGGAACAGAAAAGAACCTGTTGAGGACAGTCCGAAGAAGGCAGATGGAATTCTTGGGACACGTCATGAGGAAGGAGGGTCTGGAAAACTTGGTACTGACGGGACGTATAGAAGGAACCAGAGACAGAGGGCGGCAGCGAAGAACATTTTTGGGAAATTTGAGGGACTATGTGGCAAAAAACTGGAGGAATGGAATACAAACAAGTGAAATATTACATCTGACAAGGAACAGGGTTAATTGGAACATCATGATAGCCAACGTCTACAGACATGGCACTTAGAAGAAGAAGAAGAAACCTACGTTTTTGTGTGTGTAAAGTCCACAACAAGATGAGACCCACCCTTATTCATCCATAGATTAACAAGCCTCTCAGATTTAATCAGAGTAGGTTTAAGCAGAGCAGAATAAGTCATAGGTCTCAGATAGATCATTAATGGTTTTTGAAAGACTGGCTTTCTGCTATATCACCTTAACAGACTTTTACAAGACATTTGGCTTGAGACACACAGAGAGAAGGTGCTACATAAACACATGACCCATGCAATAACTCCAATATCAGGTGGAATACCTGCTAATCAATGAGATAGCTGACACCTACAGACACCAAAGCAAAGGCCCTTTCACTCAATGGTAAAACAGACATTATTACTATTATTTCACTTGTATTGCATGGATAAACACTTGTGTTCTTTTGTTTCATTATTGCTCTAGACTTAATATTAAGAAAAGCAATTGGTTGAAGAGATAAAGAGTTAGATGCACAGATCAAGCATCACTTACCTAAAATTTGCCTATAATATTGCTCTCATATGTAAAGAGGTACAGGAGGCACAAATACCTCATTACTTTAACAAGTTGAAAAAAGACCAAAATCCTGGCATTACTATTAATACCATGAATGCTTCACAGTTAAAGCTATTTCAGGATCTTAACTAGCTAGGCTTAGTTAACTGCACAGGGGTTAATGTTAGAGACAAATAGAATGGGATGAAGGGCATCCAGCAAAATAGACAAGTTCTGGAAGTTAGACTTCAACAGAAGGTTGAAGTTCAGATTACTAACTTCAATAGTTGAAGCTGTCCTGCTATATGGCAGTGTAACAGGGAGGCTAAACAAGAAGCATGAACATATTTGATGTTTGCTACACAAGGATTTAGAGTGAAGCACTGAATATTAGTTTAAGGGATCACTTCATAAGCAGTATAATAGAACCTACCAAAGATTGGAAACAATATTTGGTCAACAAGACTGAGGCCAGAAGATTATCGCGCCAAACACCCAGAAGAAGCTATTTTTAGCTCTGTGCTATGGGTACTGACAGGGACAGCTGATGAAGGGGATGACCAGCACTCCTCCAACTTCATTGATAAGACCATCTTGTCCCAAGTTGGAGTGAGCAGGAATTAATTGATGATGATGAATAGACATTTTCCTGCTTCATTCCTGACTCAAATCCAGCAGAGTTTCAGGATAGTTGATCTGCTTATGATTCACAACATGATAAAAATCCTGCCTCAGTGCTATAAATTTGTCAAAACACATTAGGAAGAAATAAACGTTGAGCTGAATAAAAAATTCCAGATAGTGACAAATAAATGCAAACAAAAGAGGTAATGGAACCTTGTGGTCAATCTTCCAGAGCCACCTGTTAGTCTTCATTAACAAGAGCTATCATTTGTGCTAAAACAGTCATCATTATTCCTACTTATTTGGACTTTCTTAGACAATTTAAGTCAGTTTCACCAAGCACACCTCCCAAGCTACACCCTTATATGATCAACCCCCTTACCTGTCTAATCCTTTACTATATTTAACCTCAAAATTGCCAGACTTTTGCACCAATTGTAACCAAAAAAGGCTTTTAGACCAGACAATATACCAAATATTGTGCTAAAACCTTTAGCATTCAACATCATCCCAGCCCTCCCCAACATCTTTCAAACTTTCTAGACTCTGTGTGAATTCTGCACTTCCCAAGATTAATATCTCTAAACAATACCTGTTATGCTTGCATGAGAAGCTAGAAATTAGAACCTATGCGAACCAAAATCAGTTACCTAACCAACAAGATGAATTAGTTTCAAAGTGCTGGAATGAGGATCAATACAGTTCATCAATACAACAAGAAGACCAAAGATTTGTCTTTTGAGAATTGTGAAATGGCTGACTTGTTTGATATGTAGCCAAGTAGTGTGTACCTAATGATTGTTAAATATGTAAACCTTTTAGTTGCCTACAATATGCACTTATTCCTCAAGTTTACTTATATATATATATATATATATATATATATATATATAAAGCTTTCGATTCGGTTATCCGTATTAAAGTGCTCAATACATAAATGCAGAGCGTAATATAAGATATGATAAGTTGGAAAGAATCAAAAAACTACACAAGCCATTTCGACAAGCCTGTTTCGTGATTTTATTCACTCTTCAGGAAATGTAAAACTAAAAATAAACCAGGTGCGCTTTATATCTTATTTAAAAATATTTTCGATACGCTTAAGTATTTATTAACAAAAGTTTTTTCCTATGTCGGCAAGAAGATACAAGTTCGTTTCTTTTGTTCAGAGTAGCTAAGTGTGGGCGGTAGATAATGAGGTATTTCTCTTTTATGCAAAGGTTGCATCTTTTGTTCGAGTTATTGTAGGGTCGGTTTGTTGAAAGGATTCTCCAATATATTGTATGGTCTATATTTGCGTCTGTTAATGTCCAAATGTATTTACTGAGTTCCGTCGAGTTCCTGTATTTTTTGTTTCGAAAAGATGAGATGTGACTTCTGTACCTGGTTTTGAATTCGTTTTCTGTCAGTCCTATGTATGTTTCAGTGGTGTTGTTGTCTTTGCGTGTAACGGTTGCTTGGTAAACAACCGATTTTTGTAGACAGTTACCGTCAAGTGGGCATGTGTTGTTTTGTCGGCAGTTGCATGTTTTTTTGTTCTTAGTACTGTTTGTATCGGTGTCGGTTGTCTTTTGTGAGTTAAGAGTGCGCTTGTTGTGGATGTCGATGATTTGTTTTGTGTTGTTCATACAGCTGTAACTAATCTTGATGGTGTTTCGGTTAAAGATTTTTCGTAGTGTGTGGTCTTTAGGGAAGTGTTTGTCGATTAGGGTGATGAATCTGTGCCCGATATTGGTGCTGACATTTTTGCTGTATGGGGGGTTGTACCAAAGTATGTCTTTTCGTTTTCTGTTTCTTCGTCTGGTATTTGGGGTCGGTTCATAGTGTAGTTCGTATTTGTACCCACTGTCGTCTAGTGCTTTTTGGTATGGAGGTGCTGCTTGTTTAAAGGCTGTTTTGTCGGATGAAAGTAATGAAAGTCGTCTGTTGATGCCATCTGGTATGTTTTTAATGGTTACTGGTGGGTGGTTGCTTTCTCGATGAACGTACTGTGGTGTAGTGTCGTGTTTTGTATAGGGTTTGTAGGTGCCATTACGTAGGTTTAGGGTGACGTCGAGGAAGTCAACTGTCTGTT
>RDPX01000425.1:135240-147111 GCA_003991215.1 Morbakka virulenta | reverse complement strand
AGAAATATGCCGCATATTTCACGACAACGGACTACGAATTACAATAGAGGCAAACAAACAGACAGTTGACTTCCTCGACGTCACCCTAAACCTACGTAATGGCACCTACAAACCCTATACAAAACACGACACTACACCACAGTACGTTCATCGAGAAAGCAACCACCCACCAGTAACCATTAAAAACATACCAGATGGCATCAACAGACGACTTTCATTACTTTCATCCGACAAAACAGCCTTTAAACAAGCAGCACCTCCATACCAAAAAGCACTAGACGACAGTGGGTACAAATACGAACTACACTATGAACCGACCCCAAATACCAGACGAAGAAACAGAAAACGAAAAGACATACTTTGGTACAACCCCCCATACAGCAAAAATGTCAGCACCAATATCGGGCACAGATTCATCACCCTAATCGACAAACACTTCCCTAAAGACCACACACTACGAAAAATCTTTAACCGAAACACCATCAAGATTAGTTACAGCTGTATGAACAACACAAAACAAATCATCGACATCCACAACAAGCGCACTCTTAACTCACAAAAGACAACCGACACCGATACAAACAGTACTAAGAACAAAAAAACATGCAACTGCCGACAAAACAACACATGCCCACTTGACGGTAACTGTCTACAAAAATCGGTTGTTTACCAAGCAACCGTTACACGCAAAGACAACAACACCACTGAAACATACATAGGACTGACAGAAAACGAATTCAAAACCAGGTACAGAAGTCACATCTCATCTTTTCGAAACAAAAAATACAGGAACTCGACGGAACTCAGTAAATACATTTGGACATTAACAGACGCAAATATAGACCATACAATATATTGGAGAATCCTTTCAACAAACCGACCCTACAATAACTCGAACAAAAGATGCAACCTTTGCATAAAAGAGAAATACCTCATTATCTACCGCCCACACTTAGCTACTCTGAACAAAAGAAACGAACTTGTATCTTCTTGCCGACATAGGAAAAAACTTTTGTTAATAAATACTTAAGCGTATCGAAAATATTTTTAAATAAGATATAAAGCGCACCTGGTTTATTTTTAGTTTTACATTTCCTGAAGAGTGAATAAAATCACGAAACAGGCTTGTCGAAATGGCTTGTGTAGTTTTTTGATTCTTTCCAACTTATCATATCTTATATATATATATATATATATATATATATATATAAATATATAAATCCAGTATAGCATACAAAATAACTAACTCTAGATAGAACAATTGTTTGCAAAGAAGAATGCTCCTAGAAAGATAAAGTTACTTTCACAGTATTTCTTTTGCTATGTTTTTGATATTTTAAACGTTCACTTTTTATTCAATCGCCATAATAGATAAATTACACGTTTGAAACAAAGCAATTACAAAACAAAATTAATATCTAAAAAATACAATTTGAAATATCAATAGAGGTTCTCTATAACTTCTCCAATAGCCTTCTATTTCAACTAAACTATTTTTTTCCTTATCCATGTGATGACAGTTATAGATATATGGATTCTTTCTTTCTCAAATGGCGGGTAAAATAGGAATACCTAATTGAAAAACTCACCGAAGAATTTTAGAAATGTGCATTGTATTTAAATTTTGTTTTCAGGAAGTTTTCGAAATCCTTTATATTTTGCGGTACAAACTCAATGCTAGTACATTCAAGAAGAATTAGGGAGAACGATGACGTTGCAATGCGAAAATCTCAATTTATCTGATCGTATCGTTTTCGTTTGTTTTCTCTCCATGATTCGGTGTTGGTTTCATACGGACCTGTCAGCCCAATAACAGTGATTTCCGAATTTACGTTAATGACTGTGTCAGGTCGGGTGCGAGATAGTTAATGAAACCCAGAAAGATTTAAATTCTATCAACAATCTAATATACTCAACAGCAAAAGCTGCCACCCAAAAGCTAGGGACTAAAATAAAAAAGTATAAATCGAAACAGGTAAATAAGGAACCAAAATGGGAAATGAAAATAAAGAAGAAAATTGAGTCTTTGCGGGCAGAGATCTCAATTCTTGATGAATTAACGAAAGGAACAGACGTGAAAACTAGGAAAAGCAGGAAAGTTAAAAGGAAATACAATATTATTGATAAGGTCTCTCTAGATACGACCAAAAAAGTCTTAAAACAAAAAATACAAGTGAAAGCACAGCGATGAGAAGATTTGATAAAAGAAATAAGTTCTATAGAAAGAACAAGATCTTTAAAACTGATGCTAAAAAATTCTACAGGGAAATTGGAAAGAGTAAGATTGAGGTAAAGGATCCACCTGAGAACAAGGACGTGGAGGAGTTTTGGAATGGTATGTTCGCTAAAGAAAAAAATTACAACCAGGAAGCCACTTGGATAGGCAGAGAGGAAGAAAGGATGAATGAGGTCAAAGAACAACAGTGGAAACCTATTACGATCGAGGAATTTCGCCTGGCCCTAGCGAAATCACAGAAGTGGAAATTCCCTGGATTAGATAAAATTCCAAATTTCTGGCTGAACTCTCTAAGTGAAATACATAAATACCTAATGACATCATTAAATGAAATCGTCACTACAACAGAAGCCTTACCAGATTGGTTAACACAAGGCAACATATATCTTCTCCCGAAATCAGTCGATACTAAGAACCCGAAAAACTATCGCCCTGTTACGTGCTTGACCACAACCTACAAAGTTTTAACATCAGTAATCACTGACAGAATGTATAATTTCCTTGAGCAAAACGTGATTCTTCCTTAGGAACAGAAAGGCTGCAAAAGGAACTCATATGGATGCAAGGATCAGCTTCTAATAAACAAAATGATTTTAGAGGACTGCAGGAGAAAGAGTAACAACTTAAGCACAGCATGGATTGATTGTCGCAAAGCTTTGGACAGTGTTTCGCATGATTGGATTATTAAAAGCCTAGAAATTTACAAGATCTCACCAATTATTACAACTTTTTTAAAGAAAAGTATGTCAAAGTAGAACACCTCTCTTTTCCTCACCCATACCGCTGGGACTACTACATCTAACCCTATTAAAATCAAACGTAGTATCTTCCAAGGAGACTCTCTTTTCCCGCTTCTCTTCTGCATATCGCTTATCCCCTTATCCAGCGAACTTAATAACGCCAACTGTAGTCACACGATCTATAACAAGCAGACTAACCGCCTCCATATGGATGATTTGATTAACAACTAGAAGGATTGCTAATTACCGTCAGGCAGTTCAGTAATGATATTTGTATGGAATTCGGCCTCGATAAGTGTGTTAAAGCTACATTCTCACGAGGAAGACTAGCGAAAACCTCATCCATAGATCCTGACCCAGACAGGACAATTAGAGAACTGGATCCTGAGGAAATGTACAAATATTTAGGAGTTAATGAAGGCGACGGGATTAACCATGCCGGAATGAAGGAGAAAATCCGTAAGGAAAACTACCGAAGAGTTAGGTTAGTGCTTAAAACCGAGCTTAACTCATAAAACAGAATTGAGGCAATAAACACCCCTGCTGTACCAGTTGTATAATACAGCTACAACATAATAAACTTGAACCCTCCTGACATTAAACATATGGACTGTAAAACTAGAAAACTATTTACGTCAAGTGGTATGCCCCNATATCTTATATATATATATATATATATATATATATATATAAATATATAAATCCAGTATAGCATACAAAATAACTAACTCTAGATAGAACAATTGTTTGCAAAGAAGAATGCTCCTAGAAAGATAAAGTTACTTTCACAGTATTTCTTTTGCTATGTTTTTGATATTTTAAACGTTCACTTTTTATTCAATCGCCATAATAGATAAATTACACGTTTGAAACAAAGCAATTACAAAACAAAATTAATATCTAAAAAATACAATTTGAAATATCAATAGAGGTTCTCTATAACTTCTCCAATAGCCTTCTATTTCAACTAAACTATTTTTTTCCTTATCCATGTGATGACAGTTATAGATATATGGATTCTTTCTTTCTCAAATGGCGGGTAAAATAGGAATACCTAATTGAAAAACTCACCGAAGAATTTTAGAAATGTGCATTGTATTTAAATTTTGTTTTCAGGAAGTTTTCGAAATCCTTTATATTTTGCGGTACAAACTCAATGCTAGTACATTCAAGAAGAATTAGGGAGAACGATGACGTTGCAATGCGAAAATCTCAATTTATCTGATCGTATCGTTTTCGTTTGTTTTCTCTCCATGATTCGGTGTTGGTTTCATACGGACCTGTCAGCCCAATAACAGTGATTTCCGAATTTACGTTAATGACTGTGTCAGGTCGGGTGCGAGATAGTTAATGAAACCCAGAAAGATTTAAATTCTATCAACAATCTAATATACTCAACAGCAAAAGCTGCCACCCAAAAGCTAGGGACTAAAATAAAAAAGTATAAATCGAAACAGGTAAATAAGGAACCAAAATGGGAAATGAAAATAAAGAAGAAAATTGAGTCTTTGCGGGCAGAGATCTCAATTCTTGATGAATTAACGAAAGGAACAGACGTGAAAACTAGGAAAAGCAGGAAAGTTAAAAGGAAATACAATATTATTGATAAGGTCTCTCTAGATACGACCAAAAAAGTCTTAAAACAAAAAATACAAGTGAAAGCACAGCGATGAGAAGATTTGATAAAAGAAATAAGTTCTATAGAAAGAACAAGATCTTTAAAACTGATGCTAAAAAATTCTACAGGGAAATTGGAAAGAGTAAGATTGAGGTAAAGGATCCACCTGAGAACAAGGACGTGGAGGAGTTTTGGAATGGTATGTTCGCTAAAGAAAAAAATTACAACCAGGAAGCCACTTGGATAGGCAGAGAGGAAGAAAGGATGAATGAGGTCAAAGAACAACAGTGGAAACCTATTACGATCGAGGAATTTCGCCTGGCCCTAGCGAAATCACAGAAGTGGAAATTCCCTGGATTAGATAAAATTCCAAATTTCTGGCTGAACTCTCTAAGTGAAATACATAAATACCTAATGACATCATTAAATGAAATCGTCACTACAACAGAAGCCTTACCAGATTGGTTAACACAAGGCAACATATATCTTCTCCCGAAATCAGTCGATACTAAGAACCCGAAAAACTATCGCCCTGTTACGTGCTTGACCACAACCTACAAAGTTTTAACATCAGTAATCACTGACAGAATGTATAATTTCCTTGAGCAAAACGTGATTCTTCCTTAGGAACAGAAAGGCTGCAAAAGGAACTCATATGGATGCAAGGATCAGCTTCTAATAAACAAAATGATTTTAGAGGACTGCAGGAGAAAGAGTAACAACTTAAGCACAGCATGGATTGATTGTCGCAAAGCTTTGGACAGTGTTTCGCATGATTGGATTATTAAAAGCCTAGAAATTTACAAGATCTCACCAATTATTACAACTTTTTTAAAGAAAAGTATGTCAAAGTAGAACACCTCTCTTTTCCTCACCCATACCGCTGGGACTACTACATCTAACCCTATTAAAATCAAACGTAGTATCTTCCAAGGAGACTCTCTTTTCCCGCTTCTCTTCTGCATATCGCTTATCCCCTTATCCAGCGAACTTAATAACGCCAACTGTAGTCACACGATCTATAACAAGCAGACTAACCGCCTCCATATGGATGATTTGATTAACAACTAGAAGGATTGCTAATTACCGTCAGGCAGTTCAGTAATGATATTTGTATGGAATTCGGCCTCGATAAGTGTGTTAAAGCTACATTCTCACGAGGAAGACTAGCGAAAACCTCATCCATAGATCCTGACCCAGACAGGACAATTAGAGAACTGGATCCTGAGGAAATGTACAAATATTTAGGAGTTAATGAAGGCGACGGGATTAACCATGCCGGAATGAAGGAGAAAATCCGTAAGGAAAACTACCGAAGAGTTAGGTTAGTGCTTAAAACCGAGCTTAACTCATAAAACAGAATTGAGGCAATAAACACCCCTGCTGTACCAGTTGTATAATACAGCTACAACATAATAAACTTGAACCCTCCTGACATTAAACATATGGACTGTAAAACTAGAAAACTATTTACGTCAAGTGGTATGCCCCATCCCAAAGCAGATGTTGATCGTCTCTATTGGCCTAGATGCGAAGGGGGGCGTGGACTTATACAACTTGAAATGTCTTTTAAAACCACGACAATTGGAATGAAACAATATCTTGAATCAAAAGATGATTGGATGTTAAATCTAGTAAGCAGGCATGAAAGGAGTAAAAAACTGCACTCGGTTTACAGAGAATCCCAAAAATTTGAAAACGAATTAGGTGTAGAAATAACCAAAGAAGATGAAGATAGACGTGAAGGCACAGAAACTGCGAAGAAAGTTAAAATGAATGCTAAAAAGAAAGCACAGAAACAGCTTGCCGTTCATAGGAGCCAGAAAGCTCTGCAAGGGCAGTATGCTCTCCGAAGCCAAGACGCTGATGTAGATCAATATGCAACCCATCAGTGGCTGAGGAGTGCAGGACTTAAGGCAGAGACAGAACGCTTCATCATCGCAGCACAAGACCAAAGCTTATTTACCCGAAATTACCAAGCAAACATACTGAAGAATGGAGCTGACCCTAAGTGCCGGTTTTGTGACCAGCACACTGAAACAATAGACCACCTTGTGCTGGATGTCATGTACTTGCTCCAAATGAGTATGTCAAACGCCACGACCGTGTTGGGCAGTATCTCCACTAGGGTATATGCAAACACTTTAGTATTGAAACCAACCCCAACTAGTATGAACACCATCCACTACCAGTCGCGGAAGGAGAAAATGCCACTATTCTGTGGGACTTTTAGATCAGCACTGACCGGACGATTCAAGCCAACCCTCCTTACATCATAATTAAAGATAGGAAAAACAAAATGTGTACATTAATTGACATGAGTATGCCAAGTGATGAAAACACTTCAGTTAAGGAATTCGAAAAGTTAAGCAAGTATAAAGACCTAGAATAGAAGGAATCCATCTTTCGAATAAAGAGGTAATGAGAAAAATAGATTAAAAGGAGTATACTTACCTTGGTATCCTTGAACTGGATGAGATAAAAGGACAGGAAATGAAGGACAAAGTGATTGCTGAATATAAGAGAAGGTTAAGACTAGTGCTGAAATCCAAACTTAATGGTAAAAATAAGATAAAAGCAATCAAAACGTGGGCCGTTGCACTCCTGAGATATGGAGCCGGAATTATTGAGTGGAAAGTAGAGGAATTGAAAAAAATCGACAGAACCACGCGAGAGACTTTGACTATGTACGGTGCTTTCCATCCAAAACGTGATGTCGATCGACTGCTAGTTGTGCTGCGAAAGCGCTAGTTGTACCAGTGGTAATAGATGCTATGGGATGCATAAGCAAAGGTTTCAATGGATGGATGGAAAAACTAGATATTGAAGTAGGTGTTGGTGGTGGTGGGGGTGGGGTGGGGTGGGGTGGTTACCAAAAACAGCCTTGTTAGGAATAGCCAGGATACTTAGAAGAGTATTGGAGATGCAAGGTGAAAGAAACCTCTTGGCCATTGGCTACTAGTTGTGGTTCGCCCAAGAAATGTTATTCGGTAAAAGAAGATCAGCCTGTGCAAAATGCAAAAAAAGATAATAACAATAATAATAAATCTGCGTGGACTGGAAATTTCAGGTAGCGACTGGCGGGGAATATCCAGCTCCTTGGTAGTAAGGCAATCTTTATGAGATGAAAACCAGAAGTAAATCATACCGCCTCGTCCGTCGCGTGGGACGCGTTCCTCAGGGCTAGGCCAGCTTGAGGTCGAAATGTCTGCTACTGAGTCTAAGTCTTCCCCTAACCAAGGGAGAAATCCCACCCCTGGCCCTGTTGGATCACCATCTCAGAACACTCAAAAAGAAAAAAGGAAAAGAATGACAAGGGAAGAGTACAAGGACGTTATGTATTGCTTTTGTTTTGCATTTGAAAATCCAGAGACAAATAACACTGAAGAAACTTTTATTCACTGGGGTACGCATAATAGTGATAATGCAAAAAATTGAAAATCTTAATGCCAAAGAGCTGGCAAATGTCAAAAGGTATATTATGCGCGAAAATAAATTGACAGATGTTGAACTTTTTCAGATTAAAGAAAAGGTTTCTAATTTCTGTTAGAATGAATGTTAAAAGAGAAATGGAATATGATACACAGGATGATACAAAGAATACTAATATTGATGTTGGTGTAATCGATAGAGGTGGAGGTGAAGTTGAAAGCCAGGATGTTGGCGATAGAAATCAGGAAGTGGAAAATGAAAGGTTGCAGGAACCCAATGTTGAAGGATTGCAGGGAGTAAATCGAGAAGGACTGGAGGCAATGAGAACAGACATCTTGGAGAAAATTTCTATAGTACAGCACATTCAAATTAACGACAGACGGCCACTTCTTAAGATTCGTCACTCTTTCAAATACAAACATATCTTCAAGGTAGGAAATATTGCACTACATCAAATCTGTAACGAGCTTAGCCCAGATCTGACTACGATAAACCAACTTATTTATGCAACAGGTAAAGTACTTCAACAAAGATGTGGTGTTAGGACCAAAGGAAAAAGAACTAAGGCTAAGAAACCGAATAAACCAAAGTGGCAGCTGAAAATTGGTAAGGAAATTGAGGTGTACCGAAAATAAATCACTAACTTGTAAGAAATGCTAAAAGATAAGGAATTAATATCTGGATAAGCTAAAAAGGTAGCAAGGAAATACAAAATTGAAAAAAAACACCAAATTCCCGCCATTAAGGAAGAGGTAAAACAAATACTCCAAGTTAAGGCCCAACGTTTACAGAGGTTCGTTAAACCCAATAAGTTCTATAGGCAAAACAAAATATTTGAAACTGATACCAAAAAGTTTTATCGTGAAATTGGTAAATCTGAGATATGTGTGGATGAAATACCACCGAAGGAAGAGGTTTGTAGTTTTTGGAATAACATCTGGGGAAATGACAAAGGCTTTAATGAAAATGTCGTATGGTTAAAACATCTCCAAGATTCCACTAAAGACATTCCCTAACATATATGGGAGAACTGGACTGTTTAAGAAATTGTAAAGGCTCTCAAGAAATTTTACAAGTGGAAATCTCCGGGTATTGATCAAATCCCAAACTTTTGGCTCAACACTCTCCATGCTGTGCACTCGAGACTAGCTCACAACTTTAACCGAATATTAACAGAACCAGACTCAACACCTGAATGGTTCTGTCTCGGCACAACTTACCTGTTAGGTAAAAATAATGATACTGGTTGGTAACCCTAAGAACTGCAGACCCATAACGTGCCTAACAACAACCTGTAAACTGCTAACTTCAATTCTTACTGAGAGAACTTACACTCACATGGAGGACAATGACATGTTTCCCGTTGAGCAAAAGGGTTGTCAGAAAGGCTCTTACAGCTGTAAAGACCAGCTATTGATCAATAAAATGATACTAGAAAATGCGAATACGACATGGATAGACTATAAAAAGGTATTTGATAGTGTCCCCCATCCTTGGATCTTACGTTGTTTGGAGCTGTTTAAAATCTCTCCCATTTTGATTAAGTTTCTAAAAACGCCGATGACTTTATGGCAAACCAATCTTTTTCTTTCCCACTCTAATGGCACGTTGACGTTATGGAATGCGGATTACGTGTGGAATTTTCCAAGGGGACTCTCTTTCTCCGGTTTTATTTTGCATGGCACTAATACCCCTCTGCCAAATGTTAAGCAACACTACATATGGATATAAGATCAATGATAAAATAATAAATCACCTTTTTTATATGGATGATCTGAAATTATATGCTTGTAGTGATGACATTAGGATAGAGTTTGGACTGGATAAATGTGCTATAGCAAGCTTTCAGCGGAGAAAATTGGTGAGTACACATAATGTTATACTAGACGATAAGGCTGTAATTAAGGAACTAGATCAGGAAGAGACGTACAAGTATCTTTCTGTTAACGAAGGAGACGGCATACAGCATGCCAAAATGAAAGAGAAAATCAGACAAGAATGTATTAGGAGGGTGAGATCGATTTTGAAGACAGAACGTAATTCTAAAAATGAAATAACTGCAATCAACTCTTTAGCTATACCAGTTGTAACTTATAGCTTCAACGTAATAAATTGGTATCTTTTCTGAGTTGAGGAGGCTAGATACTCAAATTCGAAAACAATAAAATGCACCATCCTAAATCTGATGTAGAGCGTTTGTACGTAAGTAGAAAGAAAGGCGAAAGAGGTATGATACGATTAGAACTTTCCGATAAAACCTCTACTATTGGTCTTTTACAATATCTAGATAACGCAGTTGATTGGATGTTACAATTAGTTAACACACACGAAAATATTTTAAAAATTACACTCTGTTACCAAAGAAGCAAATAAGTTTCCACGTGAACTACAAGTCGATCTAGACACCGATAAGACCTTATCACCAACGGCAATGGCACAAAACACGAAGAAAAATGCTAAAAATTCTGGTATGAAGCAGATTGAAAATCAATGGTGTGAGAAACCTCTCCACGGACAGTTTGTAGCTCGTTGCAAGAATGCTGATGTAGATGAAAAGGCAACCCATCAGTGGTTACGCAGCTTTAAACTGAAAGGGGAAACAGGGTTTTATTCTGGATACCCAAGACCAAAGCCTCTTCACATGCAACTATTAGGCTAATGTTTTTCACAATGGATCTGACCCTAATTATCGGTTCTGCGAGGAAAAGATCGAGACAACATACCAACTTGTTTCCGGCTGTTTTGCCCCTACACCTAATGAGTACGAAATCCGGCATGATAGGGTTGGGCAATACCTCCATTGGAAGCTTTGTAACCATTTTTTTGTAGAAGCCAAGAGTAACTGGTACGAACACCATCCAGAGCCAGTTACAGAAGGGGAAGACCTCACAATTCTGTGAAACTTTTTTTGTCCATAGTGATCGGACAATACAGGCTAGTCGTTCAGACATAATTGTCAAGGACAGGAAGAACAACATCTGCCTGCTCATCGATATCTGTCTTCCTTCAGATAAAAACGTTTCTTTCTAAAGTGTTTGCAAAGAAAAAATGTGGCATCTCAAAACTAAAACCATCCCAGTTGTTGGTGGTGCCCTCGGCCTGATCAAGAAAGGAACACAAGTATATATGGAGAAGATCCCAGGTGAACCAGCACTGCAAGAAATCCAGAAAATTGTTATCAGTAGCACATCACATGTTTTGAGAAGAGCCCTGTCTATCTGAATCTTTTCTGTCTCGAACACCTTAAAGACGATTTCAATGTTAGTTGAGTTGTGATTTCAATGTTAGTTGAGTTGTGATTTCAATGTTAGTTGAGTTGTGATTTGAATGTTTGTACCTTACGCTGTCTTAATAATTGTTTGTAAATCGTTCTTTTAGTGTTAAATGAATTGCCCTTTTTTTTTTCTAGATTTTAAACTTTTTATACTAAAAATTATATATCTATAATTTTTGTTTACGAATTTTTATATAAAACTTTTTAATAATTTATTCTTATTCAAAAGCTACATAACTTAAATTTCACACACCCTTAGTCACTGGTAGTGACCCGGTGTTTGATATTAAAATGCAAATCAAAAGAAAACACAATAATAATAATAATAATAATAATAATAATAATAATAATAATTGTCCTGGGTATTGACATTAAACTGCATCCGGTTGTGGAGTTTCGACGTGGGCGAATGAGGTTACCCTTTGCCATAACTACCTCCAGGTCACCCTTGGGCAAGGTGTAGCACCTGTCAGCCTACCCCGAGACTTTAAAGTACCGAATTGGCATCCGGCGGGGTCAAGTCTGCCTCATGGGTAGGGGGGGCTCTTTAGCCTTGGTTGGCAACCTCCCT
>RDPX01000425.1:98933-131387 GCA_003991215.1 Morbakka virulenta | reverse complement strand
TGTTAAAAGTTGTGTAAACATGTCATATGTTTATTTTGTAGACAAACTCTTGAATAAACCTCTATTTGTAAAGTCAGTAAAAACCCTCAAAACCTTTGTGTGCCCTAAGTCACTGGGTGTGCCCCGAAGAACAACTGTAGTAAACCGTATGAAAAAAAAAAATGTAAATAATAATAATAATAATAATAATAATAATAATAAATAATAATAATAATAATAATAAAATAAAATAAAATAAAATAAAATAAAATATTAATAATAATATAGGAAAGTAAAGCCTTGATTAACAAGATATTATCTGGACTGTCGACATGCGATTTCTTTATTTTTTAGCTAACAAATTTTGGTACTTACAGTCATCCTCAATTTTTTTTGAAATTGTAGAGGGACAACTAGGACAACGAGGTCTATTAAATGATAATGGCCTTTCTTGTATTCAAATTGAATAGTATATTTAGTGTATATGAATTTTTTTATAGGAATAGGACAAAATTGTATAATTTGTTAATTCAAAAAATAATATTAGTAGTAATAATGAAAATAATACTATCTTTATTTTGCTTGCTACTACAAGCTTGATAACATGTGCATTTGTTTTTTCTTTTTAGTATTTACAAGGGAACCTTCTGATACAGTTGTCATTCCTGATTATTCATTGACTCTTCCTTGCTCTGGAAAGACAACGCTTGATGGTACTTTGGTTATTCTTTGGAAACGAAATCAAACATGGATTCTAGACTATCAAAATAAACATTATAGACAACTCCAAAATGGATCTCTTTCCTTTTTAAAATTTTTGCCTGCTGACCAAGGAAATTACCAATGTTCTGCCCTTGTACAAGATGGTAATAGAGCTACCCTGGGTCAAATATATAGCAAAACTGTCCAAGTTGAACTTGCATGTAAGTTTACCTTCTGATGAGTATATGTATTTTGTAGTAATGTTAATTTAATGACTTTTAAATACAAGATAATGTCTGTTGTGTTCAGAGGTTTTTGGTGTATTCAAGGGGCAGGTACACACATACTTGAGTATTACTTCCAGCTTTGCAAATTTAAGATGATTTCTACAGACCTAGGACACAACTCCTAATCACAATGGGAAAACTCCAGCTTTTCTCAAATTCCAAATCCTAGTTATTATTAGCATTATTTAAGCAATATAGCTACAATTATATCAAATCGACCATCAAATATTGTTGGTCTAATAGTACCATAGTAGTTGACATCTTCCACACAAAAAATCAAAACAACCTCAAAAAACAGGCAGTATTTGATCTCCATGTTGCACAAGTCCAGAAAGCACTTTTGGAATCATGCTTTCACTGAACATTAATACTGTTTTCTGCATCTCTGCATCTGTTATCTTATCTAAGCATGCTCGTTCTGGGTGTTATTATTATTATGCAATTTTGTAACCACAGATACAAAGCACAGCACACATATTTTACAATAAATAGTGGATATTCATTCATGGCCAGATTGTTTGGCTAACAAAAAAAGCTTTGATAGCTAATTTAAACATCATTCATCCAAATAATTCAGACAATACTTTTCTAATAATTATTTCGCTTTCCCATAGCACTTCCTTTTTGCATTTCGTTCGCAAGTTTATCTACAACCTTTTCATCAAATAGTTCATTTATCTTTTTTTTTTCAATTCCTTCGTTCCATCGCCACAACATGCAATAGCTAACGGTATAACTTTCATCTTGAACCCCTGCTTTCTCTCTCGAAATTCGAAACATAGTTGTTGATATTTCATAATTTTCTCGTTTCTTTTTGCCTGTCTGTTTCATTCTCCAGGGCATGCCATATCCACAATTTCTTTTTTTATCTTGTCCTCCAAAGTCATGCCTGGTCTTCTTGCCGTACAATGCGTCCTCATTTCATGTTCCCAATTCCACAAGATGTTTTTTCCGTTGTTCTTAAACACGTGTCCTTTTACCCCATTTCTCCTTGTACCACGCTGTCTTTTCTTTTGACAATGTTCTTTCTTTCTCCATTTGACTGCCAATATATTCAGTACATTATCATACCTCCTCATACAATCTTATGCTGCTAGGTTTTTGCATCCTGATAACAGGTGTTGTACCGTCTCCCTTATTTCACCATATAACCTACAACTGCCTACTTCTACAATTCCTCTAACTTCCTTCCAGGCTCTTGTTTCTACCATCTGTTCCAGCATGTCAAATATTGTTGCTGTCTTCCTGGGGTCTGTGTTGCACTTCAGCCATCCATAGTCCTCTTTTGTATACCCCAATAAAATTTCACTTTGCATTTTCTTTTCCTCGAATTTCTTTAAACGCACTTATTTTGTTCCCTTCTTGAGCTATTTCTTTAGTTTTCTCCATAATTCCTTCCAGTTGTCATATCGCTCTTCATAGCATTCAACAATATCCTTTACCAAATTTCACCTCCTTACTGTACATCTGCAAAATAACATCAACCTCCGTTTTCAATGATTTATCATATTTCGCATATTCATTCTACCACGTTTTCCTTAAACATTCGTTTCTTGCTGTTGCCAAATAACACGCAACCCTTACTCTTGTCTCATTGTGTGGACAGCGAGAGGGCAGAAGAATTGATTGGGAAGAAGATGCACTGAAAGTTCTTTAGGGATGTTGCTGATGTAGCGGATGCGAGATCATGGCAATGGCTTAGAGCTGGGTACCTGACAAAGAGTACTGAAACCATTGTATGTGCTGCGTAGGAGCAGGCCCTACGAACGAGACTGTTCAGGAAAGCAATCGAAGGCAAAGATGTTGTTGCAGAATGTCGTATTTGTGGACAGTTCTCTGAGTCAGTTGCACACCTTGCTGCAGGGTGTTGTGGATTGGCTCAGAAGGAGTACCGTACTCAGAAGGCACCACCAGTATCCTCAGGAAAACCCTAAATCTTTAAAGCACCTGGTTTGGAGCTGGGATTGAGAAACAAACTCCCGGGAATGAATTTCAGCTCTTTCCCGGAGTCGTTTTGAAACTAAATGCAGTATTATTATGTATTTTACTTTCTGCGTAGTTTATTACGTCCTTTAGGGGCGGGTCCAAACAATGGTCCTAAGGTGGTGTGCCAGGGAGGACTATCTTCTGGATTTCTTGGATGTTGATTTTACCAGGGACTTTGTCGGTGTATTTTTCTAATCCCTTCTACACAAGTCCCAAAGCTCCAATAACCACTGGTATTGTTGTGGTCTTTGTGGGCCACATCCTGTTGATTTCAATCTCTAGTTTTTCTGTTACTTTGATGGAGCTGTTGCGTTCAGATGGTATAGCCATGCCTACAAGGATACATTCTTTGTTTGTCTTGTTCTTGATGACCATATCAAGCCTGTTCGCTTTTATCTCTCTGTCGGTCTGTATGGGCATGACCCATAGGATTGTGATCTCGTCGTTCTTTGTGACTGTGTTGGGCTGATGTTCTGTACCATTTGTCCAATGTAAATAAGCTATGTTGTGTCATTCGATGAACTATATTTTTGGTAGCTCTGGGCAGCCCGAAATGATGTGTTCAATGGTCTCCTCATATTTTCCACAGATCCGTCTCTTTCCAGCAGTACCAGGCAGTACTAAGTTAAGCCGGCCAATTAAGGCAAGTTCAACTTTTCCCAGTGTTCCCGCCAGGTTTACCCAGCTCGACTAGGCGAGGGGCGCTGCTCCCTGAGGAATTGCCAGGCGACCTGCTGGTCTGGGCACTTTCCGTCTACCCTTTATTATTATTATTATTATTATTATCTGTAGTGTACAGACGTTTATGTACACAGATCTCGTTTACTCACAAAATTTTGTGCCTAGCTTTTTAATATACCAGTTACAATTTTATATAAAACGACTTGACATCGCACAATAATTTTATTGGGAAATGTTTCAGTCAAAGTATTCGATATTTTTTGGCATTATTTGTGATATGTAGTTTCTGTGAAAAGGAATTTCATTCTCCTGGAGACCACATCTAAGAATGCAGATAGCGGTTACAGGAAAAACTTTAACAATCCCAATGGAGAAATCAACATACTTTTAACAAGGCAAAACAATAATGACAGGTATCTTGCTAATGTGTCAACTGTTGTTAAGTTTTTATGTGTGCAAAGGACTGGAAGGCGCAAGAATTCACCAACGGAGCTGTAAAGTAATTGGAGGATTTGAAAAAGACACGTACGAACAAAATACCTGAACAGATTTGAAACAATAGTGGATCAACAGCAGTATTGTCAAGTGAGGAACAGGTTGAAATCAAAAGGGGAATACGTCTCCCAAGATAAAGAGGACCATGGCAAACTGCCAACCATTTGAAATGTATTTTTGCGTCTGTTTAATGGAAGCCATCCATGATTGATTCGGTGATTAGATTCATGAGCAATTTAATTGATGAACAATTTTATTTATCAACAATATATTTTATGAACACTTTAAAGAAACCTGCGGCACTGCAAATATAAACTTTGACGAAGGATCACCCAAAGCTTTTGCTGTAAAAGATCTCTACAATACTCCCAATCTTCTCTATTGGATCTGTGTTGGATACAAGAATACTTACATCAACAGTACCTCACAAGTATTTTTTTATTAACAAACCTGCGCACCCCTTCAAAACTGATCCTCCATTATATAAAAAAATTACATCAGTTTTTAATCGTATGAAGTCATCTACCTATCTACGGTCTTTCCTCACAGAAATAATTAAAATCATGTGGATTTCTTGGGAAGTTCCTCTTGAATGGAAAAAAAAGGCGTAACAGGTAACTTTCGCACGATTTTAATACATAAGAGGGATAACAGCAATGACCCTTCTAACTTTCGACCAACTACTCTTGAAGCTATTCTTCTAAAATTTTTAACGTCCTCTTTGCGAGACTCTCTTTGTGAATACTTAAAAGATAATAATTTCGTTGAACATCACATTAAAAAAGGCTTCACTTCTAAGATTTCGGAAATTTTGTAACAACATTCTGCAGTTATCGCTCAGATTATGAACATACTTCGCACAAATCAACGCTAGTCGGAACTCTTTTAGGCCTGAAAATGCTTTTATTGAAGTTCACTATAACTTTGAAACTTTTGTTCTGGATTACCTCCATATTCCTGATGAAATTAAGTCTTTAATTGTTGTGGGCTTTTGCAAGGTGATTGTCTTAGTACACTACTCTTTAATATGTGTTTTAACACATTCATTCAATATATCAGGGCTGAAAAATACAACCCACTTGGTTTTTCATCTCAAGATAAGAGCGACCGCATGTTCAATCCTGTACAGTTGTTTTTTTTTAATTCGCAGACGATGCTGGGAGTCCTTACTAATGAGGAAAGAAAGAACAAGCTGCTTTTAATCTGTTTTTTTTATGTTACTAGTTGGCCAACATAAGGGTAAATAAATGTTTCACATTCGGTATCAAAAAATTCACAAGATCTCTTCAATTTCAACCCCAGCATATGTTAATAATAAATCCCCTTGTTATTATGACTTTGAAATGAGCAATCAAGGTCACATATCCAAGCTTCTGTCTGTTTTACAAGATCTTCTTAAACAAATAGATTCTTCACCTATCCGCCCAAAAAATAAATTGTGCGTCTATGATGAATTTTCCCTCTAAAAGGTTGACCTACCTGTAAGTGCCACTCGTAGCTCCATAATTATTGTTCCCAAATGTGCCCTCAAGACTAAATTCTGCCACATCGGTATATTTTTGATAGAATGACCCTAGTTTTCGAGATTTTTTCGAACGTTATCATTCATTATTTCTGCAACAGATTATTTTTCTCACTTTCAACAATGCCTTGACTTTTATGTCTATTTCATCAATAGAAGTGGCTCTTGTTAATCCGGTATCTCCTGCTGCACTGAATGGCGATATTTTATTTGAATGTCGTCATTGAAATTTCAACAGTATTTAGGAAGGTGGCCATTTCTTTGAGGCATGGCGTTTGTTATTAACGATCAGTTGAACTTTTCAAAAACGTTCGTCACCAAAACTATGCTCTTCATCAATTTTACTGATCTTTTTGAGATTTAATCTCCTTTGCATGATAGAGCCATAGGTGGTGCTTTTTTTAAATCTTATAATGGCTATAAAAGTGTTTCATTTTTTTAAAATGACTTGTTGACTATGGTCGGTGAGGATGGTTTCCGTATTTCGGTGGCTTTTTGTCCTTTACTGCTTCTTGTTCTTAACAACACATTTAGCTGACATTTTCTGTAGGGGACAAAGCTCCGCGAAACTGAATATGCCGTCTCTAATCAGCATTAAGCATTTAGATCCTTCAGTTGATAGAGACATAGTAGCAAGGCTCAAAGTTTTCACTTGTCAGCGATGGTACTAAAATACTGTACTGATTATTTCTTCGTTAGACAACGTTGTCATCAGAACATTATCTATCTATCTATCTATCTATCTATCTATCTATCTATCTATCTATCTATCTATCTATCTATCTATCTATCTATCTATCTATCTATCTATCAAACTATCTATCTATCTATCTATCTATCTATCTATCTATCTATCTATCTATCTATAGCTATCTATCTAGCTATCTATCTATCTATCTACCCTTAACATATTAAATTACTATTATGTATTTTGTATCCCCCCCAAAAGGAAACCCCGCCATCTTTTATGCCGTTCAACGGCTCATCAATTTTTCGAAGCAATTTAGTCTTTATTTTGTTGATGTATAGCAGCATTATAAATCGTAAAACTGGTAAGGAGTGTTAATTGTTTATCCCATCTTTATCTTTAGGAAGGGGTTGCAAATTCGACGTTGATTACCCTGNTACTAAAATATGTGGTCTGCGTTGCAAATTTAATGATGTTGGATTTGTTTGGAAAAAATTTGTCTCCAGGTATAATTGCCCTCTCTGAAAACAATATGGACCCTCCCATCACCAGTGATGACCTTTACTGACGCTAAATCTATCTATCTCTTTATCTCTCTCTCTATCTCTATCTCTCTCTCTCTCTCTCTCTCTATCTCTATATCTCTCTCTTTCTCTCTCTCTCTCTCTCTCTCTCTCTCTCCGTCTGTCTGTCTGTCTCTCTCCGTCTGTCTGTCTGTCTCTCTGTCTCTCTGGCTGGCTGGCTGGCTGTCTCTCTGTCTGTCTGTCTGGCTGTCTCTCTGTCTGTCTGGCTGGCTGTCTCTCTCTGTGTGTGTCTGTCTCTCTCTCCGTCTGTCTGTCTGTCTGTCTCTGTCTCTGTCTCTCCGTCCGTCTGTCTGTCTGTCTCTCTCTCTCTATTTGTTAACTTGTTACGTCCCACTGTTAAATATACATAGTATCAGCGTGTAACACTATGAAGTTATTAATCTACCACCTCTCTATTGTCGTTTTAGATATACGAGCACAATTTAGAATATCGCCGGAAGCAAAAAGTGGTAAAATTGGTGATAACATCCAACTTCAGTGTGTCTCACCAGAGAGTTTGCCTCTTGCATTGATCGACTGGGAAAAAAACGGCAAACCACTTAGTGGTTACCAGAATGGGTCCATTCCAGTAAAATCAACAAGACTGATGACAAGTACTTTACTAATCACAAACCTAAGTCTAACTGATGTTGGCTTTTACAGTTGTGTTGCCAGAAATATTTATCTACCAGAAATAAAAGTGTACAGTGCACAAGCTATTGTCAAAATTGATGGTGAGTTTTAATTTTTTAATTTTTTTCTTGTTTTATATTACACTGCGTATGTTCATTGCAATGTTAGTCATCGCTGTCGATGACAGTTTTTCTGTTTTGAATTTGCCCTTAGTTTTGTACCAGTGCGTGCTAGATGACCTAGTGAGTGATCAGGTCTAAAATTTCAGACCAATTGCCATTACAAGTACGATGTTAGTATGGATATTACTTGGAAATAACCTGCGTATTCTCTGCATAGGCTTGTTTCCTTCTGCTCTCAGGTTGCGCTTGGCTTTATGCAGGATAGTATTTTTCTGAACAGACCAGGAACATTAGTGAAGATTTAATGCAACTTGCTTTGCTAGAGACAGTGTCTATGACCCATTGTTTCATGTTTAGCTTGAGAAACTCTTGTATCATGGCAATACCATACCTTAGAGTAAATTTCATTTCAGACTAGAGAAGTTACTTAAACATTATTTTGGGGGGGTATAAAAACGCGACCAACCATAAACACACACATGCACACACATGCACACACATGCACACACATACACACACAAACACACACACACACACACACACACACACACACACACCCTCACTTTTTCGAGTTGCATGCAGAGCTTCAGTACGAATCTTAAATCTTGCTGATTTGCAAATAGACCACAAATAGCGTAACAATGTATCGATGGATGAGGTTACAAGGTGACAAGATCTTCTCATAAAATTACTGATCTTGGCTTCGATTGTGTGACTTAAGATTGTTCACTAGTCTAGCTTTTGATAAATGACATCTACCACTCATAGTGTTCTTCATTTCCTCCAGAATATCATCAGGTATTGCTCTTTCATCCTACTTTTTTAGAACACACTTTAATACAGCATGATATACACACTCCTCTTCAAGTTCTTTACATCCTTTCCTGATTTTTCTCCTTCATTGGAGACGGTCTGCAGTTATCACTTCCCAGTTATTCACATCAGTCTCCAGCAGTTTCAAATTGCTCTCCACGACAGCCTTAAACCTTTTTCTTGGCTGGTGTTGTTGACTTTTTACGTCGGATAACTCACCAGAAAACAAAGAGTTTTTTTCTTCCATTCTTACAAGGTGTCTGGTCCAGCGCATCTGATTCTGGATGATACACATCTCAATGCTGGTGCTGTTGGATTGTTCAAGGACTGCAGTATCAGGTGTGGAACTATTCCTAGTGATGTTAAGGATTCTCTTGATGCAATTGTAATGATACTTTTCCAAAAGTTTGAGGTATCGCCAATATGTAGTCCACGTTTCTTAGCCATATAACAAAGACGTAAGCACACATGCTTTACAAACACTAATTTTTGTCTTTGGTGTAATTCCTCGATCTGACCATACGCGTTTCTTCAGTTTACCAAAAGCAGAGCTGGGTTTGGCTATTCAATGGTTTATTTCGGCATGAAGAGTGCAATCCATACACAGAGTACTACTATGATATACAAAACTATTAGGCCAGGTCAATAAAAGCTAGATATAATGGTACCCGCTGGTCCATACACTTCTCCGTAAGTTGGCGAGTAGTGAATGTTATATCCATTGTGCCACGTGCAGCCCAGAAAGTGTCCTAGCTGTAACGAAAGTGCACAGAAGTTTATCATGAAGCATGTTTTTGTCTTCCAGGAGATTAAAGATAGTAACATCGTTCTCATCAAGCCAATTTCAAGGTTTGGTCTTTCTGAGGTCTAGAACATCAGCATCTTTATTGTACACTTGTGATTTGAACTGTTCCCAGGTTCACAAAAAATGTGACCTTATTAGATTTATTCCTGAGAGTTTCACGTACTTACGTACTTCGTAACTTGGAAACATCAATGTACTAAGACACTTTTAATCCAGTTGCTCTGGCCTTCTTTCTAATATACATCTTAATTTTAGTACGAACAAATTTATGGTCAATACAGCAATCTGCACCCTGCATGACTCTTACTGTACACGTTTCTTGAAGGACACTCTTTCATGTGATGATATAGTCTAGAATGTGCCCATGTTTTGATCTAGGATATATCCATGTTACCTTGTGGATGAATTTTTGTTGGAAGAAGGTGTTGCACAGTGCTATTCTGATTTCTATGCACAGCTGGAGAAGAGAAAGGCCATTATCATTTGTCTTACCAACACCATATCATCACAAGGCATCCCAGGTGTTGTGATCACTTCCAGCCCGTTAGTTAAAGTCACCGAGTATCAGTAACGTTTCTGTCTTTGGTATTCCTGGGGTACAATTTCTCAAATCTTGATGAAACGCTATGGTGGTATCCTGGCTACTGTACAATCTAGGAAAATACACTGAAGCAACAGACAGATAATGTGCACATGTTAAAGGTGCTCTTAGATACATGATTCGACCACGCAATTGCGTACGGTGGCTCCAACTGGGAAATGATCTTTCTCCGGATGGCAAAACCTCCAACCTTTTTAACTCCTTCAGGATCGCCTTTCAAGAAAAAAGTGTATGCAGTACCTCTTTTAGTAAGCTTTTCTTCTTCACCCAACCGAGTCTCAGATAAAGCAACAATGCCCACTTTGTTAACCATTTTAAGGTCACCTTTTTTAGTTCCTTCCCACCTCTTTTGGTTTTCTCCTCATGACTTGCCCATGCCACCTGAGCCTGGCTTCTCTAGCTTTGTCCTTAATACTTGCTACATTTACAAATTTCCTGATGTCCTCATTTATTCTGTGTTCATGTAGAGAGATTCCACATATCCATCCAAGCATTCGCATCTCAGTGCATTCCAAGCGTTGCTCATCCACCTTCCTTAGAGCCACCATCTCCAAGCCATATAGAAGTACAAGTCTAATCACTCTTTTGTATATCTTTGCCTTGAGCTTCACTGCCATTCTCTTGTCACATACTATGTCACTCACCCCTCTCCACTTCGACCAAGCCTTCTTCACTCTTGCTCTCACTTCCTCTCAACATCCTCCTCCTCTTCTTTCAATCGTAGAGCACAAGTAGCAGAACTGGTCTACTTGTTTTATGACTTCTCTATGTGCATCTCTCACTGCCCCTTGCTCCTGTGCTTCTCTACTGGACTACATCACCTCCGTTTTCCTGCGGTTTACCTTTAGTCCCTCAGCTTCCAAAGCTCTCTGCCAAGCTTGTAACTGTTCCTGAAGCTCCTTCTTGGTACCGGCTGTGATGACAAGGTCATCCGCAAACAGTAGTTCATCTATCAACCCGTTTCTGACTTCGGATGATATTGTATCGATGACCACTGTGAAGAGGAATGGACTTAGGGTAGAGCCCTGATGTAGTCCAACTCTGACCATGAATGCCACAGAGTCCCCTGCACCACATAACACCTTGGTGTGGCATTTTTGATAGAGACTTTTTATCACTTTCACCAGTTTTTCGGTCACCCCTCGCTGTCTGAGGCAACAGAAAACTAGTTATCTCGCCACCCGATCATATGCCTTTTCTAGGTCCACAAAGGCCGTATATAGGGGCTGATTGCCCTCCAGCGCCTTTTTCTGCCTTTGCCTCATGATGAAGATGGATCCCACAGTTCCTTTTCCTGGCATGAAGCCAAACTGTATATTGTCCACCCTTATTTGTTTCCTCAGTCTTTGTTCCAGTATTCTTTCATAGACCTTCATCACATGCTCCAACAGCTTTATTCCTCTGTGGTTACCACACTCAGCCACTCTTCCCTTGTTCTTGAAAATTGAGATTAGGGTGCTATGTTCCCAATCTTTAGGAGTGCTTTCCTCATTCCATGATCTTGTTTAACATCTCAAGCAACCAGTCAATACCTTAATCTCCCAATGCCATTAATGCCTGTAGTTCCGTGGGTCCAGCAGCTTTACCTGTCTTCATAGATCGGAGTGTCTCTACTACGTCCTCTCGCTGTATTTGCAGTTCTGGGCCCTCTACCTGATGCGCCTCTTGAAGCATCTCTCTGCTGTTTTGCAGATTGAGGAATTCTTCGAAATACTCCTTCCATCTCTCACATATTGATTTGCCCTCTATAATCAAGTCTCCTTTCTTACGTTTTATTACCACCGTGTCGCCAGTGTACCTTTTCAATCATCCCGTGCCTTTGCTATCCTGAAGATTTTTTTCTCTCCTTCCTTTGTGTCCAGATCCTGATACAACTGCTCAGACGCTAGTGCTTTTACCCTTGCCACTACTCTCTTTGCTTCCCTTTTCAGTGCTTTATATGCTTCATGTGCCTCTTGATTGTGGTTGCCTTTCAGGCCTTTAAAAGCCTCTTTCTTTCTCTTTAGTGCCACTTGGACTTCACTGCTCCGCCACCATCCATCTTTTTGAGATGGTCTTTTTGCTTCTACGACAATCTATTTCATTTGTTCCCAAGCTTTTCCCACCGTGTCTGCTGGTTCCAGGTTTCTCTTCTTGTTAAACACATACGTTTTATATTTCCTGCCTATCTCTTCCTCCTTGAGCTTCCATACTTGGATCTTTCCTTTGCGTCTTTTCATGACCTTCTTTTTTCTCTTCACTCTCAAATCAGTAGTCACAACCAGTCTGTGCTGAGTCATAGCAGGCTCCCCTGGTATCAACTTACAGTTCGTGACCTCTGACCTGTTTTTCTTCCTTACTGCTATCTAATCAATCTGGCTTCTATTGTTTACACTTCTGTAGTTTATAAGGTGTTCCTCTTGCTTTTTGAACTGCGTGTTTGTGATTACAAGGTCGAATACCTCCACAAATACCAGCATTCTTTCTCCTTCAGTGTTACGGTCGCCATAGCCTTTACCTCCATGATACTTTTCAAAAGCATCGTTCTTTGCTACGTGCCCATTCAGATCCGCACCCAAGACAATCCTCTTATCATCTGGTATACTTCTAAACAATGCCTCCAAATCCTCATAGAAGTCATCTTTCTCTTGGTCTCTACACCCAATCTAAGGAGCATATGCTGAGGCAACGTTTATAATCCCTTCTCCACTGGCTAATTTGATCATCATACACCTGTCACTAATCCTTTTCACTTAAATCACATTTTCTTTCTCCTCCTCGCTGCAGACGATGCCGATTCCATTCGTTCTAGTGGACGTTCCATAATACATGAGTCTGTATCCTTGCCCAATCTCAGCTGCTCTCTCTCCCTTACATGTCTTTTCCTGTATGTACATTATATCGATCTTCCTGCGTCTCATGACGTCCACGATCTTCCTACCTTTCTCTGTCATGCTTCCTACATTTCAAGAGCCTATTCGAATTTTCTTCACAAGAACCCTTCTTTTTCAATTGTAGTCTATCTCCTCTTTGTGCCCCTTGCTCTCTCCTCACAGGGTCCAGGGCTTGATCCTGCACGTTGCTTGTGGGGGACGCCCTAGCTTCATCTTGCCTTCGTGAAGTGTCGAGATTCATGATTTGTTTTATGCCAATTCTTTAACCCGGGTGGCAGGGTCTGATGGCAGCGGTGCACCAAGCCTTTGGTTTTTGATCTACTCACAAGTCAGTGAGGAATTTTGACCCAATACCTGGGTGAGCATTTGTATATATGTATATGTATGCCTGTTTCTCTATGTAAATTTTATAGAAGTTTTGAATTATTTATTCATGTTTATTACATTTCTTTCAGCATATAATTCATAGACAGAAAAATGTCGATTTCTTGTTGATAATATATTTTAATAAGCTTGAAATTTTCGACTGTTACTGAGATCTCAGTAACAAGAATTCGTTTCTAGCCTTTTTAACCGAACTTTTAACCATATAAATGTCAGAAGTTAAGGCTTTAACAGAACGATCACACATTAAAATCTGCCATTACTTTGGTCCAGGTGCCATGTATTTCCTAGTTACAACCCTTATGTGGTTCATGCTCTTAGTATCCCAACGCCAGTATCAACTGCAGATGGTATCCATTTCATAAGCCCCTATTGGCCCCATACTACTGCGATGTCTGAAGTAGCATCGTGACCAGACTAGACATTTGAAAGAAATTTGTTAGAAGAACGTTTTTCCCCTTTTTTTCACCACCGCATGATAGCATTAATTGTAGTTTTCCTAGTGACATTCGATAGGACATTTATGTTTTCATTTGTAATATTTCCTGCGTTATACTGCTTATTAATGCATAAGGTTTCTTTGTGACTCCTAGCATCTCAAGAAATGCCCTATTTTGTGAAAAGACCTTCGTCCCTAGTTGCTACAAGGAGTAGCCGTGTAGAATGGCCTTGTGTTATTCTTGGTGTTCCTGCGCCAGATATAGAATGGCTTAAGGATGACCAGCTGATCTCCAATACATCAGAGAGATTTATATTGACAACAGGTAGTCTCCTGTTTACATCCGTCAAAGAAACAGATGCCGGGGGATATTCATGTAAAGGAACTAATCGACACGGAGCCGTAACATTGGCATCTCCGGTGCCCTTAGTAGTTGCATGTAGGTATTTTTTGTGAACTGAAAATTGCTGTCCATGTAGAGCATTACTGTTTGGTTCTGTTTGCCAGTAAGATCAAAGCTATTTTTCATAATACAATATAAATGGAAGAAAAGCAAAAAGAAACAATTGTTCTTCTTTAAACTTGAATTAGCCGTTACTGGCATTGCCTTCCTTCTCTGCTGTACTCATAAAGAAAGAAGGGGGCAGAGAGAGAGAGAGAGAGAGAGAGAGAGACAGACAGGCAGACAGACAGACAGACAGAGAGAAAGAGAATAAAAGAGAGATGGTACATCGTTTATAGTTGTCTAGTGTTTCACACTGGTTACATGGTTACATATTTGCAGATTTAACAGCTGGATTTATTTTGTTGGCAATAGACCTATAATAGTAAGAGACGTATTTATGTTTTTGCATTTCAATTTAGAGGTCATTTTTTCGGAGGTTTTTTGTCGGCAGTAACATTGCTGTTTTTAGTTGCAACGTTTAAGATTTGGACAGCAAAACATGTTATTTCAACCACAAATTTTTAATTCCCTTAATCCTCTTTATTTCTTATGGTTTTGGTTGCAAGTTGTCAAAACCCCTGTCGTTTTTTTTGAGATGGTTCTTAATTGAAGGGAAGCTTTTAATTGTTATTGCCAAGAAACACTTCTCTAGGATAAGTAGCCTGACCTTTTGTCATTTTAACAGATAGATTTGAGCCTCTGCAACGTTGGTGATTGGATTAAAAGTATGTACTTTTGCTAAGAAAATTAAGTTAGACCGACTCACCATTACGTCTTTGGTTCTCTACAGTGCATAATGTTCTAGTACGCAAAAACGAAAACACGGCAGATGCAAAAGATTACCTACTCATAACTGAATATTATGTATATACATTATACGAGCTGCTAAACTTGTTTCTATGCGACCACTTTTATACAAACAAGATATCATCAGAATAAGCAGGAGGAAAGAGAGGAGTTTGAGAATTCGGAACAACTCCTTATTAAAAAACATTCTCAAGGAAGTGAAATTAAACCATCGAAGTATAATTACTGTATGGCTAGATTGTCGCAAAACGTTTTATTCCATTCCACGCGCTTTATTTCTAGAATCATTGAGACCAGCCAAGGTACCTAATCACCTGCTTACTCAGGTAAAAAGCCTTACAGAGTTTTTGTGCACAGAGTTAAAACTTAAGGGGAAAATGGTTTGATAATATCAAAAGTAAACACGATCCTTAAAGAGGTTTTCAACGAGTCTCCATATTACTGTTTGTTTTGGGGTTAAATCCATTATCATTTCCATTGAAAAAGTTAAAGGGTATGGTTTTGGGAAAAATAGGAAGTTACAACATATTCATAACTTTTTCGTTGATGATTTGAAACCACATGCTACAAAAATTAAGGAACAATTTGACATCTTTGCAACTTTTCCCAGAGATATTTCGAAAAAGGAAAGATCGTATTATCAGAACCATTTGCCATCAATAATTTTATCACCCAGCCTATATCTAATGAAGATTGCCACAGATACCTAGGAATTGACGAAACCATTCTTACCATGGACAAATAAACAAAGAAAAAAATAAGTGAAAAATACCTTAGACGACTAAGGAAAATCTGGTCATCTGAATGATCTGATTTTAACAAAGTATTTTGCACACAACAGTTTTCCAATACCTGTTCCTATGCCAAACCATAGGCGTAATTATATGAACGAGTGCCGAAGTAGACCAACTTGATGTCAAGTAGGATGCCTTTATGCATGACAATTTTCATTCCAGTAGTGATGTAGACAGTCTATATCTGAACAGAATGACAGGGCGCAGATGATTAAAACAAATTTAAACCATGTGTGAAAGTAGAATTATTTTAATACGTCAGCGTATTTGTAAGGAATAAAAAGAGAAATAAGCTACTTTAATTTCAAAGAGGAACGAAGAGGAACGAAAGAGGAACGAAAGAGGAACGAAAGAGGAACGAAAGAGGAACGAAAAAGGAACGAAAGAGGAACGAACGTCTTTTCAAGGCAAGGGCAAGAACTATTACTTAATAATGATGTGAAGAACTCAATCTATTGAAAATAGAGGGAATTATAAAACCAGTATATCCATAAAAACGTTGACATACCTGTAATCAATTCAAAGAGGAAAGACAATTCAATGGGTTTACTAGGTGAGGAATATTTAACTGCTATTCGTGACCAAGAATTGCTCATGAAATACTTGAGGTGGAAAACACAGATTGATTCTAGAATAAGATCAAACAATAGACAAGAAATACGGTCTGTGTAAGGCCAATGTTGAAGATGTAAACCATATCATATGCTCTTGCAATGGACTGTCTCCTCATTACTATTTATCATCAACAAAAGGCACTCACATTACAAATGCAATAATAGGAATGACCTAGAATATGTTTTTTTAATTGACGATATAGAGTCTTGGTTGAACCATTTTGTCATAACAACAACAATAAAAGTTGCAAATAAAAAAACAAATGCTTTTCATTTGGGACAAAGACAGAAATGATGCTCAATTGTTGAATGTAGTTGCCATGGAGACATAAAGCTTGTCAAACAGAAGAACAACTAGCTCATGACTTATCGTCCACTAATTCGAACTATGCAGATATTGTAACAGACATGCTAGTTCGAAATTTCTCCAATCGTAATGGGTGCACTTGGATATGGCTTAAAAAGCCTTACAATAAACAGCCCTTATTCAACGAAGGTGAAACAATCTATCATATTGAAAAATAAGAAATATATCTGGTACATGCTTACTTGGTTCTCTATGTTTCACGTCGAGCAAAGATGGCTTGTAATGAAGGTAATGGCATTAAAACCCTGCCACGGTTTGATAGTCTTGTCTAGTTGTAGTGATGCCAGATTTTTTTTCTCCGAGATTTTAGCAGTGTACCGAAGGCATTAATTATTGTTGATGTACGATGTACTCATCAGTTCTATTGTCACATTCTCTTTTTAGTTATTGACTATACTTTCAAAAAAGATCCCCAAAGCATCAAAGTCAGCGTTTTCTCGACAATACGGTTGCATTGCCAACCACCAAGAAGTTATCCACCAGAAATAAAGCTCATTTGGTACTTTGAATTTAACAAAATTTCCTTCAGTGCGAATATTTTTATGGAGTCGGATGGAACTTTAGTTATCAAACGTGCCGAATCAAAGCATAGCGGACTATATTTTTGTGTTGCAGAGAATAAAAGCACCAAAGAAAGGCGGTCGTCGAGGAAGGCAACAGTCACAGTTCAAGGTATGTTTTTTATTCGTACTGATTCAGGTTATGCAAACCAGACGCTCACATACATACATACATACATATATACATACATACATACATACAATCACACATATATACATACATACACCCCCCACCCAATCCAACCGCCATATATATATATGGGGGTTATATATATACATATATATATATAAATAAGCTACTATATACAGAAAAAAATTTAAACGATTTAGATATTCCTAAATATATGGGTGAAAACATCTCTATATATACATATATATATATACAGATGTATTCACCCATATATTTAAGAATATCTAAATCGTTTAAATTTTTTTTTCTGTCTGCTTTTGTCTGTCTGTCTGTCTGTCTGTCAGTCAGTGTTTCTCTTTCTCTCTCAGATTTGCATGATTGAGAAAGAAAAGAGACACAGTGATATCGGCATACCTCGGGCATAGGAGATATGATCGTACTGTTTTGTATGCGCTGGTAAAATTAAGATATTCTGATAGATATTGTGAGCGTTTGATGGGTGTCTTAAAAGTGTGAAATAATTTATTACACTTGCACTGGGAAGAAAGGAAAGGAACAGACTTTTACATAACACTTTACTTAAGGTATTAAAATTTGACTTTAGGTCACACAGTCTCTTACGTTTGTGTGGTTGAGGTGTTTTAGTATATTAGCTGAAAGTTTAGTTGGGATCATATCAATGTGGAACAGTTTATTAGTAGACTGCCCAATCCTTGAAGATATGCAGTTTTTTGAGTGATAATTTTTGGGATTTTTCACCCCTATTAAGGGCGTTGGTTGAAACCAAAGCAATTGTTTTTGAATGTGTCAAAAAGCTGTGAACTTTCAATGCAATCCATGATAATAACATAGAAAGAGCATTCATTTTCCTATTATTAATTTGTACTACTTCTCCGCAATCAGGAAGACAAGAAATTAATCAATAAGTGGATAATGTCATTGTTATGCCAATCAAGTGGTTTATCAAAATGCGGTTTTTGTCATGTAGATGGTAATTTATGTCATAAGCTGTGTATTAATTTACCATCTCTGTTTTCTTTAATTGCTTGTCTCTTTTCACCCTGAAGTAACACCCACAATCGAACCATTGCAAAATAGGACTGTTTTCATTGGTACAAGTCTCAACATTACCTGCAAAGCTATTGGATTTCCATTACCGATGGTTATCTGGTATCGTGGTGATATTCCGATGACAAACAGTAGCGTATTATCACTTCGTAATATTAATGGATCCAATGTGGGAGTATATACATGTGTTGCAGTCAATTCAGCTGGAAAGGCATCGCACTCAATTCAAATTTCCATTAAAAGTAAGTTACTCTTTCTTTTTCTTAGGTTTCTGTTGGTGATGTAAGGTAGTATTTGGTTGATAAAGAGTAGTTTCTCTGCTTAGGTTCAGGAGTTAACGTCATTCTTGAATATCTGGAGGATTGAATAGGCGTTGCTATTCATCAGCAACTCAACTTTCAAAAGATACAACGTAGTTAAGAGTAGATAACTTTTATTTTGTTAATAGTATTAAATGACCTTTACGTTTTGCTCCGGTAATGCTCATCACACCTTTTTGTTATTTAAATATTAGCTGGTACTCCGTTGAAAACTTTGTAAAGTCTAGATTAAAGGTAATTTCTTACGTTTCCCATACAAATCGATATGTATTTGTATATAACGATATTCACAGGTGTATACCTATGTAATTCTGTATGGTGATGATGCAGGTAGCACATTTTAGAAGGTACACTTTTGCTTAAGTGTGTTGTACGCAAACACAAGGACCCAAACTTGGTACATAAAGCTGATATTCTGACGTGCCAACAATTTTGGGATGGCCGCCTGTCAGATCTAGTAATCTTTTTGCTGTGTCAATTGTCTTTTTCTTCCTTAAGTAATTAGACTGATAAAGCGGAGGTCTATATATTTACATATCTATATGACCAGACCTGAACTACCACAATTTGTTTAAGACTGCCACAACATGTTTCGAACCCGGCACGTTGGGTTCTCAGTCCATTGACTAGTCCACTGCACTACTGACGGGTGCAATGAAATAGTAAATAAAGTAAAAAAAATATTCAAATTAAATAAAATAAAAAAAAGAAAATAAATAAGTAAATCAATCAATTAATCAATCAATCAATAAAAATAAATATAAATATTCCACCAATCAGTCAAGTACAACTCTTAGTATTTAGAATTAAATTCTTTTTCATTTCATGAACTTGTTTATTTATGCTCAGCTACTTTTCCAGAGTTGCTTTAATCATCATCAGGCAATTGGAAAGATGGAAAGTTCTGGTTAATTGTAATACTTAGTGGAATTGATGTAGTTTGTAAATTATATTGTATTTATGTATTGTATTTATGTATTGTATTTATGTATTGTATTTATGTATTGTATTTATGTATTGTATTTATGTATTGTATTTATGTATTGTATTTATGTATTGTATTTATGTATTGTATTTATGTATTGTATTTATATACATGTAGTTATGTAAGCAGCCGCTGGTTTGTTTTTCTGGGTTTAAATATGAAAATGGTGAATTCGAATCATCTCAGCTTCCAGCAAAGCTGCTGTACTAATTCTCCACTTTCTGACTATATTCATTAAACTGATCTTCCTGCAGAGTATCAATGTGATTATGTAATTATTTAAATACTAATGAACAAGTAGGGAGACAGTAGGTCAAACAGTCTGTGGCATGCCATGTATGGGGCCAAAGGCAAGGCATATTTTTGCATACACAACCTGCAATATTTAGTAAAACCGTTTATTTGTGCGTTGTAGGTTTGGACATCCAATTGAAAGTTCCTGTTGTTAAAATCTGTGTCTAATAACAATGTCAACTTGTGTTTTGCGAGTCTTCATGATGGCTGATCTTATGTTTTGCATAAGAACAGGAATATATTTGGGAAGACGTCTTCTCATGTTACATTTTCTTTTTAACTGTTTTTTTAGGTTTACCTGTACTTGTGAGTCAACTGCAAAATTATACAGTCATTGTGGAGCAGAAAGCTTTACTGTTTTGCCGATTCCACGGCATTCCCAAACCCAATGTTGTCTGGTATTTCGTTGGTAGTAATAGCATAAAGAAACTTGCAGATAACAGTCTTGGCAATGTGACAGCAGATGGGTTTTATATTGCAACAATAAAGAAGGAACATGAAGGAAAGTACATTTGTTATGCTAGTAACATAGCTGGCACCACAAGTGGAGAAACGTTCTTGAGAGTACTTGGTAGGTTAAATTTTGAATAAATCTTTAATTTTATATATCGTCCTAGTTTTGTACGATGACTAATAGCACATAATATTGAAGTCAAAAAGAGCGAAATATGGCTGGATGCCTTGACAAGGTCAAAACCCTGGTGAGGAGACTACTTTGCTGCAAACAAAGCATCAAACCAAATTTTCGTCATCAGATTAGGCTAGTTTTTGGTTGAGAATTCGCAATTTTTGTCTTGTATATCATCCTGGGCAGTGGGCATGTCTGGCTCTCGGGCTCGGCATGCAGTGGAGAAGTAAGTTGACTCCTCCCCTCCACTAGTCTGGCTGTAGCACCTTGAGCAAGTGCTAGAAACCCCTATGCTTCTCTTACCAGGGTCACGGTGGCCTTCTCAGCCTCGAGGTACTGCAAGCCAGCAGTATCTTGAGCCAGTTCCTTAGCCTGGAAATGAGAGGTATGTTGCGACTGCCAGGGCACGCGGCGTAAAACTTTTGCCAAATTATTATGCGGACAGAACATAGAGTACTAATGCCGAATCGGTCGAGGCCTGGATTTGGGCAAAGAAATGAGCAAGGGAAGCCAATCATTGACTTTCCACACAGCGCGGGAATGGCAGTGCTGAATGCTTTCTTCAAAAAACGTATGACAGTGGAGGCAGAAAAACCCAGATAGATTACATTGTGGACAGAAGAAATTGCATACGGAATATAAAGGATTGTAAAGTAATACCAGGAGAGGCTGTAGCCAAGCAACATCATTTATTGGTTGCAGACCTAGTACTAGAAAGCAAGCAGAAAGGGAATCAGAAGTACGAGCCCAAGATAAGGTGTTGGAAGCTGAAGGGGGAAGCTGTGTGTGCTGAGTACCGGGAGGCTGTCCATCGGCAGTTGCCGGGTAATATCATGGAGTGGAGTTGGAGTCAGATGGCCACGGTAATGAGACAAATTGCAATATAAGTGATTGGTGTATCATCAGGGCAGAGAAAAGCAAGCAAGGAAACCTGGTGGTGGAATGACGAAGTCCAGCTTGCTATCCAGGAAAAGAAGGAAGCAAAGAAGCAATGGTTTAACAGCAGGGATGATCAAACTAAACGACGACGTGACCAGTGTAACAAGGCAGCTAAGATGACGTTGGCACGAGCAAAGGCGAGGTATACAAAGATTTGTACAAGAAGCTGGAGGAAAAGGATTCAGAAAATGAGGGGTATCGACTAGCGAAGCAGAGAAACCAGAAAAGTAAAAACATACAGCATGTAAGAATGATAAAAGGAGAGAATGGTGCAATTTTAACGGACAAAGATGACATCTTAACAAGGTGGAGGGACTACTTTGAGTCACTAATGAACGTCGAGAACCCAAGGGAAAGAAGAGAAGAGAGAACACGCGAGATCGAACAAGAAGTCATGGATATTATCAGAGAGGGGTGAGTATGGCGATGAAAAGAATGAAGAAGGGGAAAGCGCTAGGACCGGATAGTATACCTGTAGAGGCATGGATCAGTATAGGGGATGCTGGACTGGAATTCATCACGGGACTGTTCAACAAAATACTAAAATGTGAACAAAATACACCAGAAGAGTGACGGCAAAGCATTCTTGTACCCATGTACAAGAACGAAGGGGAGGCACAAAGTTTTGGAAACTACCGTGGCATAAAGCTTATGAGCCACACGATGAAACTATGGGAACAAGTGGTCGAGTCAAGACTACGCAGGATAGTAACAATCAGTGGGGAGCAGTTTGGGTTCATGCCTGGCAGGTTATATTCAGTGGGTATGACGAGCAGACGAGTTTCAACATTGTTCAACATCGTAGGATAAGTTAAGACAATCAGTTCACCTTCGTATCTATTGACATAGTTCGTTTTTGAATTCCATTTCTAATTGAAAGTCGAATATCACGGTGAGTTAATAGACAGTTTGGGAAAGACACACAGATCAATTAGTCGCGATGGCAGCAAAGAAGGCGGATGTGTGTTCTTGTACTTTAGCAGTTTTTCTTATACTGACATTGTTTGAATGACAAATGGAAATGGTAATTACAATGCATTGCAGTACATAGGTTTCATTATCGTTTGAATACTTAAAAGCTACTTTTCTATAACATTTTCAGAAAAAAAAAGTTGATACAACGTTTTTAGATATTTACTTAATCATAATGTTATTTATGAGTAAAGATGTTGAGCTCTGTCCCGGCCCAATAGACATGAAGATATTTAAAGAGATTGGTATGAATATCTATTACACCTAAATGCACGAGGCCTATTCAACAATTTTGAGGGAATATCCGAACTTCCCAATCGTGGAACGATATATATACTGATTTTACCTGAATCACATATCTCTCCAAGTGACAACGGACTGTTATTTCACATCGAGGGATATAAGTTCATAAACAGACCTTGAAGTAATGGAAATGTGAAGGTGTTGGTTTCTACGTCAAGGATTCAATTCAGTCGACCAGAAAATTAGATTTGGAACAGTATGACGTTGAAACTATTGCTATCGAAATTTCAACACATAAGGCTGAATCTTTGTAATATTTTGCTGAATTTTTGTAAAATTGATTATCGTCCACGGCATGATTCAAATTATCTTTCAAACCAGTTTAATAAAGAGCTACAAAATCTTTTATCCAAAGCGCCAAATGTCGTATTTAGAAGTATTTATCTTTTAGGGGTTGTAACGTAAACTATTGGGAAGTTAATGACAGCAATAAAATAACTTATTGTAGTGATTTAAATCTTGTTACTACAAAGATACAGAAAAACAAGCTTGAATCATTTGAAACAAAATGAGAAATGCTATTGTACAAGACCGACCAGTACCCACTTTGAACAAATTCAAACAAAATGCCTGCATGCGGGTAAAGAAATGATAGAACGAGTAGAAATACTATTGGAACCTTTTATAGGTATAAAAGAAACACTAACAATATATGGATGTATGATAGAAATGCCTAAACACATCTTGAATTTCGTTGAAAATCATTTGCCTATTTCTAAGCTAAGATCTTTGTTGATGTGTCTATAGATATCAGAGATGAAAACATTTTAATGTTTTTTAAACTAAAATAAACATTTTTTATTTAAGTAATATGTATTAGTTGTAGTTCTAATATTTTATACCATATAATTTTGTTATTTACCAATACCCCCAGATGACATGTTACCTATTAAGGACGTCCTAAGGACACCTTTTGAACGTATCGAGTGTCTTGAAGACTCCTCTTTGACGTAGCGTGTTTAACAGGAAGTGTTAAGTCGGAGCCATGCTCATCGTTTCGAATTTCGTCTTTGGGCTTGTATCTTTGGTCAGACCTCTCATTTGTTGTGAAACGTTGTGCTTCTATTTGTAATCGACAATTACTTTGTAATTTCTTGTGTCGCTTCAAATGACATTTTCTAGTTGTTTAATCTAACTTTAATTTAATTTCTTATATTATTTACTATACCATGCACAACCATATATTTTAATATTTTTTTTATGCAAACAAAGTGAAAGAAAAAAGCTGGAAAAATTAGTAACGTTCTTATGGTTTGAAAGTAAACTGTGTTTTGTTTCAAATACTGTTAACGCAATGAGTATTGTCACGAGCATTATATTTCACAAAGTGGTAAGATATACTTATTAACTCAACTAATACATGCCTGTCGATATCGACACTCATTTGAGCTGTTAATAATATCAAGACTGCATCGAAGTGGCTACCTGTTACTCTTAAACGCAGTAATTTAGACGTTTCGTTTTATGAAGTATTTGTTAGCACAGATGGATACTTCTGACCATAGAAATACTAATATGATCATAGAACAGGTTTTCTTTCTTGGTATATGTATTAGAATATCTGTAAATCTACTGTTGTCGGATATCTTCAGTAACGGTCACGATGGTTGAGCCATCTTCCGGTTGTTGACTTTGAAATCTGAATATCTTGCTTTCTCTAATTGGCTTCCCAAAGTTGAAGGTTTTTGCAAAAGCTACAACGTATTTGTTTATTTCATGAATAAATTAATTTGACCATTTGACATTAGGATTGCTTGAATGGGAGGTAACATCAGTTTAATTTGCCAGTCATGTTATCCATTCCTTTTCTTGAAACTCCAATGTTCTTATGTCTTGCCCTTCAAGAAAGGATAGAGCTTCATTTGGAAAGATTGAGCACCCGCTCAAACATCGTAGCTTCACATAACCAAGGTGCCTCTCACATAGTTATGGTAAAACTTTATCCTGCACCTCAGTTTCATCAAGTAAACTTTGGAATTGACAAGGAGTTAGTCCACGTAATAAGATTCAATTTACTACCTTGACAACAAGATCTGTTGGAACAGGTACTAACTTTCTTCAATCAAGATTGATTTTTTTCGAAGAAAATTATTTAAAACAACCGTAACTGTTTCAAGTTCTACTCTTTATTAAAATCAACTGTTCCGTTACAAACAAGACACTGATTTCTCATGATATTCGATAGAAAAATAAAGGACTGTCTAACTGTCTTTGAAAACGGTCTTTCTTTTCCCACTTTTTTGCGTTTGTTGGCACTTATCTTGCTATCACGGTATTTCAAACAAAATGGACTTGAGTCTATCTTGTTGCTATTTCTACAATCATACTCACATTCTTAGGCAAAACAGGGATTAAAGACTTGGCTGCAATTTAAGTAGAAACAGTTAATATATGCTTTGTACCCAATCAAAATTCCTCCACGTTTTTTTTTGGTGGTATTTATTATATCAAAATCTGTGTGTGAATTGTAAAATCGAATTTATTTTTGGAAAGGGTACCGTTCAACTTGGGTAAATCATTCTATTCACTATTTGCCGATTTTAAAAAATTGTCAGTGTAATCAAACTGATAAACATCGTTTGACACTAGTTATTTATGCGATGACTCTCTCTCAAATATTTGAATTGTAAATTGAAATATTACTATTTCTGTATTTGTTCTTTAGTTCCTCCGAAGATAGTCCAGCCCTTGAAGAACATCACTGTTAACCAGTCAGCAGTAGTAAAGCTTGTATGTAACGTGTCAGGTGACCCAGTTCCAGTCTTCCGTTGGTATAAAGATGATGAGCCAGTGATGGAAAGTTCAAGTGTACTAATACGTGAAAACAGCCTAACCATGGCTAATTTGAATTCTACCAATACAGGGTGGTACGAATGTAAAGCGAATAGCACACTTGGTATGGTTTCTACCAAAGGTCATCTTTCAGTACAAGGTAGGTGTAGTTTTATCCAGCAAGAAACGATAAATTAAATTTACCTGTAGAGATATATAAACTTGTTTTCTTAATAGTAGTGCTTTCGGACTCATTTATCTTCTAAATGGACTTAAAAGAGACAACAAAGTGTTCCTAAATTTGCTTTGAATTATTACCTTTACGTAACTCTTTTTAAATACCATATTATTTAATGGTCAAAAACCGTGTGCAAAATATTTGTTATTTTTAACTCTGTTTTATCAGGAAGTATTATTAATTTTACTTTAACTTCAATAAAAATACCTTCGTTGACGAAATTGAGTCTTTCTCATTTCTTCGAAGAATTTTTTGTCTTATTTCTTCGTTCTCATTTTTCCTCCCTGACACTTTGCATTTGTTTTGCCCTGTCCCTGCATATGTAAAACGGGTAATCTGCCATTGTATGACCACTGCAATAAAAACAGTATTAAATTCATTTTGTTATGTTCCCTATGCAATTGCTTGTTTGTTTACAACAAAAACTCAGGCTTGACATTAGATACTGGAACGATGTTTTCTGGTTTGTTTTGGTAACCTTGTTACAGACTTATTTTTTCGCTACATGCAGTTGAAAATGTAATAAATATTGCACGGCATATCTATGCTCAGCACAGATGCACAATGCACAAGCATCTTTTTGGATTATTTTGTTAACATTATGGCAATGTTGCCTTTTAGTTAAACCGATGATATCAACCTTTTTTTACACAAATGTTACGGTAGCAGGCAGTGTAATAACATTTAAATGTGCCGCTTGTGGTAACCCAATACCACAAATAACATGGAGATTTCAAGGAAACGTAATTCAAGAGACTAGACAACTGGGCTTATTATCGATGACCAATGTCAGCTTTCTTCACACTGGTACTTATCAATGTACAGCAACAAATATCCTGGGCTTCGATTCGAGGTCTGCCTTCTTGGTTGTACAAGGTAGGTGAAGATAACGGTATCTACCTGTCAGAATGAAGAGCTTTTTTCTTTCGTTGTGTATCGCCCATATTAGACTGAGTCTGCTTTTGTCACTTTCCTGTACCTTATTAGAGGTGCAAGTAATAGTTAGAAATAATATGATTGCTATGTACTTACTCCTTTTTGCTACCTTCACAGGAATAGTGCATATTTGTGCACCATTAAACAGGTGTCACTGCATCCGCAATATACCACAGTCTGGTGTATTCATTCTTGAAAGATAAGTTGATTGTAAACTCTAACCTTATAATTTCATTCTTTAAATTCTCTAGTCTTGATTTTCTGAACTGCACTTAGATTGTTCCTATACTTATTTTGTCCAAACTCGTTTTCGACTCTTAATACTCATAACATATCTCAAAATGTACATATCTTAGTAGGCATACTGTAGTTATCTCTGTTCGCACTATGAAACGATGACTGACCTACTTGCAATACATGGGAAAAACTGTAGTAAATCAGCACCTCATTCTAGGATGTCATTGCACCTTGTATTCAACGGTAGCTATTGATGTTGTTTATCCTCAGGACTAAATGCAAATTAATTAGAAATTAATTAGAAAGGATGAAATGTTGACAGTATACTGTCAGCAGATAAAATGTTATTATCCATTTTTGCTTTTAGTATTTAGATTAGTGAGTTATCATTCTTTATTTTTTTTATTCGGCAACAATTACCTCTTATTTTTATTATCTGATAAGGTTGTCAAGAAACATTGTGAATGAAAAAGAAAATACCCACTGTTGTTAAAGTCTGAACGTATTGTTTTTACCACTTTTGGTGGAGAGGTTAGCATACTGGAACTTAATAAAAAAGGTGTATAACTTTATGGCCGACACGGGCAACTTTGGAACTCCACAAAAGAAAAAGCCATTGGTTGGCGTCAGGAAGGGCATCCGGTCAAGAAATTCCTCACTGCCAAATCCAAGTCCCTATGAAGGGCACCGTCTGAGCCCGTTACTGGGGGAAAATGAGGGGGGGGGGAAACCAAAGAAAAAATTATGTAGGTATAGCATTATACCATGGGGCAGTATCATCATGTCTTAAAGCCAAAGTATTATGCCATGCAGCCATAACATCATCTCATGCAACCATAGCATAATGGCATGCATCCCCATCATTCTGTCACGGGGCCATAGCACCATACGAACATCTACAGGATTGTGAAATGCGGCCATAGTATCTTGCATCAAAGCAATAGTTTCATGTCTTGAAGCCATATCATGGTGCATTACAGCTTTAGCATCAAGGCATGCAGACGTAGCTTGATGCAGTTGTAGCAGCATTCGATGCAGCCATACCCTGTAGCCACAAGGCTATACGAACACCCACAGCATCACACAGTAACATTTAAGTTTTAAAATTTCAATTTGGGGGGCTTTGATTATATTTTTAAATAATTAGAATGTTTATAAGAATTTTTTAAATTTTATTGATTTATTTATTACTAAATTTCATTTTTGAGTATTTTTTAAATATTAACAGAACGTGACCAAACACATAAAAAGTTGTCACTTTAAACAGTAAAACGCACCTTGGTACTATGATTGCATTGCAACTTGATAAATAATCAGTTTCCTGAAATTTCTATGTTTCCATGAAAAGGCCAAAGACAGACATTGGTTCAATCGACTGGCAGAAAGTTATTTGCAAATGTTTTACCAAGAGCATAGAATGAAAAAGCACGTGTGTTTTCGAATTTGTTGGTTTAGGAGAGTGCTAGTTAAATCGTATTCGACCAAAATGAACATGATTTGCATTTAAATTGCGAAAATATAGTTCTGTACTACGAATCGTTGATTAAAAATAGAACCAAGACCAAGCAGTGTGAAATCTTTTGATTACGTTTTGCACCCTTATTTTTACGTTATATGACATAAATATGTACTTTTAGACGTGGAGCATAAAAGCAAGAAGTTGTACCATCATCTTTTGGTTTGTGTTGAAGTTTTTTTCCAATCGGCAGTAGACATTTTCAAGAACTAAATCAAGTTGCACCTACTTGGTCCTTTGTAAACTTGACACTGCGACATCTTGTGCCTGCAAAACATCTTATAAATAGATGTTTTGCTTCCCTGTGTTCTTTGAAAACAGGCATTATTTTGGTATGAATATTTCAGACGGTTACCACAGCTGATTTATTGTAATTTAGCTCTTATTTCTTTGCTCTTATTTTTAGTACCACCAGGTGCACCAAATATCACTCTTATCAAACAAATGTCATCAAACAGTGTGAAAATGTTCTGGATTTCAGGTTTTAGTGGATATTCACCAATTGTGAAATTTGTTTTGGAAATTCAAAGAGAATCACTTGGAAATTTGTGGAAAGTGTATGACGACAACATTGCAGTTGGGCAATTCTCTTATTTAGTGGCAGGTCTACGGCCATACTCGTGGTATAAGTTTCGTTTGAAAGCAGTAAATAAGATAGGACATAGTTTATATAGTGATGTGAAGAGAGAAAGAACATTGGAAGATGGTAAGGTTTTTTCTAACACGAAATTTTTATTTGCTTCGTTATTTGTTTCTTGTCTTTTGATGTTTAGATTAAAGCTGCAAATAGCAAAGTTTTCCATTTAATAGTTGGTAAAATCAGGACTACTCCCCACTTTATCAAGAGCATTGGAGACAATTTGTATCCGTTTTTCATCTCCACCGTTTTGCAGATGAACAGAATTCGTATATAGGCTGCAGTTCTGCAGGCATCTAATTACAAAAAGTGATAATGTATGTTCAAATCCCACTTTATTTTTCACCTATTAACTTATTTCCCCACCGATTACCATCTTGATCTAGACGAGAGCCAATAAAGATGCATTCAAGCTAAATGAACGTGATTTTAAGCGAGGTTTACTTGTGAAATGTAAACGATTTTTGATAATATTCCGAAGAAGTTTATTTTGTTTGAAGGTTAAAGTATTTCGTTTTTTAATTCCGATTTGAGGAGAGAACGAAAACGTTATTTTATTAGTGTCTCTACACAATATGAAATTTATATGTGGATTTTTTTACTGACGTGCAATATTTAAATTTTTGTCAGCTCCGTCAATTCCTCTCAACCTAACGTACATCATCCAGAATTCTACCACCGTTGGCTTGAGTTGGCAGGAACCAAAGAAAAGACATGGTCTCATAGTACTTTATCAGATTCACTATGGGATTTCAGATAATCCTATCTCATACAAATTGAATGTTTCTGCACAGACGAAACAGTCATACAATGTTATCCTAAAAGGATTATCTCCATTTACTACGTACTACTTAAATGTACGTGCAGCGACCGGAGGTAATGGTGTTATCAAATTTGGAAATGTTTCACAAACAATATATTTTTCAATGCCAGAAGCAGGTATGCAGTACATAATTATTTCTATGAATAATACTCCAAACGTATTCCTACTATTCTTATTTCTATTAATCCATTATTATTCTTATGAGTTCATTCTTAACACAACAATTTTTACAATAGTAAACCAAGGCTTGAACGTTTTTTCTTAATTGTTAAAAAGAGAAAAAACGCTTATGTAATAGTAACATTGATTTGTTTAATTTTTAATGAATCATATTTATAGAATGCAGAGATGAACATCTATCCATCTGAATATATTTTTAGAAAGACAACTCCAGCCATTACTTTGAATCAGCTATTTGAAATTGACTCTTGTGATGGAATATACAGAATATCCTTCGGAGTACTAGCCTCATGTTCACCATTCTCCTTACGACACATCCCGTATTCTTTCTCCCAACTTGTTTGAATAGCCATAGACACGATTACCTTAGTTGGGGGGAGGTTGGTTCTCCATAGTTTGCTCCTCAGAACAGAATATTTTAGTTAGGTATCCATGTCAGCATAAATTAATTTACATTTGCAAATACATTTTCTTCTGCTCATAGTGCCATCAGGATCTCCATTGATAATTCGTGCAACGTCACCAACATCCACGAGCATTTTGATTGAATTTTCTGAAGTGAACCCAAAGCAAGCAAACGGTATTATTCTTGGGTACCACCTTTTCTACTTGGTTCGTCACTCAGTTAATGCTCCTCAAAAAATTAACCTTTTAATGAAAAAGACAACTCTCGATGGACTGCAGAAGTTCACCTATTATGGTATCAGTGTCAGAGCATACAACAAAGCTGGTATAGGTCCACTGAGTACCGTGATTTATGTGCAGACGAAGGAAGATGGTAGGTACTTCGACGTATTGGCATTTTAATGTATGAATAAATAGTTACTCCATTGTGTTTGTCGTATTCTTACTACGTTTTTGTTGGGTGTTATACCAGAATAAACGTAAAATTAGCGTACTTTTACCCCTGTTTTGGATCCTCTAACATTATTGTAGAAGCGATAAAAGGTCTAAAAATAGAGAAGTTCTATAACATCCATGTAACCGTGTCAAAACTTGTCAATGCTGTATTGATAGCTTGCTAGAGCCTATGCTATCTAAAAGACATATGCAGAACAGTGTTTTCTGTTTCAAAGGAGCTTCAAAAGATTCACAAATTTTGAAAGTAACTGAATGTAAAATTTTCACAATGCCCATTGAAACATTTGTATTTTGAACGTTCCTATGTGATGATTCTTTTGATCTATTTAAAAATCAACATGACAGTACTAATTTTAAGGTTAATCTTAACAAACTACATCCGTTCTTAGCGTTTACTGAAGAAAAATAAACGGACGGTTGTTTATCATTTTAGATGTTTTAGTAGGGAAAAATTTCAACTGTTTCCAAACGACATTGGTTCGAATGCTAACCTTTAATGTGAAAAGGTGGGATGGGACATATGCAGTCCCACACAATTTGAAATTGGACTGATGAAAGCTTTAGTTCATCTTACTGTCGTTATTTGCTCTACTGACAATTTTTCAGAAGATGTCAATAAAATTAAGCAAATTCTGTTGAGTATTAGCAACTCTAGCGATGTATAAGACCACGGTATTCAGTACAAATTATCTGACGTTGAAAATCGAGTTAAACATGGTACTCCAAAGTGCCCCATTTACCATAAACTATCCTGAACAGGCCTTGTTGCCACTAAATTTAGAAATCAACTTACCAGGGCAGTTTGAGAATATTATCCTGCTAATGTACCCTAAGTAATCATCACTGATGATATATGATGATATATGCAATACTTTAATCATGTTTATTTTGGTCAAAAGCATTTTAGTCGGCATTCAACTGAAAGAAGATGGCAGAACATGAAAACTCAAGTCAATGGAGTTTTTATTAATACAGACAATAAAGAAAGGATCGCTACAGCCGTTAAACGTTTCATCAGATTGATATAAACTCAGTGGTTCTAGTCCTTGTATAGTTCTTCATCATTATATATATTATATTATATATCTATTCATCAATTTGTCTCTCTCTCTCTCTCTCTCTCTATATATATATATATATATATATATAAGATATGATAAGTTGGAAAGAATCAAAAAACTACACAGGTCATTTCGACAAGCCTGTTTCGTGATTTTATTCACTCTTCAGGAAACATTTCCTGAAGAGTGAATAAAATCACGAAACAGGCTTGTCGATATGAACTGTGTAATTTTTTGATTATTTCCAACTTATCATCACTTATATATATATATATATATTTATGTCCATTATAATATACCAAATATAAGATATTAGATAATGAGAATTTTAAACTGTTTTTAAATTCATTTATTGAAATTAAAATAAATATAAAGATTTACAATAGATAAACGA
>RDPX01000425.1:23207-90158 GCA_003991215.1 Morbakka virulenta | reverse complement strand
CTACTTCTACTACTACTATTACTACTACTTCTACTACTACTATTACTACAACAGTAAATACTACTATTACTACTACTACTGCTACTACTACTATTTCTACTACTACTACTACTACTACTACTACTACTACTACTACTACTACTACTACTACTACTACTACTACTACTACTACTACTACTACTACTACTACTACTCCTCCTCCTCCTACTACTACTACTACTACTCCAGGCCCTACTACTTTTGTTACTGATACCCTGTATTATTTCAGGTCCTTTTCCTGGAAAAAGGAGATTTGTGAAAGAGTGCAAGGATGCCCCATATTCAATGAGCAGAAATACAAGTAGAATAATTTTTCATGATAACTGTTTCGGTAGCAATAATACGTTATACAAAATGTTGAATATTTAGCATTTTTGCAAATCAATTATTTTAACTATTTTTAGGATATACAATATGGTACAAAATTAAAGAAAGAAATATTTCAGCTCTGATCAACGTACCAGTGAATATTTCCATGCACCTCTTGCGAAATCTCACTGGAGGATTAATTTATTCAATTGCTGTTGCTGCAGAAACGAAAGTGGGTTTGGGATCTTTCACCAAACCAATATTTGTAAGCCTCGGTAAGTTGGTCATTTGGTTAATCCTACTTGTAAACTGTTTGATTCTGATTTTGGAAGCATTTTTGAAATAGGATGGGCAAATGGTATAATGCTTCCATATCGTGCAGAATTTTTTATTTTGATGTTACTATTGGTGAGATTGCTTTGCCTCTTGACGACCCCTTTTCATTGGGGAGGGGGTAGGGTAGGGTAGGAAAGGGTGTTTGGTTTGTTATTTTCTCCGTATTTTGTTAAGGATTTTTATATTCAGTCTGTTAGAAAATGGTTGGTTCTTTCTATCGAAATAGAGAGTACCTTAGTCCTGAGTCCATTTTGTACCTCTATAATCCTATAACCTCCCCACCACACACACACACACACACACACACACACACACACACACACATACACCTACACCTTGTATGGGATATTACTGTCACATCTAGCCAAATGGTTCGTCATCTCGTTTTGACGTTCTGGATCGGGTTCAGAGAAATGTTTTTAACTTGATAAGTTCAGAGCTTGATGCTATTTTTTAACCTTTGTCTCATTGATGAAATGTAGCTTGTCTTAGTCTTTTCTTTAAACAGTATCATAAAAAGTGTTCTAGTAAGTTTTCCTCGCTGGTTGCTGGTACCACCTCACTTTGTTGCATCTCGTGTGACTCTTTTCTCTCAAGGTCTTCAAGCTTGTACAGATGTTACTCGTCATGGTAATAAATCTTTCTACTCAGTTTAGTTTTCTTCCTCGGACAGCTTGCTTTTAGAACTCTTTGACTTAAGTTCTTCCATCTTATAACTTGAATGTTTTATGTCTTAAGTAAACCACCATATGACATGAGTGTTTTTATATCGAATATAAGTTCTTACTTCTTGACTGTACCTATTACTTATCCTTTTTCGCCGTTTCTTTTCATGTAGTGGCTGTAAACCTTGTATGGTTCTTGACCCTTAAAAATGAAAAAACAAAAACACAAAACAGACTTGCTTTTTATTCCCCAAGTCTCGCTTGAAATCAGAAGAAAATGTAGGATCCGTCGTTTTCTGTGTTATTTTGTCGGAGGGTTTAGCATGACATTAAACACAGCCAATAAATCCAGACATAGCTCCAAAATTTACTTACTGACTTACAAATGAATAAAGACAAATTAAACTACATTTTGATACCACACTACAACACACACCACATTATTATTATTATTATTATTATTATTATTATTATTATTATTATCTGATTTTTACACTGTGTCTGGCTGTTGTTATCGCTGCATTTTTATGCTGATATGCGAATCATAACAAATGACCATGGGCTAACAGCATTTCCTTTTTTTCCCCTCAAAACTCCCCAAAGAAACCCTCTATATCTTACGTTCTCCTGTGTTATTCTGTATCACACCGTGTTGTTTTATATTATGCTATAGTACATCAGACTACATGCTGTTCGTCTCTATTGTATTATGCTATCCTGTACTGGACATGATTCCTTTCATTAATCTGCTATCACACTGTCTAATACTATGCTGTAAGTTGTTAAACAAAGTCTTGTTTTGCCAATATCTTGCCATTAAAAAGCAGCTATTGAACCCATAGGTTTTCCAAAGTAGTTTGGTTGATTTTGAACTTTGAAATTTTAGACAAATAATTTTTTTGTTGAAATTTCGTATTAGAATATTTGAATAGATTTGCTAATTGATCATCGTAGGTAAGGTACCTGCTATGAGCACTCTTCCACCAAAAGCAACTAAAGGAACACCATCAGTGTCACCATCACTGTCAACCAAAAGGACAGACTCTCCACCAACGAAAGCAGAACAATCAACTGACTTATTCTCCGGAAAGAATTTACCGATTCTTATTATTGTCGCGAGCATTTTATTTATCTTAATCATTGCGGTATGCATTTTGGCAATTATTGTTTGGCGAAGAAGAAAACATGAGAAAGGCAGTATATCTAAAAGTAAGTTCTGGTTATTTTTATGTTTTTTTTTATCGAAACTCAATCTGCACGTCTTTCCCTTCTCGGTCTATTACCTCATTTGTATTATTGACTCTTGACAAAAAGAGAATTTTTCACTTTTGGGTAAGAGGATAGTTTTGACTATAAAGAAATATTTTTGAAAAGGTTAAAATAAAGAGCCCCCAAAATAAAAGCAGCTGCGAACATCATGTTTTATACAACTCAGATTGAAGACTGCGGTAAGTAGCCAAAAACCCCTAAAGAACAACACAAAACTTACGCTCATTTGAACAGAAGTCCATGGTAAACAATTGTTTTTTTTGTTTGAATAACTGTGTACCAAATGGACACCCTCGGTATGACCTTTTTACGCATCCGGTTGTGGAGTTTCGATATGAGCGAATGAGATTACCCTTTTACCACAAATACCTCTTGGTCACCCTTAAGCAAGGTGTAGTACCTGTTAGCTCTCCCCGAGACCACGAAGTATCGGGATTGCGTCCGGTGGGGCTATTCTGTCATGGATATGGGGGACTTTTTAGTCTTGATTGACAACCCCCCCCCTACAGATAGTGTCTCGAAGAAAACACTGGTGGGAGTGTAACCGTTTCGTGGTTGTGGGGACTTCGTATCTCTGTGACCCTGAGAGCTATGCCTACTGGAACTAGTCTGCCGGTAGGGGCACCCAAGCCAGACAGGTCAAAGTATAGAGACCAGACGAATAGCACTCACCGGATCTGGCCTGTAGCAGAACCGAGGGGTGTGCTGGAGGAAGAGCACCCCAAGAGTAGTAGGCAAGTACCTGGACCAACCAAGGAAATGCCTGTTACCACGTCCCACTCACTGCCTTGTGGGATAGTTATAGGTTGACCGAAGGCTAGAGTTTCAGCTCGAATAAATTGGATGTGGAAGGCAAGGGGAAATCACCACATTATTTCTTCCCTAGTATCATGACAACACCAACTCAAATAAAAGACACAAACAGCGTGAATGAAAGTTCCATGGACGATGCTTCTTCTCTTGGTACTGGATCTCTTGTGCAATGGGTGATCATCACTATCGTTAAAATCGGAACCTGGAATGTCAGAACTATGTATCAATCACGCAAATTAGACAACATCAACTTAGAAATGGATGGGCTTGGTCCTGGTTTACTGGGACTGAGATAGGTCAGATCACGAAAGGAGTTGATATTGCAGGCCCAGACGATTACAAACGTATTTACTCTGGAAGCATGAAAACGGAGTCGGTTTGCTACTGGACAAAGAACGAGCTAAGACACTTCTCGGATACTGGGCAGAGTTATCGGACAGAGTTGTTCTAGCTAAAGGGAAGGGATCACCTCTAAATACCTCTATCATTCAGGTCTATGCGCCCACCTCTAAAAGCTCTGATGAAAATATTAAAGTATTCTATGAATACCTTGGAAAAGCCTACAAACAGTGTAAATCTCAGGAGCCACGTATCATCATGGGAGACCTTAACAGTAAGGCCAGTGAAGGGCAAGAATGAGAAAGGAGATAAGTTCGTGAAATTGGTCAAGACTCCTAATCAGATCGTTGCTAACACCTTGTTTTAGCAGCCAAAGAGACGGAGATGGACATGGATGAATCCTGATGGAAAAACTAAAAATCAAATTGATTTCATTGTATGTTTCGACTACTTTGGCACGCCTTCTCAAATCTGCACTTGTTCTGTTCTCCCAAAGATATACTCCAGTCACCCATCGCACCATCCTCATCTCTGTGGTTGCCATCTTCCTTTCTTGTGCTTTCTTCAATGACCAGGTTTCAGCTCCATATAGCATAACTGGTCTGATGCCTGCCTTATAGAAATAAATCTTGAGATGGAGTGGCACCTTTTTGTCGCAGACAACTGCACTACTCTCAGACCATTTCCGCCAGGCACTCCCAATCCTTGCCTTGACTTCTGCCTCACAACCTCCTGTTGTGTTCCATGATAGAGCAGTTTGAATCCCTCATCCATCTCTTTCACTCTGCTTGCCCTCTCGTTTCCTGTACACATAGAATATCTATTTTCCTTCTTTTCATGACATCCGCAATCTCCCTTGATTTACCTGTCATTGATCCAACATTCCAGGTTCCTACTCTAATCCTTGAGTTTTTCCCTTGCTTCTTTAGCCGCAGTCGGGATATGTTCTGCGGTACCCCTCACTGATTTGTCACAACATGCAGGGGCCCATGTTGTACGTCGCTTACAGGGAACGCCCTGGCCATATGCGAGGATGAAATGCCGAGATTCATGTTTATTTAATGCCCAATTTTTACACTTGGCTGGCAAGGCCTGACAGCAATACCTGTATAGGGAGTGTGTGTCCTCCACTATTTAACCCATAGCTGGAGAGCATTTAAAGTTAGAGTTTTCATCTCCTAGGCGGATTGCCTTCCAAGACTAACGAGCTCTGCCTGCCCGTAATTGTGCACCACTGACCGGTGACCTCAGAAGTTCCTACGCCCAAAGTGCACATACCCACTCAGACAGGATGGCCAACAAAAATAAGGACTCCGTGACCCTGTGAGGGGTGGCTGACCGCGTGATACACATTCCCAAAGGGTTATGTGGGGACTATGCAGAGCAGGGCTGTCCAAAACCCTGAGGCTCCAATTGGCCCGCATACTCAAACTCTCGAGACTCAATGTGGTTTCCGAGCTGGACGTGGGACAATGGATATGATATTCACTGCTTGCTAAATTATGGAGAAATGTATGAAGCAACAGATACCATTATATCAATTCCGTATTGATCTGACGAAATCTTTGATACATCAATCGCAGTCCACTGTGGAAGATTCTTATGAAACTTGGATGCCCTACGAGTTTTGTAAAGATGGTTAAACAGTTACACCATAACATGAAGGCCTGAGTAAGCTTGAGTGGTTCACTCAGAACCAATATCAGTTAAGAATGGTGTAAAACAGGGTAAGATGCTGGCTTTTCTCAATCTACTTTGCTGTGATGCTTTTTTATCCTGTTAAGGATTGCGGTATAGGGGCAGGCATACAGTTTCAAAAATCAGGCAAGCTTTTCAATTATCGGCGTCTCAATTCGAGCGCTAAAACTTTTCAGAATCTTGTTCGTGAGCTTTGGTATGCAGATGATGCTGATTTTGTTGCACATTCAGAGGAGGAAATGCAGCTGATTATGAACAAACTCTGAAGTGCTTCCAAAACGTTTGGCCTCACTGTCGGTCTCAAGAAGACTTCCATTATATTTTCACCTCCAGTTGGAATCCCATATGCTGAACCACATATTCTAGTTTTTGGGAAGAGGTGAAAGATTACTGATAGTTTTGTATATTTTGGTAGTACACTGAGCAAGGGTTGCACTTTGGATACCGAAATAAATCACAGAATAGCCAGAGCCTGTTTTGCTTTTGGTAGTTTGAAAAACATATATGGTCATATTGGGGAATTACGTCAAAGTCAAAGATTAGTGTTTATAAAGCATGTGTGCTTACGTCTTTGTTATATGGCTCAGAAACATGAACTACATATAGGCGATATTTCACGCTTTTGTAAAGGTTTCATCAAAGTCTCAGGAGTTAATCCTTTCATACCTGATACTGCATTCCTTTAACGATCCAACAGCACCTGCATTGAGATGTGTATCATCCAAAATCAGATACGCTGGACCGGGCACCTTGTCAGGATGGAAGATGAAAGACTTCCTTAATAGTTGTTTAACGGCGAGTTATCCAAAGGAAAAAGACCACAACACAAGCAGAAAAAAGGTTTAAGGGTGTGCTGAAGAGCAGTTTGAAACTACTGGAGATTTCATTTTTGTAGAAGACTTTTGAGAATTATTAACCTCATGTCATTTTTTTTTTGTTTCACTTGGATTAAATTTTTAGTATCAGAACGATATTGACTTTGAGATGTAGATTTAATTTAGGTATTTTATAGTGATACCTTTTCCTTTCGATTAATTTTCTCGTAAGTAACTTACACTGCTTATAGAGATAAATTGTTGTATATGGGTGGGGTAAAAGATTCATTTTCCAGCCGAATTCCGTCAATTTGTTTTATTGTGGCTCGCCATGAAATCTGCTACCATGGATATGGATAAACCACGGGTAAGCGCCTCATTTTCTATCGAAGTATACTATATTCCCTTTATCTGGATATAAAATGTGATATTCTCTATACACCAAGAATCGAGATATCGTTAGTTGTCATAGACGAATCGTCGTCGTCGTCGTCGTTTCCTCATCCTTCAGAGTGAAGTTTACGAGCCCTTTTACACCACGATCTAAACTCATCTCTATCCGTTGCCTTTCTGCCTGCCGTTGTTAGATCAGTGTTCAGCCACGATCCTATATTTGACTTCCAGCTTGTTCGTGGTCTGCCTCGTTTTCTTTTTGTAGGCTGATGGTGTAGTATGTTGTGGAACAGACCCAAGTTTGGATGCTTAATTTGGTGTCCAAAAAAGGCGAATTTTCTTTCTACTATTCGTCCGAAAAGCTCTCTCTTTTCTCCCAGCTGTTGAAGAACACTTTCATTTGTGCGCCGCTGTGTCCACGGGATTCTTAGAATTCGGCGATATATCCACATTTCAGTCGCATTAATTTTGTTTTCTTCCGTCTTCCTGATTGTCCATCCTTCACAGCCATATATTAATACGGGCCATATCAGGGTTTTCACTAGTTTCACCTTCAGATGCAGAGGTATACTTTTATCTTTCCAGACGTTGATGAGCTCTGTTGTCTTTGCTTTTGCCATTGCTGCATGCACCTTTACATCTGTTGCACAGTTAGCATCTCTTGTCTTAATGGATCCCAGATACTTAAACTGATCTACTTTCTTAATAGCATTCCCTGCTACTTCATAGGATGTAGCATTATTTACAATGGTCATTCCTTTAGTCTTTCTCGCGTTTATTTTTAGCATTCTTCTTTCTCCGGCTATATTAACTCGACTTACTAGCTCATTTATGCCTTCTTTTCTCTCGTCCATCAAGACTATCGTCTGCAAACCCCAAATTTGATATTTGTTTGCCTCTTGCTACTACTCCATAATCTGAGATGTCCGCTTCTCTCATTACTTGTTCCGTATAGATATTAGAAAGATATGGTGACAAGATGGAACCTTGACGAACCCCTTTGGTAAGATAAAATTGTTCAGTGTGCGAGTTATCCCATCGAATGACAGCGGTTTGATTTGTATAGAGGGACTTGAGTAGATTGATTATATGACCAGGAAAGCCCATCTGATTCATGATGTTGAACAGCTGATTTTGGCTCACGCTATCAAAAGCTTTACTATAGTCTATGAAAATAAGGTGTAAATCACCTGCTTCTGCGACAGTTTTCTCTACAAGCATTTGTAAGTATGCAAGCATGTCACATGTACTCCTGCCAGGAGTACATGTGTGTATCCGGCTTGTTCATAAGGTAACTCAAATTCTATCTTCCCTTTGATGCGGTTCAGAATGATTATTAAAAGTACTTTGCTCAGGTGGCTTTTAAGCTCAATGGTTCGGTAATTTGAGCCGTCTTTGGGACTACCTGACTTGTACAACATCACAAATTCTTGTCTTTTCCACCCATCTGGCCATTTGTTTGTGATCCATATTTTTGTGTAGAGCTGGTGAATAGCACGTAATCCAAAGTAACTGCTATTTTTGAAAAGTTCTGCTGGGATGTTGTCCATACCTGGTGATTTTCCATTTTGTAGCTTCAGAGCCCTCTCTACTTCACTTATTAAAGGTGGCGGCTCTTTCTGTGTATCTGCTTCTGCATATTCTTCAATATCTGCGTCCGGCTTCGCGAAAAGGCATTCTCCATACTGTTTCCAACGCATCAGCACTGATTCTGGGTTTGTTAGCGTGCTTCCACTTTCATCATTTATTGCCATTTGCTTTGGTTGAAAGACTCTTTGTTTTACTCTTTTTAATTGCTGAAATAGNAAGTAACTGCTATTTTTGAAAAGTTCTGCTGGGATGTTGTCCATACCTGGTGATTTTCCATTTTGTAGCTTCAGAGCCCTCTCTACTTCACTTATTAAAGGTGGCGGCTCTTTCTGTGTATCTGCTTCTGCATATTCTTCAATATCTGCGTCCGGCTTCGCGAAAAGGCATTCTCCATACTGTTTCCAACGCATCAGCACTGATTCTGGGTTTGTTAGCGTGCTTCCACTTTCATCATTTATTGCCATTTGCTTTGGTTGAAAGACTCTTTGTTTTACTCTTTTTAATTGCTGAAATAGTTTTTTCGATTTGTTTAGTCTGTCATTTTCAGTGATCTTTTGGCACTCAGCTTTTATCCACTCTTGCTTGCCTTCTCTGATTTTTCTTTGAAGTTCCCTTTTGAGCCTGGTGTATTCTCTGTTGTGAAGTTTAGCTTTTGCTTGCTTCTTGGCATCTGCCAGATCAAGGGTTTCTTTTGTGATCCATGGTTTTTCTTTTTTCCTTCGTCTGTAGCCAATGACTTTTTCTGCTGATTCTCTCCAGGTCTTTTCCATGCACCCTAGCAGTTCATTTGGCGTTTGCTCTTCTGTAATAGTGTCTAGAAGGGCTTCAAACCTATTTTCTGTCTCTATTTGGTAGGCTTGTCGATTTTCACCAACTTCTAGTCTCTCTACTTCATATTTCTCTGCGAAATGTTTAATTTTCTTGCTATGTGCTTTGATTCGTATTTTAGCAACGACTAGATGATGATCAGAATCTGCATCGGCTCCAGGTAGTGCCTTTGCGTCCAGAACATTTGTCTTCATACGTTGGTTGATCAGGATGAAGTCAATCTGATTTCTAGTTTGAGTGTCTGGCGAAATCCAGGTGTATCGCTGCCGCTTATGATGATTAAACAATGTATTGGTTATCACAAGGTTGTTTACTCTGCAAAATTCTGCAAATCTATCCCCATCTTCGCTCCGCTCTCCTAAACCGTAAGGTCCAACTCCATGGTCGAGGTCTTGGGTCTCTCCGATCTTGGCATTAAAATCTCCCATTATCAAACAAACGTCATGGCTTTTCACGCTTTCTGTGATAGCCTGCAGTTTCTCATAGAAGTCTTCATGTTCAGACTCATCATGGTTGAGGGTTGGTGCATACACGTGGATTATAACTGTTGGCTGTGGCCTCGTGTTGAGTTTTACTAGAAGTGAGTATTCTGTCCGAAATGGCATTGTAGATTTGGAGGCTGCTCTTCATTTTCTTCGCTAGGATGACTGCTACTCCTCGTTGACCACCTTTTCCACCGCTGTATACGATAATAGAGTCGTCGTATGTGAAATGTCCCTCTCCTATCCATCTCACTTCGCACAGTCCGCAAACACCGATGTTAAGTGTGTTCAATTCACGGACAAGTAAATGTAGCTTGCCTAGTTGTTTCATTGTCCGGATGTTCCATGTTCCAAACTTTAGGACTTTCTATTTTTTCCGTTTGTTATTGAATTGGTCTCGACTCTGTCCGATAATACTGGTCACATCAGCCACCAAGCTTCCAGTGATAGGCTTTGGCCTGGAGGCTTCATATCGAGCAGGTTTTCTTCCAGAGGATACCACTTCCCCGTTATCCGTGCCATGACGGATCATCCGCCTAGCCGATGCGTCAGTCCAAGCCGTTGACTCCAACTTGAGAGTTCTTCCGCCTCAGAAAGTCATCCGACGTCCTGCTGCCAACGTCTTCATCGTGACCCTGACGAGGGAGACAGGTACTACACCTTGCCCAAGGGTGACCTGGAACTATGCATTGTCGGGTAAGATCGTTCACTTCCTAAGGCCTCCTGGCCCGCATACCCCACATAGACGAATAGTATCTCTAATAATGTCTTAATTGTCACAAATGTTTTTCAGGCGAATACACAGTCAGAAAGTAAACAAATACGAAACTACAATAGAAGTAGATGCAGTGTAGATAGCATGATATTTTATTTTCATTTTTCATGGCAGTCAATTTTATTGATTGAGATGGTTTAGCCATGTAAAAATACGGACAAATGTACACTAAAGAATTTGTTCTGAACAAAACGAGCTTGTTTCACTCTGCTACCAGTTACCATGCACAAATGACACAGGCACAAGGGAGTGTTTTATTCAAGAGGCATGTACAATAGTGTTAAGAGATATTCAGATCACTGTCCAACTGTTTAGCTTTGTGTAATGAAATATCAAAGTTGAGTTTCATGCTACCTGATAATGGGGTCATCTCTGAGGGATTAACAGGCAAGTTGCACTATACTGTAGCACAAGTGTGAATTAAGACACTTTTAGTTAATATCAAGAAACGAGAAGCTATTTTTCTACAGTTTTGGATAAATGAATTGGCAGTAGTTTTTCAGAGTTACTTCAGAGATAATTATACACTCATTGTTCACTGAATCAATACTGGCACAAAGTTGAATCTTGTGAAACTGAAATCCGTTTCTTTTGTTTCAAAATACTTGTAATATTTACATTTTCAGTTAATTTTGGTCCAGACAGCAGTTGATGTGTATAGATAAGACCATGCGGCCAAACATTGGAAATATTTCATGCGCTGTCTCACACTTTAACCAGATGGTAACACCTCATTTGTAACTTTTACGATCCAGGCAATGTTTAATTTTCTTACTTGTTAAGAGAGATCCAGAATGATGAAAGCTACAGAAAAAGATACAAAAAAAAAAGCTACAAAAAAGCTACAGAAGAGATGAAATATTCTTTTCTTAGTTTTTACTTTATTTGAATTTTCTCCGTTGCCATTGTAATTAAGTTTTTTATTAACTTTGCCAGGTTCTTTTTAGCTTATTGAGAAATTTCTTGGCTGAACAAAAGTTTCTTAATATACTATAATCGTCATTACACAGGAGAATTCAAATTCTGGAGAAAAAAAGCCATTTTTATTCATGTGTCAGTTAATCCATCTGTTATCAATTAGATTGTTTTCACTTGTTACATACAAAACTGTCGCAACAAAACAAAATAATCACTTCACAGTTAAAGGTGATAATAGTGATAGTGATAGTTTACTTGTTACTATTTCCATAGCTCTTTGTGTATAGTTATAGTTTGCTACGACGTAAAATTCAGAAAACCTCTCATTTTGGTATTTGTCAGTTACCTGCTCTGTGGCGGTCTAAAGGCCCCTGAAAAATTATCTTTGCATTACATTTTAATGCAAAGATAATGAAAACCTATAGGAGATTTACTCACACAAATAACAATGATGCTGAAACATTATATCACTTCCAAGTGATCACCGACATGTTTGGGTGAAAGTTAAAAAGGAGACATTACCTTGTATCTTAATTTGAAAAATAGCCAAATTACAAATATACAATGCTACAAAATTAGAAAAAACACAAAGATAATAAAATGGAAAAATAAACGGGATCAAATTGAATTCGAACCATTGTTCATTCGTTCATGGCTATCTGTTCTGCAAACTGATCATTGAAATCTACGTTCAAGATCATTGGTAACTTTAGAACTGATTTTTTTCTTGTTGTTTTATTAGAAAAATAAAGTAAATGCCCTTTTTTATTGTAGAAGATATTTAAAACTTTAAAATTAGTTCAAAGCCAGAAAAACGCTTTCTTCTGTAGCTCAAGTCATTTTCGACATTGAAGCGTTAATTCATCACATCCTAGTTGATACTAACAGTGAAATCTCTTCGAAAACAAGCTCAGTTTTTTACTATGCACAACTACTTGCCCTAGACGTTTCTCCAGCATTTAGCCCACTTGATTTAAAGTTCCACTGAAGCTAATTCACAGTCATTTCATACTAATTGTCTGAAGTTCCCGCCGCGATAAAGTGCAACTGGTACAAAGGTAGTCCAGCTGGCGTGCGTCAGGATCTGCGTTTAAGCATTTGCACTACATACTTTTCAATAGATTGTTAAAGTAATTGTTTGCTAAAAGCAGTTTCTTCAGTATGACTAAATATCAGTGAAAATGTGTAGGTTTTTTGTTATCAGACCGAGCCGGTCAAGGAAGTCACCGTCTCTTGCCATTTTTTTGTATACATTTCTTGAATTAGCTAAAGAGTGTATCTTATTTGGCATACTTGATTGTTGACGAGTTGATGTTACGTAGCGGTACTCAGTGTTGATCGATTTTTCCAGGTCTCGCGTTCTCAGTTATAAGCGGCTGTTGGTATAATAAGTAGATTGCACATGTAATATCTTGGAAAACTGTTGTCTTTGGACAGAAGCCTATTTTTATGTGTTGTAAGGAAGAAAAAGCCTAATAATTTTCTTGGCAATCTCATATCATCTTTATCTGTTTTTAGATAACAGAAATAGCCATTGGATCAATACAAGATCTTGTAAGTACAGACTTTTATTCTCAAACATTTTTGAAATAAACTGTTTGATAAGACTCTTGTTAGATTAACAAAATCATAGGTATAGCAAACTATGCGAAGACCATTGGTCAAACTGAAATAAACTGTTTGATAAGACTCTTGTTCGAATAACAAAACCATAGGTATAGCAAACTATGCGAAGACCATTGGTCAAACTGAAATAAACTGTTTGATAAGACTCTTGTTCGAATAACAAAATCATAGGTATAGCAAACTATGCGAAGACCATTGGTCAAACTGAAATAAACTGTTTGATGAGATTATTGTTAGATTAACAAAATCATAGGTATAGCAAACTATGCGAAGACCATTGGTCAAACTGAAATAAACTGTTTGATAAGACTCTTGTTAGATTAACAAAATCATAGGTATAGCAAACTATGCGAAGACCATTGGTCAAACTGAAATAAACTGTTTGATAAGACTCTTGTTAGATTAACAAAATCATAGGTATAGCAAACTATGCGAAGACCATTGGTCAAACTGAAATAAACTGTTTGATAAGACTCTTGTTAGATTAACAAAATCATAGGTATAGCAAACTATGCGAAGACCATTGGTCAAACTGAAATAAACTGTTTGATAAGACTCTTGTTAGATTAACAAAATCATAGGTATAGCAAACTATGCGAAGACCATTGGTCAAACTGAAATAAACTGTTTGATAAGACTCTTGTTAGATTAACAAAATCATAGGTATAGCAAACTATGCGAAGACCATTGGTCAAACTGAAATAAACTGTTTGATAAGACTCTTGTTAGATTAACAAAATCATAGGTATAGCAAACTATGCGAAGACCATTGGTCAAACTGAAATAAACTGTTTGATAAGACTCTTGTTAGATTAACAAAATCATAGGTATAGCAAACTATGCGAAGACCATTGGTCAAACTGAAATAAACTGTTTGATAAGACTCTTGTTAGATTAACAAAATCATAGGTATAGCAAACTATGCGAAGACCATTGGTCAAACTGAANGGAAATAAACTGGTGATAGACTCTTGTTAGATTAACAAAATCATAGGTATAGCAAACTATGCGAAGACCATTGGTCAAACTGAAATAAACTGTTTGATAAGACTCTTGTTAGATTAACAAAATCATAGGTATAGCAAACTATGCGAAGACCATTGGTCAAACTGAAATAAACTGTTTGATAAGACTCTTGTTAGATTAACAAAATCATAGGTATAGCAAACTATGCGAAGACCATTGGTCAAACTGAAATAAACTGTTTGATAAGACTCTTGTTCGAATAACAAAATCTTTCTTGTTGAGAAGTCTTCAGTATCGTACGTACATTTGCTTGTTTTGAATGGCAATTAAGCTGTTTCAAATTGGACATAAGGTATAAATGTCAGCAGGAAGTGACAACTAAATTTATTTGGTTTTTTTGATAACGGTCGTTTCCCTACGTAGGGAGATAACATGTTATCCGTCAGAAGTCTTTATCAAAAGTAACCTGTTGTGTTTGTGAATTGATTACATTTTGATTTTTAATTTTGGAAGCAATGAATTTTAATTATTATCTGACAAACTATGTGTCCGATAACTTTTCTATCTTACATTTCGTTGGTATTTAGTCATTCAGCTTTTGGTCCCATGAAAATGTATTTTGTTTCTCTACAATCAAATTCAAAAAGATTTTAAAAATAAACTTACAGTTTTTAGATTCTTTACTTTCAGATATTGCATACAATGTCAAACTTTACAGAAGCTTACGTTAGCTGAGCTCATTACGAAAAGCAATTATTCGTACTAGCAATTTTGGTTTTGTAATGATCAAACAGCTGAACTAATTGGGATGAGGATAAAATAATTGGTTAGCTGAGAGCGTTTGTATGTGAATACTAATAAGAGAGCAGATCAGGATTAAACTTTGGCTTTACTCCGACAACAGAAAAAAAGTCAGTGTGCTGTAGTGTTTGTAAGAAATGTAAGAGCTGAGTTATGCGCCTAGTAGAGCGACTCTTATCCAGATACATTTTACATCGGGCTTCCGCATTAATTGGGGTTTTTTATGAGAGAGAAAATTATGAGAGAGATGTGATTAATAGAGAGATGTGATTAATTAAGATCCTATAGAAATATAGTTTATCTGTTTTCAAGAGAGAGAGAGAGAGAGAGAGAGAGAGAGGCAGACAGATAGAATAGAAGATAGATGGTAGAAATCGAAATAATCAAACAACAGTTCGTTTTTATGCCAGGACGCAGTACCACAGATACACTGTTTGCATTACAAATCCTGCACGAAAAATATCGAGATCACGAACAACAACTACACAACGTATTTATCGATCTAGAGACGTATATCAGACTGGTACAAGATATGTACAAGGATACTATGACCATTGTTCGATGTGCTACAGGAAGGACAGATTACTTCGAAGTGAAGGTAGGCCAGCACCAGGGCTCAACTTTAAACCTTTTCCTATTTGCAGTGATAATGGATAGACTAACCGATGACGTGAGAAAGAAATGGTCCTCAAAATATGATGTTCACAGATGATGCTGTACTGTGTATTGAGAAAAGAGAAGAAGAAGTTGAGTTACAGTTACAGCTGGAGAGGTGGTGTTTTGCCTTGGAGAGGCAAGGAATACAAATAAGCCGGACAAAAACAGAGTACTTAGCTTTGAACGGAAGCCAGTACAATAGAATACAGTTGAGAGGGATGGAAAACTCTAAAGTGAGCGAATTTAAGTACCTAAGGTCAACTCTACAAGCAAATTGAAACAGCGATAGAGAAGTAAAGAGGAGAGTGAAGGCCGGTTGGGATAGTTGGAGGAAGGTAACAGGGGTACTTTGTGATAGGAAAATATCACCACAGATGAAGGGGAAAGTTTACAAGATGGTAGTGCGCCCAGCTCTATTATATGGTCTGGAGAATGCTGCTACCAGCGACAAGAAGCGGATGTAGAAGTGGCTGAAATGCGCGGGATAAGGTGGTCACTAGGTTTGACGCGACTAAACAGAATTCCTAACCATCACATAGGAGAAACAACCCATATCAGGAGCCTTGGAGACAACATGATGGAGTCAAGACTTGGCTGGTATGGGCACCTAGCAAGGCGTGATCCAGATTATGTAGGAAGGAGGGTACTGAATTATGAAATCCCCGGTAGGAGTCGAAGAGGGAGGCCGAGGAAAAAGTGGAAAGACGTAATTGACAGAGATATGGATCCTGTTGGTGCGAGGGATGCTGATGTAACAAACAAAACAGGCTGGGGACGGCTGATCCGCTGTAGTGACCCCTTTTACGAAATTACTGGTGAAGCATTATTGTTTCATGGCGAGAAGAACGCGATGAAACAATAATGCTAGACACGATTGTAGAAACCTGGACTGAAAAAAAGTTCGCAATGAAGAAATTCTTGGCATGATGCGCTTTGAGGTGTCGTCAATACTGCTAGTCATGGAGATAAGAAATCACAAAAAAATATTCTTCTAACCCCTACAAATTGGTCTTTATATACTCCCACACAGATGTATATATATATATTTACTTTCTGTCATAACGAGCAGATAGATTTGTTTTAATGATTTGTTTAATATTTTTTCATGTATGAACAAATATGGTTTTTTTTCCCAGTCCATGGTGGTGATAATCCGGCATATCGATTTGATCAGTACGGATTTGAACTTAATCGGTAAGTTGATTTTTTTACCTAGGCTATGCATCTTTTGCTATACAAATTGGGACAGTTTGAAATGTATAATAGTATAATAATGTATAATAATTAATGATGATGACAAAGTAAGGAATTTGTTTGAAGAGTCTTGGTAACGTTTTAAAATGAGACTACGCCAGAAGGCCAGGTAGATGGCCAATTATATTCTTTGTACTTCTGGTATTCATATTTTTCCTAGCATTTTTGTGTACTTTATTTATCTATTACAGTAGCTGAGGCTTGTTGCGCGAGTGAATGTCTTTACAGTTATCGCCACTCTGATTGAAAATAGTTTGAGTTATCTTTAGTTAAAAATAAAGTGCGCACGATATATAGTGTCAAGATAACTTTTAAGACATGTTTCTTTCTCATCCGATCATTTCACCTGGCATTCTCATAAACTAATTGTTGGATGTAAAACAAACCAAAACAAACCAAATGAGCATTTTTAACTTGTGATACTATGATATAAAACACTTGATTAATTTGTGTCAACTGCATCCACCTACTGCCAATCTTCTGCTCGATGTCATCTCGATGTCATCCCTCCATCTTCGTTTTGGTCCTTTACTTTTGTTCTTGCAATTAGATTTTCATTCCTGATTTTGTCACCTTTTGTAATACCAAAAATTACTCTTTCCACGCTCCTCTGGGTCAGGGCCAGCTTTTCTTCCTAATGTTTTGAGAGCAACCATGTTTCTGCTCCATATGTCATCGATTGCAATATGACAGTGTCTGTGATCTTCCTTTTAAAGCTTATGGGTGTTTTCTCATCTTTGAAGAAGGTGCTGTACTGTCTAAACCTCTTCAACCCAGTTGTTATTCTCTCATCTGTTTCCCTGGCCATCTTATTTCCTAATGTTAACAGTTTTTCCAAATACTTGTGTTGCTCTACCTCTTCCAGTTGTTCTCCATCAATGGATATTCCATTTCTTTGGCTTCTTGCAAACGAATGGCACATTATTTTTGTCATTTTCTTGCTCATCTTCTTTCCGCCTTGCTTTCCTTGTCTTCATATTATTTAAAAAAATTCTAAAGTTCCTCTTCGCGTTCTGCAAACAAGATGATGTCATCCCAAAATACCAAATTGACCAGCCTCCACCCATTGATACGAATACCAGTTTCAATTTTCACTCTTTTTATTGCTTTTTTCTTGTGCCGCTGTACACATTTTTAGGGATAGTGTGTCACCTTGATGAATTCCATTCATGATGTTTACTTTCAAGTTCAGTTTTCCCATCCGTGTTTGTGCGTTGCCTCCGTTGTACGTGTCCATTAGGATGTTGATGTATTTTTTCTCGACGCTATGCTGCTTTGGCACCGCATAAACAGCCTTGTGCTTGATTGAATCGAAGGCCCTTTCATAGCCTACAAATGCTTTGTACATGGGACTCTGCACTCATTACTTTTCTTACGTAGTTGCAAGAGTATATGGAGCTGGTCAATGGGGAAGTAATCATTGCAGTAAGTGCCTTGTTATGGTGATTGATGGTCATTACGTGTTTTGTTCAGTATATTCTTTGAGGTCTTCATAAAAAGTTTGTAAACCTGGAGAACAAACGGATGGGTCTATAGTTTGCTAGGCCCTTTTTATCTCCGTTTTTGAATGTGATGGCATTTTTCTTAGTCACTTGTTGTTTTTTGTCAAACTAATTTCTTTCCTATTTTTCCGAACGATTTATCTTTCTGCATGTAGTATTTCCATCCAATTTAATATTCTCCTGGTGTCTTATTACCCGTCATGCTTTTCATTCCTACTTTTATTTCTCTGTCTAGGATGGGTAGTACTTCCGCTGTTTCTGCTTGCAAAGTGTTACAGGTTGTGTCCATATAAAGGGTTTCATAAAGCTCTGCACACTCTCTGTGTTTCCGTCTTGTTCTTTCACTAGTGGTATCATAATCTTGCAGCCTTGTTTGGTGTTAGTTTCTTAAGTCCTTTTCTGATTTTAATCGCCTTCATCACTTTCATGATGTTGTGTTCCCTGAGGTCCTCCCGCATTTTATTATGGTCTTGCACATTTCTCTGCACTTTAGCTTTTCTTTTGCATTTGGGTCTTTGCTTGTAATTTCCTGCCTTCTGGTGAGCAGCTCTTTGGTCTTTGGTTTTAGCTTCTCATCTCTTTTCCTTGCATTATTCTTTGATTATCTCTGTGGTAGTGTTGGCCATTTCTTCCACTTCTTCATCTAGCATTATTTCAAAGCAATTTTGCAACTTCAATTGGAATTTCTTTTCTTTTCGCTCCAGGGCGTCCATATTGATTTTGGACTTTCTTGATTTCACCTTCTTGCATCTCCTTATTCTTGTATCCAGCCTATTGGTTCCTCTTACCATTCTGTGGTCGCTGCCGATATTAACTTTCTGGACAGCCTCCGCGTTCTTGACAGTGTTCTTATTTGCTAAAAAATATCTATTTCGTCCTTTGTTGTTCCTTTTTGGCTTTTCTACTCTACTTCTACTTCCAGCGCTTTTTTTTTCTTGTGGTATGTATTTGCAACCCTTAAGTTCTTTGATGTTGCGAACTGCACAAGCCTTGTTTCTCTCCCATTCCTTTTTCGGAGGCCTAATTGCCTAGCCTTTCTTATATCACTGTTAATATTATCCAACTTAACATTGCATTGGAAATACTACTTGTAAAGTAGTAATTTCAATTAGTTCCAACTAGGCTTTCTATATGCAAATGAAGGTATACATATATTACATGGAAACATATGCACATTTAGATTTGAAATTTATTAATTTTTAGGTCTTCTTAGTTGTTTAATTGAGTATAGCTTCTTGGTATTAGTATATTCTAGTTATAGTATAATAAAGCATAATTATAATATACTTGCACATCTCATAAAATTACAGATAATTTCTATAAAAGATGATATGAAAATAGTATATAATTTTAGTATAAATTTGCAACTGTTGTTCATTAATCTGTATTACAGCATTTTAATAAACTAAGATTTTTTGTATCAGATGATGACGATATTTACTAAGTCTAAACATATACATAACAAAACCCAAAGTATTAATTTCATTACTGATGCCAAAATCTTATCGCTATGCTAAACAAACGTATCTCTCAGTATGACAAGCTGGACAGCAAAGAAAAGATACAACTACCGAGGACAAGCTTTCTAAGAGGAAAAGACTAAGCAGATTGAAAATGATAAAGGTTTTGCTGTCCATTTCTTTTTACAGAACAAACTTTTCAGAAGTGTCGACACTCGATGGGGCTCCTACATCTCCCTCCACGTTCGACCCCTCCTTTCCTAAGAATTCTCTTGATGAAGACTTAATATGGGAAGACGACGATTCTAGATATGCTGTTGCACTTGAGAAGCCACAGTGTATAGAGGAAGAAGTTGACACCGTTAACAAATCTTCTGAGGATGATTTGTCTTACGTTACATTAAAAACGAGACCGGTTGACCTTGGAGAAGATTCGGTGTTATATGACCAGTAAGTGAAACCTGTCATCAGTCTTCGTCTATACATTTTTAAAGATATTTGGTGTTTTGTTTTGGTGTCACTTATTTAGAGGTTATTTGTTTATTTGAAGTTGTAATTTTTGTTTGTGCAAAAATTTAAACTTTTGGCTTTATTATTGGTATTTTAATTTAATTACTCCGTATTATTTTTTTTGCATCAATTTAATGTACAAAGTTATTTATAATTTTATTGATGGGACTAGTAATCAAAGAAACCAATATATTTTTAATCATTAGATGGCTTTTTCGTATCACAGAGCACTGCAAAATGCACTGAAAAGTTCTAGACGATGTCACTCAAAGCTGAAGAGTTACCACATGACATATATACTTTTGTATCGGATCTATCTTTGTTGTATTTAGAATGTCATTATGATGACCTGGGTGATTCCATGATAATTTATGAGAATTGAGACAAGAAATTCTTTTTATGTGTGTTATGACACAGTAAGAGGATATCAGCTATGAGAAATATATTTTTTTAAATACTCTTTATTCTGAATTGAGTAACCTTTAATGATTCTTCTAAACACTGTGCTTACAATAAATAATCTTAAGAAATACTGTCATTATGTTAACAGCAACTCGTTAACTTTACAAGTAGAGACCTTGGTCTTCTGTTGTTATAACGAGTTAGCGTCAAAAAGCACCAATGTTAACGGTAATGTTAATGCGGATAAAAATGTAATTTTTTTCAAACCAGAAAAGATGTATGAGGAAAATTTTGCATCTTTTTTCACCTTTCTAAAATGTCTTTTATTTCCTTGGTTTTTTTAAATTTCTTTCTTTTTCCTTCCCATTTTTATCTCATTTTCTTGCAAACGTCCAACTGCCCCTCTGCTAAGGAATATTTCCTTGCAAGTAGAAGCACTGCTTGTTATTGCAGAGGCAACTGAGAGATAAAGAGATAACAAAGCTTGAAGCCCAACGTGAAACAGCTTGAAGCAACCTAAAACAATTAAAATTTTCACTTTAGTTGACAATATTTTTCCCTTCCCAATTTAAAGTTCTCAGTTTGAATTAAAAACTGAGCTGGCTTTATTTTAAATAAACACAAAGAAATTAATTTAACTAAATTGACTATTAGAAAGTTATTTGAAATTATGAAAGTCTACTTTCTTATTACTGCGTCCTTTACTGCTTCAATGTCTTCAAATCTTGTTTGATATAAACAAAATCTGATGTCAATGTTTTTCTTAAGCTTTACTTAAATTAGGCTTTGGTAGCAGCGTGAATTTTGAATCCATAAGTACTACTGATCTTGTTGTAAATGTAATAGATTAAGTATGGCTAATAACTTACAGGAGGAGATTATAACAAACGTAATTGAAATTAGCATTTGACTTGCAAATTTTATTGTTTCAACTCGATCATTTTTGAAGAAACAGCAAGACATTTTGAAGGCGGGGTTACACCTGGAGGGTTAAATGAAGTAAGAATGCTACAGGGGACAGTAACTTTTGATTCTTGTTTTGTGATGTGGTCTGATTCTGTATTACATGTTCGTCCAGAGAGAGATTCTAGGAGATCAGGTTTTCTAAATGATAAATGGTATCTTATTCGTTCAACAATCTTCAGCCACAAAATCTACTTTTCAATGCCACAAACACACCTTAGACATAACCAGCATTTTTAATATATTTATATTATATTTATATTTGTTTATATTTATATTTATAGTTATATTTATAATTATAGTTATATTTAAATTTATATTTATTTTTATAGTTATATTTATATTTATGTTTATATTTATATTTATAGTTATATTTATAGTTATAGTTATTTTTATAGTTATAGATATATTTGTATTTATAGTTATATTTATATTTATAGTTATATTTAAATTTATATTTATTTTTATAGTTATATTTATATTTATGTTTATATTTATATTTATAGTTATATTTATAGTTATATTTATAGTTATAGTTATTTTTATAGTTATAGATATATTTATAGTTATAGTTATTTTTATAGTTATAGATATATTTATAGTTATAGTTATTTTTATAGTTATAGATATATTTATATTTATAGTTATATTTATATTTATAGTTATATTTAAATTTATATTTATTTTTATAGTTATATTTATATTTATGTTTATATTTATATTTATAGTTATATTTATAGTTATAGTTATTTTTATAGTTATAGATATATTTATAGTTATAGTTATTTTTATAGTTATAGATATATTTATAGTTATAGTTATTTTTAAAGTTATAGATATATTTATATTTATAGTTATATTTATATTTATAGTTATATTTATATTTATAGTTATATTTATAGTTATAGTTATATTTATAGTTATAGTTATTTTTATAGTTATAGATATATTTATATTTATAGTTATATATTTATTTTTATATTTTTAGTTATATTTATATTTATAGTTATATTTATAGTTATAGTTTATATTTAGTTTATAATGCTTTACAATAGCACAGTGAAAATGCTATTTTGTGACTTGACTCAAGAAATTCATCTGTCTCTCTGTGTCTGCCTGTCTGTGTGTGTGTGTGTGTTTCTCTCTCTCTCTCCCCCTCTGTCTGTCTTTCTGTCTGTCTCTCTCTGTCTACCTGTCTGTCTGTCTGTCTCTCTGTGTCTCTCACTCTGTGTGTGTGTGTGTCTCTCTCTCTCTCTCTCTCTCTCTCTCTCTCTCTCTCTCTCTCTCTCTCTCTCTCTCTCTCTCTCTCTCTCTCTGACGTGGCATATAGCATGTTTAAAACGAGGGTAATTTTAAAGAGAACTATAAATGTGATTACTGCTTAAGGTATATGACCTATCGATCGTTTTGGAAAATAAGAATGATTTCTTTCCATAACTTACTTGGCATGCATTCTTTCTAACTGCCTGCCTTGGAGACATTTTTTAAAATTTTGTTACTATTAAACTCGCACCTTGTGACTTGACTAAAGAAATTCATCTGGCTCTAACTGGTAATTAACATTCGTAGTTGTCATATTTTCTTCTTGTGATTATTTTCTAGTGAACCTCTTAAACCATCTCAACGTTTAGTGTTAAGTTACTTGCTAGAATACCTAGAAACTGCCTGTTATATATATATCTAAGCAATTTCTTTATAAATTATGTTTGCAATGTTTTATGATTTATATATTTATAAATTTATATATTTTGAAAATTCAAACTAAAGTGATAACCGAAATAGCATGAAGACAACAGACTAAAATAGAGGCCTTAGTCTCTCATTACCTGAGTGCAGTTAGTGTCTGTTCAATCGCATGTTATTCTAAGTAGTAGATCAAGTGTTAATGACCCTGATAATTTATAGTCTTGGGCTGTAGTAACTAATGTTTTTTTCGAGTTAAGAACCACATACAATAAGAGGATTTCATTTTGGCGTCATTATTCTGCAACAGGTTCTTTTTTTTTCACTAACCTGTCAATTTGAAAATTTTTTCCCGGGAGCTTTTTAGCTTCTATCTCTTGGAAATATCTTGTATGATAACGTCAACATGTTGAAAGTGGACTTTGTCACTGCTTATATATGATCATTTTATGGCTTTCCGCTGAACTTTGGTGTTCGATTGTCAACCAAGAGATAATGTGAACATCTGTAGTATTATCGTACAGTTTTTAACGCTAGTCAGAATCAAGGTTTTCAAAGCGTTAACACAAACAAATCTAGTAGATCGAATAAAGCTAGAGGCAAAGCAATATCACAATACAAGCAAATGTTTTTCAAATCTTTGAAGAGGTGAAGTGTATTTCTGTACAGTCTAATGAAAAGGTAATAATGTTTTCCTTTTTTTTTCAGTGGTTCTTTATGTAATTGCTTGTTTAAGTATCAAAGAATAAGTTTATTTTGGAAAATATATGCAGAATACCAATGTTGAAAATATTTTTGTTTTTGAGAAGGAAAGAAGCTGAATAGCATGTCTGATAAAAATCATGTTTTTAATCTGTGTATTTCATTCATTGGTTTTGGATACCGAAGAGAAGAGATTTGCTTTACGAAAATCAGATAAATTGAAAAAACGCCAAAATGCTTTACAATAGCACAGTGAAAATGCTATTTTGAGGTTATTTGTTAAGGTTGCACTATGGAGATCTCTGGAAGATGACTTTGTATGATTTCGATTTCTTATTCATAATGTAAAAATCTGCGTAGAGAAACATTTAAGATACCAGGGATAATTAGGGAAAGAACTTACCTTGACGGACACAATTTCGCACAGGAGAAACCATCATTACAAAAGAAAAACAGTATTATATAATATGAAGGGATTAAAGTATTGTGTATTTATGATAACATTTTCTGCTGCACTAGAAATGACTGTCATTTAATTAATTGTTTATGCAGACGTAAACTCTTGCTAACCTTCAGGTAAGGCCAACCTGATCTTAATGGAATCTTGTTTTGACATTAAAGAAAAATTGCCCGCAAGATTATGAAGTATGAATTTTCAGGATATGTGGCATTATAATTATAGCTTTGCAGCGTTGTTAGCCGAAATCGTCAAGTTTTGTTCTCATTGATAATCAAAAGTTGTGTAAACTTTGTTCATTTCTGTTCACAATTCTACTGCTTCACTTGATTTGTAAATTTTGTTTGCAAGTGTTGCTAATGCTGTGCTTCTTTGTGACACACTACCCCTGAGTAACACTTACATTTGCTCTTTTTTCGCTCTTTGTCGAATATATATATATGCCGATCACAAGTCCGGGACCTTTGTTACCAACATGGTCTTTCTTATGTTTGTCTCTTACCTAAATTTCTGAAGCACTTCTTCCATGGCTTTGTTTATGTATTGCGTCTCGAATCGTGTAAAATTTGTTTGTGATGTAAAAGTTGGGTTTTTTTTGTTATTATTTTGTAAAAATAGAAGCCTTACATCTGTTAACAGCTGGTTGGAGTTTACTCCTGATAATAATAATAATAATAATAATAATAATAATAATAATAATTGCTGGGGTTTCTACCCCTGAGTCCCCCATGGGCTCGTATTGCTCCACCACTCAATAATAATAATAATATATGTGCGTGTGTGTATGAATGTGTGTAATGGGTTTTTCTGCAGAGTATCAAATACTTTATGACACTTTTGTTCACTTAAAGCACAAAGGATATATTTTTTAGGCTACTGAATTGAATTTGACCTTTTCCCACAGGATTGATGACCAATTGCCCTTCTGAGACCTTTTTGTCACTTTCTGATGTGTTATGCAATAAAGAAATGAAATAGTAGTTTGTTTCCTACTTCGCCAAGTTGTAAATTTGAAACCTTGGTTTGGTGGAAAGCTTTTTTGACATTGCCCTGTGTATTGAAGATATTTAGAATTTTTTAGCTTAGTTGAATAGATATGAATATGGTGTCTACATGTAATAAAGTACATCATCTTTGCATTTGTTGATGTATTTAAGGACAATACTCAAAATAATGATAGGAGAATGTTTAATTATAAAGTTTTAACTTTTGTATTGGCATTACTTTGTGCAAAGGTAATATTTAAGTACATTATCATTATCATTATCAACGCTATTTGGATGATGAACGCCTATAGTTTCCAAATTTATTCCATCAGATTTTAGGTTTTTGTAGTTTTTGTTACTGGGAATGTTAAAAAAAACCCACTTCTATCATCTGAGCACAACAGATCTCAAAGTTGAAGCTGGAAACTTTACCTTTCCATTTGCTTTTTTTTAATGCATCGACTTATTGAACAAAAAAAACCAAACTTGTGGTAAAATTTTCCTTAATATTGACGCAAAATGGCGAAAAGTAAGATGAACGTGTTTTCCACAGATGTGAATCTGTGCGATAATATCAAATAGAAAAACATACGTCAGTCATTTGAAACATTTCTATCTCTAATTTTATGCGTCTTCTTACATTTTTACTAGGCACAGAGGAGATAGTAGAGCAATTATATGATACTGGTTTTAGTTGTCTTCCACGTTCTTTTTTTACAATGCTGGTCTTGTATGTTATTATCGTTAAAATTTTGTTTTTATTATTATAATAATAATTATGATTATTATCATTATTGCTATCATTTTTATTGTTATGATGATGATAGCGGTGATGACGATAATGATGAAGATGATGATTAATCAGTATTTTAGACTGTGCATGTTTGAAGGAGTTGGGGCTTTGTGAATATATTGACAAAAGTGAAAAGACTGGTTATTTAGGAAAAAGCACTGAAGACTTTGTTTCTTCGGGGGTAGGAACAGATCTTGAGGACGAGATTTTTATTAGCTGCAGTTAAGAAAAGTGTTAATTTCAAGGACAGAAAGCCCCCCCCCCCCCCGAAAAAAGAAATAAGGTAGGATATTGAGAGGCTGATTGTGCTGGATCATTGTATCCATGCTAGCATTCACGATTGCCTCCTTCACTACTTTCAGCTTTTTAAGGCTTTTATGGTATACCTTTAGGTCATCAATGAACAGGCAATGAGTCCTCCTAATGTTTATTTCTCCTGATGATCCCGTTAGATATTCATCTGTCTCCTGTAATAACAACGCGATTGGTACCTCTGTCAGACCAAACTCTCCGGTGAGTAACTGTATCCTTGTTGAAGTCTTGTTTGTCAGGCAATGAGTCCTCCTGATGTTTATTTCTCCTGATGATCCCGTCTGATATTCATCTGTCTCCTGTAATAACAACGCGATTGGTACCTTTGTCAGACCAAACTCTCCGGTGAGTAACTGTATCCTTGTTGAAGTCTTGTTTGTCAGGCAATGAGTCCTCCTGATGTTTATTTCTCCTGATGATCCCGTCTGATATTCATCTGTCTCCTGTAATAACAACGCGATTGGTACCTTTGTCAGACCAAACTCTCCGGTGAGTAACTGTATCCTTGTTGAAGTCTTGTTTGTCAGGCAATGAGTCCTCCTGATGTTTATTTCTCCTGATGATCCCGTCTGATATTCATCTGTCTCCTGTAATAACAACGCGATTGGTACCTTTGTCAGACCAAACTTTCCGGTGAGTAACTGTATCCTTGTTGAAGTCTTGTTTGTCAGGCAATGAGTCCTCCTGATGTTTATTTCTCCTGATGATCGCGTCTGATATTCATCTGTCTCCTGTAATAACAACGCGATTGGTACCTTTGTCAGACCAAACTATCCGGTGAGTAACTGTATCCTTGTTGAAGTCTTGTCTGTCAGGCAATGAGTCCTCCTGATATTTATTTCTCCTGATGATCCCGTCTGATATTCATCTGTCTCCTGTAATAACAACGCGATTGGTACCTTTGTCAGACCAAACTTTCCGGTGAGTAACTGTATCCTTGTTGAAGTCTTGTTTGTCAGGCAATGAGTCCTCCTGATGTTTATTTCTCCTGATGATCGCGTCTGATATTCATCTGTCTCCTGTAATAACAACGCGATTGGTACCTTTGTCAGACCAAACTATCCGGTGAGTAACTGTATCCTTGTTGAAGTCTTGTCTGTCAGGCAATGAGTCCTCCTGATATTTATTTCTCCTGATGATCCCGTCTGATATTCATCTGTCTCCTGTAATAACAACGCGATTGGTACCTTTGTCAGACCAAACTCTCCGGTGAGTAACTCTATTCTTGTTGAAGTCTTGTTTGTCAGGCAATGAGTCCTCCTGATGTTTATTTCTCCTGATGATCCCGTCTGATATTCATCTGTCTCCTGTAATAACAACGCGATTGGTACCTTTGTCAGACCAAACTTTCCGGTGAGTAACTGTATCCTTGTTGAAGTCTTGTTTGTCAGGCAATGAGTCCTCCTGATGTTTATTTCTCCTGATGATCGCGTCTGATATTCATCTGTCTCCTGTAATAACAACGCGATTGGTACCTTTGTCAGACCAAACTTTCCGGTGAGTAACTGTTTCCTTGTTGAAACCCCTCACTGATGTTTATCCATCTGCTCACTTTTACCTTTCCACTGTCATTAATTTGCAATCGCGTGAGGTATCTTTCCATCATTACTTTCAAGAGTTCTAAAACTTTATCCGGTATTCCCTTCTATCTGTAAACTGTCTCCATCCAATAATGTCTGACCATATCATACGCTTTTTGGTAGCCATAGAATACCACTGCCAAGTTTCTTATCTTGCCCTTCACCTCACCCATTATAGCGTTATCTACCAACAATTGATCAACTGTTCCAAACACACCCGAGCACGTCACTGACTGAGTTTTAGCCCAAATTCCATTTGCAGTTGAGTGTTATTTCTTGTACTTGGCTACAATACCTGTAAGAATTTTGTAATAGCCGTTCAAACATGTTATTGATCGATGCTCCTCATTATCCAAATTCATTGTTTTGGAAATAGCGCTGACTTTACACCTGTCATCAATTTTGCCATTTCTTGCGGGCTTTCAATCCATTCATTCATACATTTCACCATTGATTTCCTAGCACCAATAATTTTCTTCCACCAGTAGTTTTGTATACCATCAATACCTGGGGTCCAACCAGTTCCTTCCCTTTCCCTTATCTTTCCCTTATCTTTTACTTTGGTTCTTTCTAACTTTTCGTTCAAATTTCTTTACTCTTCCAATCATTTACCCTTCAGTAGTTGTTTTTCACCAGTTGGTTCTGCACTAATTCTTTCAACTTTGCAAGGATCTTTTTTTCTTTTTTTGTTGTTTTTCGTCTAATCCTTCCGCGATTTAGTTCATTTCCTATTCTTGCTACTTTCTGTCTTGCATCTTTTAGTTTAGATTCCAACTTCCCAATTCTTTTCTATTGTTGTTATTGTTGTTATTGTTGTTTTAACTCTTTTTTTACTTAATCTCCCATTGCTTATACTACATCAGTCACATTACGCATATTACCATTCTCTTCTAAGTATCTTTCCAATATTTTGTTTGCACGTGTTATCTCTTTTTTTCTCAGTTCTGCATTAATTTTTATAAATCTCTTCCTTTCTTTAATTTTCTCTATTGTTGTAGTAGTTACCTTGTGAAAGTTGTTCAAAATTCTTGCTCTCATTTCGCTTGTGTCTTCATCATGATTATCCAGCACTCTCTTCTATTCTGTTTCTACTCTTGTTGATATTCTTTCTTGCTTTTCCTTTTCTTCACTTTTAACACTGTTGTTATCTTGTTTCATTTGTTCAACATTCCCTGTTTTCTGTTCACTTCGTTTTTGAATATTTTCTTTTATCATATCTTACCCTTCCCTTACTTCTATGAGGTTCGTTATCACTTTATCTTTTTTAAATCTTGCAACATTATCCCTCAAGCACTGTGCTGTAATTCGTTTTTTATTGTATCTTCCATCCCATGCCTCATNTCTTGCAACATTATCCCTCAAGCACTGTGCTGTAATTCGTTTTTTATTGTATCTTCCATCCCATGCCTCATTGATACGTTGCATAAGACCTCTTCCCTCCTTCCTTTCGTTTCTATCAATTTTAATCAAGTTCATTTTCATCTCCTATGTCCAATTAGAATCATTGATCCTATTTCTGGTTTCTGCTGAATTATTTCCATTCTCAGCATTACTGTCATCTCTGTTCTCAATGTTTGCACTAGTCACAAGATCTTTCTCTGACTCCTTTTTGAATATTGTAGCTTTATCTCGTAGATTTTGTTTTGATATTCTTACTTTTTCTGGATTTTCTTTCATCGAAAGTCGCCCGGCTTTCTGGATAAAGCTTCTGCTGATAAGGGTTGCCACTTCTCACCAGATATCGTTCTTGACCTCACAGCGCAGCGGCCATCCATTCCTCGGTAGGATTGGCATCTGAAGTTGTGAATATCATTGTTATTGTGTCCTTCGCTAGACAGGTTGCCATCCAAGACTAAAGGGCCCTATCTGCCCTGGTTTGTGATCAGAGTTTACCCTCATCTAGGTTGGTTGCTGGTTAAAGCTAACAAGTCAAACATGCCCTGCCCTGGAGCACTGGTTATTTAAAGGCGCCAGAAACTCGCCTTTTTTCCCTTTGTCTGTTTGTTCCAAACAGTTTTGCCACGAGAAGGCCAAAAGCTAAACTTGACTGTCAAATACTATATGTTCCACTTGCCATATGGAGCATTTTTTAGCCTTTGGATGCTCATCCTCCTTAGCCACTCCGGCAATAACAGTTTTTAGAACATTTATTATTATTATTATTATTATTATTATTATTATTATTATTATTATTATTATTATTATTATTATTATTATATTATTATTATTATTATCATAAATTCCCTCACATTTTAGCATTCTTATACTTTTCCAATTGTTCTAGCTGCCCCTAATATAGCAGCCGATATTTACATGGATTCCTAGTTTCTCTATCCAGTCTTTTAAAAATTTATTAGAAATACTACCTAGTGATCTAACCACTACAGGAATAACTTGAACCTTTTTCATACTCCCAATTCTTCCAAGGCTCTAATTTTAAGTCGTGATATCCCTGTATTTTATCTTTTTCTTTTTCAAAGACTATCGATGGAACATGCAATATCAATGAGAGTGGTGTTTTTCTTTCTTGTTTACAACAATAATATCCGGCCGTCTTGGCTTTATTTCGTTATCACATTGGAAATTCATATCTCATAGAATTTTCCATGCATTGTTCTCAACAGATCCTTCTGAACGATGATCGTACCACTTTTCTCGTCTCTCTAACCCATATTTTGTTACAAAGTTTCCGAAGTATCAACTTCGCCACATTATCATGACGTCTCTTATTTTCTCGCTGGGCTATTGTGATGCAGTCACTAATTATATGTTCGACAGTCTATCCCTTTTCACCACATTTCCTGCATAAAGGAGTATCCGAACTCTTTCCGATGTTGTGTTTGACATAGTTCTTCCCGGTTGCTTGCTCTTGTGTAGCGCACAACAGCGCTTCAATTTGAAGCTTCAAATCTCCATATACTGGCCATTTTCAGGTGATCTTTTTGTCAAATACGTCCGACAATTGCCCAACAAAATGACAATACATCACCTTTTGACTCTAATTAGCTTTCAATTGTTCTGTCTGTTCTCTTTTAAACTCGCTCTATGATTTAGTGTCTTCCGTCTTGATTGTCCCAGCTCTTTTCACACCTACCAGTGTTTCAGTAAAGTTCTTTACATAAAGCCCAAGTCTATTTTCTTCTCCTTTAACAGATATTTGCACACTTATCAATCTCCGATCCTCCTTCTCTTCCCGTCTATATCACTTTTAGGGTGAAAGGCGTCATACATAGTCATGGTTTTCCTTGTTTTTCTGTCCAAGTTCTTCAATTCACTACTTTTCCAATCAATAATACCTTCTCCACATCTGTCTATAGCAACTGCCCAGATATTGATTGCATTAATTTTATGCTTCCCATTTTGATTTAAGGGTCAGTTTAAGTTTCCTCGTGTATTCATTTGTAATCTTCTTTTTCATTTCACTTTCCTTGATCTTATCCAATTCTAGTATCCCAAGATATGTATAGCCTTTATCATCTACCTCTTTTATCATATCCTCATTCGGAAGTTGAATTCCATCGAATTAAAAACCGTTTTCCTCGTTTGAGAATCTAACTCCACATTTCTTTGAACCAAACTCCATTCCAATATCGTGGCTAAAAACAAAAACCGTGTTAACATGAGAATCAACTTCATTTTCACTTTTCACAAAGAGTTTAAGGTCATCCATAAAGAGAAGGTGATTCAACTTGAATTCCTTTTCTCCCCACTCATAAAACGCATTAACCTTTCTAAGCAGAAGGGAAAGATGTATTGTGCTTATAATAAATAATACGGAAGAAATACCATCTCCTTGAACGATTCCTCCATCTATATCTACATTACATGGTTCCTCTTCATCAGAAGTGAGTAAGAGCTTCCACTGCTTCATGATTCTTTCTAAAAACTGTCGAGTATTTTTAGCTATGACAAATATCTCCAGACATTCGTCTATCCAGCTGTGTGAGATAGAGTCATAACTCTTTTAATAATTGACCCACGCCATTGCTAGATTCATATGCCTTTCCTTGTCATCTTTCACGACAGTTTTTTCAATCAGCAACTGATCTTTGGTGTCTTTTTAGACCCTTTCTGTTCTTCAGGAAACATACTTTCGTTATCTAAGTACATGTAAATATCTTCAGCTATCATTCTTGTCAACAACTTTCCCATTAAGGGAAGGCACGTAATAAGAAGAAAGCTGTCAACAACTTTTCCCTTTGCAGAATCTTTTTGGTACAAAACAGCCCTTCCGTATGTCATCCAGGTAGGTATTTCAGTTACTCCTTCCAAAATATCAGACATTTGTTTAGCTATTGTTTCATGCAGGTTATTGATATTTTTCATCCAGTAGCCCTGCACTCCATCCTTTCCTGGTGTCTTCCAGTTTGGCATTGCTTTTCATTGATTTTTCACTTTATCTTTATTGATCATCATCTTGTCTTGCTCATGCCTGATATTGATCTCCTCCTTCATATTATTAAGTCACTTAGTCTGTTTGTTGTGATTCTTTTGGAGACTTCATATGCTGCTCCAAAATTTCTTACTTTCTTCTGCATCACGAGTTTCACCTCCTCTTTCTACCTGTCTATTCAGTTCATTTGTGACTTCTTTTTGATGAACTGAGTACAATCTATTGATCCTGTACTGATCTATTCTTTTGTTCTTAACGGGTGATTTTTGGTACTTTTATCCACCAATCTTTATTCTAACTCTTCAAGCACCGTTGTTAGTCCTTTTCTTTTAATTCTATACTTTCCTACTTAAGAGATTAAGTTTTTCCTTGCTTTTTTCTCTCAACTGTCCTTTGTAATCTATTTCCAAGACATTTACTTCCTTTCTCATTCCTTTAATATCATTTTTTATTTCTCTTGTCCACCATGGTTTTCGTATTTTACGCTTTACAGATTTCTTCAGCCACATTTGGTCTGCAACCCAAACGCTCACAGTTCTAATAAAGTTATAAGTTTGTGTAATATTGCTTGTATGGATGTATTTACCACTGCATTAACTTTAACTGGTATCTTATCAAAAGAACTCTTATCTACCTTTTTGAATGCGTTACCATCAGTATTTCTGCCAATAACCATTATTTCTCGCAACTGGTCAATTGTTTGCCTTCTTGATCGGGTACAAATTTGTCAGCCTAAAAATGGTTTTCGTCTATATTTTATTACTTTCAATATTACTGTCGTTTTTCATATCGTTTTGTGGTGTATGGTCATCAGTATTTATTTCATTTATTGTAGAATCCATAATAGCTTCATCACTGTTGACCACCTCTACTTCCTTAATTTTCCTTTGGATATTTTCGACCTCAAGTTCAGAGGGACAGCCGTTGTTCCTTATAATCCCTCGCCTGATCACATAGTCTTTGCTCAGTTACTTCAATTTCTAATACATCATGCTCTCTCTATTCCCTGAACATCCGCTGGCTGTAGCCCCTAACAGGTCTACCATTATCGTCAAAAGGTTTGCTTCGATAAAAACATTCCATTACTGCCTTGCTCACTTCTTTTGATCATTTGCGCACGTCGAAAATCCACAACCAGATGCCTTTTAGCGTCAAACCCAGGACTTTAACGTCATGCACAGGACGGATAATAATAATAATAATAATAATAATTATTATTATTATTATTAATTATCATTATTATTATTATTATTATTATTATCTTATATAAGGAGCCGTGGATTAATGGTTAGTGCACTGCACAGTAACCAAGAGTTCCGGGTTCGATTCCCCGAGCTGTCGAGGAGAATTTAGAACTTTGCGAAAAGAAAAAGCCATTGGTTGGCGTCAGGAAGGGCATCCGGCCAAAAAATTCCTCACTGCCAAATCAAATATTAATCAAATTATTATTATCTTATATCTTCCAACCGTTGCTAACCTAAAAGCAGATAGCAACCAGCTATCAAAGATTTTAGGTCTTTTTTTCTTCTCTGCTCTCAGATTGAGAGCACTTTCCTTAAAATCCTTGCAATTCCCAATGGTTCTGTTTTCTGTATTATTTCTAACACTGGACAACAGTCAAAATGCGATTTTTATGTAGATGATATTTTCTAGGCATATCGAGGACTCTGATTACGAATATGGCATTTTTAAAGAAACCTATGGATTGGATTTTTTACAGCCATTTTAAATTTTTCCAATATTACTTAATCGACATTGTTAGATGCTCAGTATTGCGCAGTTCTCAATGTGTTTAATGCTATTGTTTGTTTGTTTATTTGCCCTTCCTAATCCCATGAAAAACATTGACTGCGTAAATATGGTACTGTGAACAGCGTGGAATATTTAAACAACTTTGTGCCAATGTTGCCGTCGATGTTGAAGCTGCATGTACAGTAATTATATTATAACACTATCGGGAACTGGTGATTTGATACTTGATACTTCCTTTGCCTGTGGTTTGAAAGCCATCCCAATTGCATTGAACTCTTTTTCGCTTAAAAATGCCACTTAAAACTGGTCGTTCGTGCAAGAACTCACCAGCTACCTTTTGCAACATTTGTGAAAATTATATTCTAGTATCTCGACGTAGGAGGTTTTCCTATGTTATTATCAGTGTCTATGAAAAATAGTTGTGCCTCATGCTTTAGTTGACTGCGTCGTGGGCGACGGGAGACAGAAAGAATATGCCCTTCGCTGTACCTATGATCTGGCGTGAGCCAACTGATCATGTATCAGATTGTTATTTTTGTTTGACTCAGTTTACTCATGGAATTGGGAAAGGGAGGAGAGTCACCAGCTATGCAGTAGTTAGGTCTGCCACGTGATGATCACCTGCCGGCACCTGGTTCCTCACGAATGGAGGACACTCAACATTCAACCCCCGACCCCAGCGATTCTCCATTTGGATCCAGCTATGAAGGCCCTGACAGCTAGGTACACCTCATAACGCAACCCGAACTCAATGACCTCGCACGTGATTTGATGCTTTCCAAGCAGCACTCAGAAATACTTGCATCACGGCTCAATGACTGGAACATGCTGGATCCATCAACGCTGATAACTGCGTTTCGCACACTTAACCAAGAATTAGCCAAGTTCTTCTCAATAACAAACTCTGTATGTCACTGTGTCTATGTTGTTGGACTGACGAGCACGATGGATATCGAGTATACTCCATTCGGCCCGATGGCTGACAATACATAAAAATATCTTTTACTACTATTTCCAAGTCTGTTATTGCAGCATTGAATTTAGACTGGATATTTGTTATTTGTCTCTTTGGTGAGAAAAATAACATAAGAATGCACCCCTAAAAGCCCTGTTGTAACTTTTGCCAAAGCGAATTTTTATTTATAGTTTTTTAATTTTATTTATTTACTTTTTTGCTTGTTTGCTGTTTAAATACAATTATCTAGCGGAACCCACCAATATCCTATAGCAGGAAAAGAATTTTTGAGACATTTTTAATAGTAGTTATAATGGCACCATGCCCTGAGTATGACATGAAACTGCATTTGTCAGTGAGGCTTCTTTGCAGGCTAAAGAACAGAATGAATGTTCCTTTTATCGATGATGCTTCTGGACAGCCCCTGACAAGGGTCTACCACACGATCTGCCTCCTACCAGGGTACGGTAAAGTTCGTAGCAGCGGGTGAATGTACCGGAGGCTGTGCGTTGTCTGACGAAGGATGAGCATATCTGGTTCAACGACAGGAGACAACCCACCATTGAAGAGTGGAACTGCGATTGTAGAAGGTAGTGGCAAACCTCTACAATATTCATTACACGAATGAGCGTGAGGAACAAAAGAAATGGAGTCAACAGCCTACAGGGTGGCATATCAACTTGTAATTTTGCAACCTCGCTCGGTAGTGATCACGGTAGTATGCAAGAGGTCGTACTGATCGATATTTAGCTACTCGCCATAGCAAAAATCCATTGAGAATTGCAGCTTGGAACGTAAGAAAAGTGTTCGTTAATGGCAAATTGGACAACGTAATACTGGAAATGAAAAGATTCAAGATCAGTGTGGTCGGTATATCTGAAATGCGATGTGAAAACAAGGAACAACTTTTCAAAGAAGATTGTAAAGTCGTGTAGTCTGGAGGGGAGACCATTCGGAAATGTCCGACAGAGTCATCTTACTAATACTAAAATGTCCAAAAAAATATTTTACTGTTCAAGCATATGCTTCAACAGAATATGCCCCCTATGCTGAATTAATGGCCTTTTATCAGGAATTCCAGAAGGAAGTGCAAAGAACCGGGTCAGGGAAATGCATTTTACTGACGCGGGACTTTAATTCAAAGGTGGGAAGAGGCAGCGATGGTGCTGTCGTACAACCTCATGGTCTGAGTGAAACCAAAGAGGTGATCTGTTCGCAGGTTGTTGCAGAACAAAGGAACTATGCATTGGTAACACATGCTTCCACAACCACCCTCGGTCGACTATGGACTTGGAGGTCACCTGATGATCGTGCCCGAGAACTGCAGTTCATTGGGCATCTCGTGCGAAAGAGGAAGCTGAATGAAGTAATTCTGTGCGGAAAAATTGAAGGGGAAAGAGCCAGAAGTAGACAGCAACTCACTTTTGTGGTCCAGTTACAAGAAATACTCAAACTGCCCTAACAATCATTTTCAGACAGTTGGCAGGGAAATGGGATTGGTTAACTTACTGCGCATTAGGTGCTTAAACCTGGAGCAGACATGGTACCTAAACAAGAAGAGACTTTGGCCGTGAATTGTAATAAGTAATTAAAAAACAGGTACAATACTTGACTAGATCAGATGTGTCTTTGCAGATTTTGTTTTTATTTTGGTTTTACTGCTTTTTCATTAAAAGCGTGAAGTAAGAGTATTGCATAGAATTATTTTGATATTAAAATAATTTAATAAACATTTTTCAGCTCATCATCATCATCATCACATTCGGTCGACTTGATGACGACTCTTGGTGACATCATGCACAATCTGTTTCCACCGCCTTCTGACCCTCGCGACCTTCTTTAAGGTTGCCAGAGAGTTGCCTGTCAATGCCTTCACGTCATCCATCAATCTTTGTCGCAGTCTTCCTCTTCTTCTTCTCCCCTCACACATAGGCAACATTACATCCTTCTCTAAACTTTTTTCCTTTGTTATCACATACCCAAAGTATCGTAGCTTTTGTTTTGCTATTTGTGCTTCTAAACTTACTTTCGATCACTGATGCATTTGATTCTCTAGCCGTCCAAGGGATCTTCAATTCTCTCCTCCAACACCACAGTTCAAAGGCATCTATTCGCTTTCTATCTTATTTTTTGATTGTCCAACTTTCGCACCCATATATGGCTATAGCAAATATCATAGTTTCAACTATTCTAATTTTGTTCTTTTTAGATAAGTCGTTGCTTCTCATGATTTTCTTCAGGTTTGACATTGCTGTTTTTGCCATGGAGAGCCTCTGATTGATTTCTTCTGAAGACCCTCCATCTTCAGTAATCAGGCTTCCCAGAAAATTAAAAACTGATACCACCTCACGCTCTCTCCATCTATTGAGAAGTCTTTGACACTATCTGTTGTCAATACCTTATTCTTTTTTATGTTTAAATAAAGACCAGCTTGAGAGCTTTGTGCCTTTACCTTCTTCAACAGTCTTTTCAGGTCATCAACATTTTCTGCCATTAGGGTACAATCGTCTGCATGCCTTAAATTATTCAATTTTTTGCCTGAAACTTTTACTCCCGCGTCATCTTCATCCAGAGAAGCTTCACGCATGATAGACTCTGCATATAGATTGAAAAGTTATGGTGATAAAATACACCCTTGTCTAACACCCCTGCTCATGCCGAATCATTCCGTATCACCATGATTTGCCCTCACTGTTGCTTCTTGATTTGCATACAAACTTCTAATGACCATGATCAAATGTTCTGGAATGCCCATTTCTCTCAGCGTATTCCAAACTCGTTGATGATCTATGCAGTCAAACGCCTTACTGTAGTCAATGAAACAGAAGTATATCCTTTTCTGGAACTCTGTATATGTTTCCATAAACCACCTCATATTTGTGGTGCAGTCACCTGTTCCGCTTCCTTTTCGAAAACCAGCCTGTTCCTCTGGTAGCTCTCGCTCCATGTAGGGCTCCATCCTTCTCTGAATAATTCTAAGTAACACATTGAAGCATTGGCAGATCATAGCGATAGTTCTGTTGTTTACACACTGCATAATATCTCCTTTCTTAGGCAATGGTAGATAAATTAAACGCTTCCAATCTTTTAGCCATACCAATGTTTGCCAGATTTCTTGGCAGAGCCTTGTTAACTGACTTACAACACCTCCACCTCCTGCCTTGATAAGTTCAATTGGAATTTCATCTGTCCCTGGTGACTTGTTGTTATGTATCGACTTAAGAGCTGTTTGTAATTCGTCTAAGGTTATTTGTGGCACTGGATCAAATGGTTTTGGATTATAGGAATCGTTTAATGTAGGGTCTTGCTGATATAACGCGTATGTGTACTCTTTCCATCTATCTTTTATGTGGTTTCCTTCAGTCAAAATCCTTCCATTTGAGTCCTTGATGATACCTAGACTCGGAGTGAATTTCCCAGTTATCTGTTTGATTTTCTTAAATAAATTCCCTGAGTTGCCTGCAAAACTGTGATTTTCCATACTCTTACATTCTCCTGATAAATATACATTTTTGTCTCTTCTGACTAGTCTCAGGAACTGTCGATTTAACTGCCTGTAACCATCCGTATTTGAGCAATTTTAATGGCATCTTCCGTCAACCATTTAGATCTTTTCTTGGCTTTTACTACTGGTATGTTAGCTTTAGCTGTGTCGCGTATAGAAGATTTCATCGCTTCCCACCTCTCATCTGGTATATTATCTTAAGACAGTACTTGGAATCTGTTGGATATGGAGATAACGTAGTCATCTGTAATCTTGTTAAGATTATATTTTTTCCTTGCCATTGACTTACTCGTGGGTTTTTTTAACTTCAATTTGACTTGTGCCATACAAAGCTCATGGTCAATTCCACAGTCAGCGCCAAGGAGAGCCCTGGCATTAAATACCATGCTCTTCCGCTTTCTCTGAACGATAGTAAAATCAATCTGGTTTCGATAATTTTCCTCTGGGCGATGTCCATGTGTACAGCCTGCGATTGGGCTGAACAAAACATGTGTTCTTGATTGTTAAGTTTTGATCTATGCAGAACTGCACTAATCTGTCTCCAGCGTCATTTCTTACTCCTGGCCCATACTTTCCAGTGACATAAGGTGTAGGCAGACATCCTACCTTAGCACTGAAGTCACCTAGTATTATGATTACATTCTTCGGTGGTGTGTTATCAATCACTTCGTCTAGAATATGATAAAATTTATCAATCTCTTCTTTATTTGCGTCTGTGGTAGGGGCATAGATCTGTATTATAGTCATGTTCACCTGCTGCCCCTGAATACGGATTATGATTATCCTGTCGGAAACTGGGTTGTAGCCCGTGATGGAATTTTCCATTTGCATTTTAACGATAAATGTTACTCCATTCTTTCTTTGAGATTCGTGACCTGAGTAGAAAAGTATGTGTTTTCTTGTTTGAAAACTAATTTTTCCTATCCATTTTAGTTCACCTATTCCCAAAGCTGATACATCTGTCCGGTCCATCTCCGACTTAACAATGTCCAGCTTCCCACTGTAAATGCTACGTACATTGCAGGTAGCAAAGTTACGTTTGCTTGTCAAGCGCGTTTTACCCTTTGCATTTCTGCGGACATAAGGCAAAAAGCTCCCCTTTGGGTTTAGCCCAGCGTCGTCATTACTGTCAGATGCATTGAGAAAACGAACTTCTTCCCCAGTAGCTCGATAAGTGTCTTCAGACCTCGGGTACTCGTCTTCTAACACTAAGTGATTATCTCCTTCGCTTGTCATGTGCATAATGTTTTCAAGGCAAAAAAACCCCTGAAGTGGTCAATTGATCACCTGCTGATGGCTCGATCCATGTTGCTGCTGCCCAGTACTTCCTTATTTAACCCATAATTAGGAGGTTTAGAATCAGAGTTTTCCTTCTCCTAGACCGACTGCCTTCCCACGCTGACGAGCTCAGTCTACCCGGAGCTGGAGCTTTCCAACAATGGCTAAATATTTGGAATTGTAATTAATGGGTCTTTGCCTTTTTGTTGGTATGAAATGGACCTTGCAGTTGGGATTAGATATATAAGTAAATTACTTAATTAACTGATTCACAGTTGTAGAAGGCAAACGTCAAAAGTAATATAATTTAGAAAAAAGTATATTTCTTTTTAATGTTTGTGATTTAGAGGTAGCTTTGTGACTGCCAAGTTTTTGAAGTATTGAGAAACTACTTGGCCTGGTTTCTGTTCTGATGCCAGCTAAGGGCGTTTGGGAGACTCGAAGATCTATTTTCATCGCTTAGGTAATGTACAACTATGCTGACTACGAAATCGCGGCTTTTCACAGCTATAATTTGAATGAAACAATTTGTTATATTCAAATGGACTAATTCTCTTTTGGAAGCATTTATAACTGTGGTATATACAGTTTATGCTCAGCCGACACATGCAGTTAATGAATGTATTCGAAAGCTGAAGGTTTGAAGCCAAGGAGATACCCTTTCCTCCGCCTTCCATCACCTACCTTCCTTGCAACTTGCCACATAGAACCATTTAAATGTGAGACCTAATGGATTTGACTCATCTTTTCATACTCTTGCCTCAATAATCTATTATCCATCCTATAGTAATAGCTTAAATTGAGTTTAGCTAATTCATTATATATTATCACCTTTTAAGAATAAGCGCAATTGATCCATGAAATGTGGACACTAAATACTAAATATTAAACTAGAAACAGTTCTTTGTTTTTTGAATAGATCACCGCGTGGTTTGGTATATCCCCCTCGATAGTAACGTTTTTAAAAATTTTTTCTCGAGTAGTATTTGCTTTGATTCAGCATGCCAAGAAATATCAATTACAAGGGAACATTTGTTTGATGAGTTAATTTTACCAGCTTACAATACTATTAATTAAACTTGCTTTACTTGTGACCTACTGGAAAAGAATATTTTTTCATTAATTCAAGACTTCTTTAAGTCATCGGTATCAATATGCGTGGACATTGTGTGCAACTTCACATATCAGTAGTTTTGATTATTGTTTTTTTCTTAGTAATTTACTTCTGCCCTGTTAGTATTTGTTTATATAAACTTGTTGTCATTTCCAGATTACTTCAGCGAAATTGTTTAAAATCTGGTTTTTAGCATAAACCGCGTTATTCTCAACTATTCATAGTATCTCATTTTGAATACAGTTCAGTTTTGAACTTGTTCCTGTTATCTTACTATCTGTGGTTTTATCGTTTATTGCAGAAAAATTAACTGAATATTTGTCACTTTTTTTATACATGCTTAGACATTGTCATCGCACTTTGTAGTAAAGTTATTTCTAGTGCGTACTTAATAGATTTCATTTATTTATTTATTTATTTATTTGTTTTATCAAATGAACTTTTCGGTATTAATTTCACTGCTTTTAAAAATGTTGATATGTGTTCTGTACGTAAAAATTGAAATGGATATCAACATAAGTCTAATAAAGGGCCTCTTTGACTTCTGACTTTCATGATCAGTTAACCATTACAACATTGATGTAACAAATCCCAATACAGAGTCTGTTGACTTGAATCTGTAAGCATAATACCATCATAAAGATAGATACAAAGAAGAGAAACATCTGGTGAATATGACATGTCGAAGTAAATGTTACTTTCAGAATTGAAAGATTGAAGACAGTCAGTTGTTGCCGAGTTGTAAAAAGGCAATTGAGTTCAACAATGACCACAAGATTTCATCTGGTAGTAAATACGACAAAGTGAAAAAGATATTTTTAAGAACTTTAATGAAAACTGTTTAGATTGGCTTTACTGCTCAAAAGGTGTTTTTTCAATGGAAAGTTATAGATATACAAGTCATTAATCTTTTAAAACAGTATGCATCATCTAATGAAAAAGGTCTCTCTGGATGGAAAAAACAATTTTCTAAATCTCATGTGACTGTGGCTATGCCAAGGGATCTTCAGCTGCATCTATCAAAGAAAAGAAAATATTTCCTTTTTTTTTCTTCTTTTATTTCCGATTAATTTTCAACTGAGGGATAAACTGAATCAGTATACCAGTTAGGGAGAGATCTACCTACATTTTGGCACCCAATCATAAATCAAAGAAATAGACTATGACGTTTACTCAATGTTATTTGCAAGAATGTTGAAACCTTATAAGAATGTTTGATTTTGCACTCCAGATTCTTATCTGTTTAAATGGAAAGCCTCCTTCTCATTTGATTTCATTGCTTCATGAAAAATGCATGCAATATATTATGACAAGTGATGTTGTTTTGAAATCGTATCCTTGGAAGTTCGTGCTTTGACTAACTACGGAAAAATGATTGGTAACGATCAAAATATTATGCCCTGCACACGGATAAAAGCCAATGTTTAGCAACCATTTTTATGGATGACCTTCAAGATTTTAGAAAATAATCAAGGACTTCCCATCGATGATTTTAATCTTGGTAAGTCTTCGGAGCCGCACTTTCAAAACATTGAAGTTATTTTTCGTGACGCAGAAACCATAATTTTATGTTAAACACTGCTCTTGACTGGATGATTTTTTTACCGCAGTTTTAAGAAGTCACCTGTGGCGGATCATTGTTTAGAAAAAGGCTTTTTGCAAATTGTCTTAACCTTAATTTTGTTTCGTGAAAGCACTATTGTATTAGACAAATTTGGCCCTTAAAATGCGATCCTGCTGACAGTTGAGTTTGTTGCACTATTTCTGACAAATATACAAGTAGATATGAAATGTTGTGGGTTGTGATTCCACCTTTAACCGCACTTCAGTGGAGAGCTATGTAATGGCTGACTTCCTATGCCAAACGCTCGTTTTTTTTTAAAGTTCTCTTCAACCTTTAATTTTTTTTGTTGAAAGATTAGTTGACTGCAAAATTGTGATCTATTAAATTTTACCCTGTGAATAGATAGGCCAGTATTTTCAATTATAAGAAAAACCATCTCCTTACAAAAAAGCCAGACGAACTTGTGATAGTGGTTATGATTATTTAAAATAACTAAATTATACGTTTCAATGTATTGTATTGTCTGCCTTTTCTAGACGTTTTTTTGTTCACGTTAGAATTTCTTTTATCAAAATTCAGTACTAAAGTCAACTCATGTTATTTGAGCTACCTCTTATTTCTTGTCTTAGCCTTTTTCTCTCTTTTTTTTTTCTTTTCGCAGTTCCAAACACCTAGTAGTTCTATACTTTGTATGGTTCTCTATTCTTAAAGAAATAGCAAAGTAGAATACTCCTAATGATATATTTTTTCTTGATGAACTGAAATTGCATTCTATATGTGTTTTTCAAATCCCACCCAATGGGAAAACAAATTCTCCTTTTTCGTAATTATATACATGCCTGACAATTTTTGTTTGTTTGTAACTTGTTAGTTTTTGATCAGATTTTTAAGTTAAAAGGAAAACAAATGTGTCAGTTCTACCCTTTAAAAACTAATTTCAATTTTTCCCCATTTCCAGCTTGAGTGTGGGTTTTTTTTCAATTCTTTCATTCTGATTCACGAAGCACATGACAGATCATCATGAGCTGCTGCTTAAGGCTGATTTGTCTCTCTTTGTGTGTAGTCAGATGTATGTTTGTTTGCATGTGCATCAACATCGAGGTGAATACGAAGCAACGAGATCCCAAAGACTGAAAGTTTAAAATAAGATAAAAGCCAATAGCCACTAATTGAATCGGGGGGAGGGGGGTGGGTCCTTAGGATTAGATGGGAATGATTGAGCTATTATATGCACATTTGTTAGTAAATCCCATATCACTTGACACTTGACATGTTTCAATCCTATCCTTTGAAGTCACATTCTCTCCTTACAGAATATTGGTCAATAAAATTATTTTCTCCGTAACAATAAGGATTCACTGAGAGCGACTTGATGTGATATAGACATCAGCTGCAAAAGAAGAAAATCCCATTACAATATGTTCTTTTTTCCGCCCTTCATCTTTCAACTGAAGCAAGATTGTAAGCCATTTCAGTGTGGAGAGCTACTTTTATTATCTTTTTTTCCTTTTTTTTTACCTTTCCATTGGTTGTATTTTCCTTCTTCCTATTCCATCTCCAAAAAGATGTATAAAGTAAGTACTATGTCACTTAGATTACAAAAACGATTGACGAACTATTTCATTTGTTTCATTTGCAAAGAAATTGACCAGAGTAATTACTGATTGATAATTTGTCTTACTCTATTTGAAGCTTCAACTCTGAGTGTATTTTGAAAGAGGCATAGGATTTTTGAAGAAAAGAAAGTAACTCAAAGCATTCTGAATGTTGCACTGCAGAAATTCTAAGTCCATGCGGTTAGAACATTCCTTTTTCGGCACGAGCATGCGTATTACCATGACATGAAAATACCTATATAAAAGTATATTTTAGTGTAAATAGCGACTAAACCGTGATATATTTATTATTAGTTATAATAGTTTTTTCCATATGTTACCTCAAATATTATACTTTTTTCGATAATAACGAAAATTAAAAGGAGGCAAAGTGTAGATAGGCAGAGAAAGAAAAGGAAGGAGTGGATGAAAGGAGACATGAAAGGACAAGGTGCAAAAGAATAATTGTCACAATCGGAAAGTATGGAAGAGAAAAACCCCGAGCGTTTCACCCCAGGACTCAATGTTACTAAAGTTGAATGAAGAGGAACAAGAAGTCATACACTAACTGACATCATCCGAATCCAATCTGAAATTACAATAATAGCTAATAGGTTTCAACTCAATTATCATGCTAATTTTAAGGGTACCTCATGAAGCACAAAAAAAAGCGCTCTCAAACTAAGAGATAAAAACAAACAAAACAATCTGATTTAGACCTTTTAAAACTGTTAGGATGCTTTTTGTGATTGTGAGAGATACATTGCTTTTGTGCTGTTTTTATAGAAAACTCTCTGGTTCGCTACTGAAAACGAAGGACATAAATAGACAAATAAAATGTCAAGCAAATTTTTGTTTTTTGAAAAGAAGAAGCAACGCCATGATTCTACACCAATGTAGTTCAACTTTTCTCAGGCTAAATAACTTGAGTTTTTATTCAACTCATTTATTGTCTCAGATCTCATTAATTTGCCTTTAGCCTTTATTAATGACATTAGATTAAATTTTGATTCTTTAAAAAACACGAATCGGTTTAAAGACTGATTATCCTCAAGCTGAACCTGCTCTTTCATTTGGTTTCCATGGAAAGATGCATTTCATTGTCACCACCGATTCTGATCTTAATTGTGTATTTTCTAATTCAATGGGTTTTCTTCTGAGCCCATACCAGAACGAATAAATAGACGTCGATTGGATTTTCAGTTTTGCATGATTAGAGTTATTATTAATATGATATAAGACTCGTTTTATGAGGTTAAGAAAAAGGTATCTTTTTATTATAACTCATTTGGTGCCCTTTTCATTTTGGCGATCAATAGAACCCAGAATGTATTACGCATCTATTTGTTGGTTGTTACAGACAAGCAGTAGGTTGTACAAAGAATTACGCGTTATGTTATGAAGCATTATTTGGTAGGCTGATCTAAAATGACAGACAGACCCCCGTTATAATCATCAATGAGCATTAAAACTAGGTACATTTCTTTAATTTAAAGGGGGTACTACCAGTATAATTTACTGTCAAATACGAAGATTGCAAGTGATTATTGGTTTTGTCTGGGTTTTTGAGATGCACAAATTTACGTTGATCGTTTATTTTGGTTTCACGTTGTTTGTATGTAGAGAGGATCACTCCATCAAGCTCTCCTGATATACAAAAAGGGTTTTTTGTGCTATCAGTTGAATGCAAATTGAGACTATGAAAGATTAAAAGAGTTGCTACCATTTATTTTTCCAAGACAGTCATTCACAGGTAAAACAATTGGTTGTTATTAGAGATTGGTGTCTTAAAAGTGTTAACACTTATCACCTTATGCAGTACCGGCTGGAATATGTCCTTTTCCTTTACTTTGTGTACCAAGACTAGGAAGGTCCTCGGTGAGATTGATCTTACTATACCTTAACTTTATTGAAGTTTAGAGCAATTTATTTAATTCATTAGATGTGCTTTATTCCTGTCATAGTTTGATTCAGCCATCTGGCACAGGAAGTAATGGTATGGAAACTGTAGTTTAACTAAGGTGAATTCGATTCATAGTGAATAGAATAGCAGGCGACATGCGACAGTTTGAGTTGTTGTTTTAGAGTTTGTAAGGCTAGCAGGAGTGAATTAATTTTAAATTTGCTTTATTGTCATGTCACTACATTTAACCCATCAAAACCATTGTTAGGGTGGTTGGGAAAACTCTCTACGACGTGTTTTGAACAAGAAATCTAACATGGTCTGGAAGAGGAAAAACAATTGAAATGTGTTGTTTTGTAATGAAACTTGGGCTTTGCCCTGTACGTTGCAGTAGTGTCGAAAACAATTCTTTACCCGAATTTAATAGAAACATGACACACTATTATATAGTTAACTCGCAATTCAAACTAGATGACTAGACTGGGTTATTTACAATTGTATTTTGCATTTTACAACATTTATTGACTATTTCTATTTTTACTACATTTTAAGAAGTTATGAGTTGTAGAATTATATAAAAGGAAGAAGTTTAAGATTATAATGAAAAACAGTTTAAAAGGATGTTGCATCAAATTGGAGTTCACCGAGGACTAGGGAATGGTTCAGATCCATTTTCGTGGAGCTTCCATTTTTCAATTGTTATTGTTTTGTATTTCGAAGCCATGCAGAAAACGTTCTCAGTCACTTACATTATGTATGATAATCATCATATACACCGTCACTGTCTCACTTGTTTCCACAATAGTTTAAACCATAACCTGCATCATGGTCACATACCACTATAAGAATTACTGTCATTCTCACCTTCAGACGGTACCCCTGATATTATCATTTACATCATTATCATTTTTAAGCGCTTCATAAGGGTCGTCACTATCGATATGTTCACATCATGAGTGGTAAGCTTTTTCTGAGCTACGTTTGGAAAGATACGAAAGATACGTCACTTACGATCACAGTCGCTATTACCATTCCCCCCCCTACCATAACCATCATCTATTAGTATCATCATAATAATCATCATAATCATCATCAGTATAATAATCATTATTATAATCGCTATTATTATCGTCGTTGATGAGTAAAGATACCTTCGTTTCTATCACCTTTATCAGAACTAACCTCGTATTGAACTATGGTTATCTCGTCTTTAGATCAGTATTCATTTAAAATTGTCATTATCATTATCATCATCATCATAAGCAGCAGCAGCAACAAGAACAGCATTGTAAACAATCATTAATTTCACCTTAAGGTAACCAACATAATCATAAACAATACCATGAGGAGTAAACAAAAGAAGTAAACACGGTGGACAACAATTAATGGAAAAAGGTGATAGGGTTTTTTTAAATAAAAATGTGCCTATCAAAGTGCGTAGTAAATTATACAGGACTATAAAGAGACCTTCAGTATTTTGTTTTGAGGAAATAGTTCTAATATCAAGGACTTTACTACAAAAAATCAATGTAGCAAAATTGTGAATGTGGCGATGACATCTACTGTTTACTCGATTAGGTAAGAAACGAAATAAATGAGTACAAAGTATAATCAGCGTTGTGACTTATCAGAAAAAGTTGGAGAGATTTATCTGAAATGGTTTCTCTTATTCATAACAAGAGACGATGGATACTTTAAAAGGAGAGGAAAGGAGAGAAAAGAAGAGGAAAGGAGAGTAGTGAACATCAGTAAGAAAGACATTAAGGAGAAAGAACTGATGAAAGTTTGTGCGTCGCATCTTAGTCCGTAAAGCTCTCTCTGAATTGAGAGCACGTCAAAGAACACGAAAGAGGGAGGTATTTTAACTTCAAACAAGTTTCTTTTTTTATTAAAATATAAGCAACTTCCTGGTTTCAATCAGGGATTGAACGTATAACCTGGTCAGCTTGATAAGACAAAATGTTGAAAATATTTCTACAATGTTGAATAAACAAGTTCAGCGATGTGAAATTTGCAGGTGAAGCAATTTATTGTTATGCTCATTTTTCATTTGATTATTTTATATCTTCTTTCATATTTTAGCGGACTGTCCAATTTTTGTGCAATGACTCATTTTTGAATTTCACAAGTAAGCCGTCCGCATATAATCAGTACTTCATTGAAGTTCTATTTTGATTAAGAGTCCATGATCCATGCTACTTGAACGGTATAAATCTGAAGCGGATACAATATTGATTGGAGAACAAGATAATATAAGAACAAATCTTGTGCTCGTTTTTGCAGATATTAATTCTAAATCTTGACTACGCTGAAAAATGCTGATTTTTAAAGAAATCGCTCATTGCTGTGCCCAAAGATCATGGTTACATAATGCGCTGTCATATTTTCCTCCTTTTTGTCTTTCCCTCTCCTTTTCATCTTTTTTCCGCTGTAACATTTTTTTTTTAATTTTTGGCTCATTTCCTTTTATGTCTCTCATTTCTTTCCCCGGAAACATGTTCAAAGGCAATAGATTGAAACTTGCACCGAAGGAGCATCGAATACAGCACATTAAAGAATAAAGCGAGCATTAAGCCTGTAATCCCTTGTTTGATGAGGTAGTGATTTTATTTTTCAGCCATAACTGGGAGACTATTGCGTTTGTATATATTTATAGACAGACTTTTAAATGAAATAAAATCACTAATTGAAATGTAAAAAGGATAGAAATGACCCAGTGACATACACCCTATAGATACAAGTAGGGTTTTTTTCTTCTTTTTTTTTCTTTCTTTTCTTGTTAAGGATAAACTCTGTCACAGTTGAATGATTCAATATCAACAATTCGTCATTGTCGAGCAATGAAAGAATACGAAGGTATATTGGGGACTTCTAATGATACTCTATCTCCAATATATTTCACCAAAAATTTATAGTTCTCCAGCTGCTTTATCTTTTAAATTTACATAAAAACCTGATTTTCTAAATGACCAGTGAGAAATGACAGATTTTGAAAACATTATGCGGCTTATTTTCTGTTTCAGTTCTATCCTACTTTTAGTACCATCTGCTCTAATCCAGTGTTTGGTGGTTTTTTGAGCTATTAGTTCTCCAAAGTATCAACAGGTGCAGCTTAGGAATTGGTTGCTAAACAGAACACTAGAAATGTAGTTATTAAACAGTTTACTTTTGTTAATTCTGCGTCAAATTTATTAGCTGTTTCAAGGGTATGTGGATTGAAAGAAACTAGTGCTTTAAATTAGATGTGGTGGAGTGTTTCAACGAAAGCTGTTAATCTTTGTTTTTCCTTTTAGGTTTTTCTGTGTTAGAATGTTTTATTGAAATCAAATATGTCATTGACGCAATCTTCGGTGGATTCAACAAAAGGGCTTTTTAGTAACCCTTTTGTTGAATAGCATTAGTAAAAGTACTACTAGCAGTATTGGCCACACTACTAGTTGCTGTAGGAGTAGTAGCTGTAATAGTAGTAGTAGTAGTAGTAACAGTAGTAACAGTGGTAGTAGTAGTAGTAGTAGTAGTAGTAGTAGTAGTACTAGTAACAGTAGTAACAGTGGTAGTAGTAGTAGTTGTAATAGTAATAGTAGTAGTAGTAGTAGTAGTAGTAGTAACAGTAGTAACAGTGGTAGTAGTAGTTGTTGTAATACTAATAGTAGTAGTAGTAGTAACAGTGGTAGAAGTAGTAGTAGTAGTAGTAGTAGTAGTAGTAGTAGTAACAGTAGTAACAGTAGTAACAGTGGTAGTAGTAGTAGTAGTTATAATAATAATAGCAGTAGTAATAGTAGTAATAGTAGTAGTAATAGTAGAAGTAGTAATAATAGTAGTAGTAATAGTAATAGTAGCAATAGATAGTAATAGTAGTAATAGTAGAAGTTGTTGTAGTAGTAATAGTGGTAGTAATAGCAGTAGTAATAGTAGTAATAGTAGTAGTAATAGTAGAAGTAATAGCAGTAGTAATAGTAGTAATAGTAGTAGTAATAGTAGAAGTAGTAATAATAGTAGTAGTAATAGTAATAGTAGTAATAGTAGAAGTAGTAATACTAGTAGTAGTAGTAATAGTAGCAATAGATAGTAATAGTAGTAATAGTAGTAGTAGTAGTAATAGTAGTAGTAGTAGTAGTAGTAGTAGTACTAGTAGTAGTAGCAGTAACAGTAGTAACAGAGGTAATAGTAGTAGTAGTAGTAGTAGTAGTAATAGTAGTAGTAGTAATAGTAGTAGTAATAGTATTAGCAGTAACAGTAGTAACAGTAGTAGAAGTAGTAGTAGTTGTAGTAGTAATAGTAGTAGTAATTGTAGTGGTGATGGTAGTAGTAATAATAATAGTAGTACTAGTAGTAGTAGTAGTAATAGAAATAAAAGTAATAGTAATATTAGTATTAGTGGTGGTAGTAGTGGTAGTAGTAGTAGTATTAGCAGTATTAGTAGTAGTAGGAGTGGTAGTAGTAGTAAATGTAGTAGACGTCGTAGTAGCAGTAGTAGACGTAGTAGTAGTAGTAGTTATTATAGTAGGAGTAGGATTGTTGTAGTAATAATTGTAGTTGTAATAGGAATAGACGTTTTTGCTATAATGGTTGGAGTGTCGAAAGTAATAATAGGTATATTAAAGAATAGTTAGAGTGTGATTGATGGCGTTTTAGTTTTGCGGTATCGTAAGTTGTATTGGTATTAATTGGTGCGAATAAGCAGTTGGGATGGTAAACTGAAAAAAACCCCACTGCATTACTATTATCATTGTGCTTCAATGTGTATCAGTGTGTATCAATCTGTATGAATGTGCATCAATGTGTATCAATTTATATCAATGTGTATTAATGTGCATCAATGTGTATCAGTGTGTATCAATCTGTATGAATGTGCATCAATGTGTATCTATGTATATCAATGTGTATTAATGTGCATCAATGTGTATCAGTGTGTATCAATCTGTATGAATGTGCATCAATGTGTATCTATGTATATCAATGTGTATCAATGTGTATCACTGTGTATGGATGTGCATCAATGTGTATTAATGTGCATCAATGTGTATCAATGTGTATCAGTGTGTATGAATGTATATCAATGTGTATCAATGTGTATCAGTGTGTATGGATGTGCATCAATGTGTATCAATGTGCATCAATGTGTATCAATGTGCATCAATGTGTATCAATGTGTATCAATGTGTATCAATGTGTATCTATGTATATCAATGTGTATCAGTGTGTATGGATGTGCATCAATGTGTATCAATGTGCATCAATGTGTATCAGTGTTTATCAATGTGCATCAATGTGTATCTATGTCTATGAGTGTGTATGGTTGTGTATCAATGTGTATCAATGGGTATCAATGTGTATANTGTGTATCAATGTGTATCTATGTATATCAATGTGTATCAATGTGTATCAGTGTGTATGGATGTGCATCAATGTGTATCAATGTGCATCAATGTGTATCAGTGTGTATCAATGTGCATCAATGTGTATCTATGTCTATGAGTGTGTATGGATGTGCATCAATGTGTATCAATGTGCATCAATGTGTATCAATGTGTATCAATGCGTATGAATGTGCATCAATGTGTATCAATGTGTATCTATGTATATCAATGTGTATCAATGTGTATCAGTGTGTATGGATGTGCATCAATGTGTATCAATGTGCATCAATGTGTATCAGTGTGTATCAATGTGCATCAATGTGTATCTATGTCTATGAGTGTGTATGGATGTGCATCAATGTGTATCAATGTGCATCAATGTGTATCAATGTGTATCAATGCGTATGAATGTGCATCAATGTGTATCAATGTGTATCTATGTATATCAATGTGTATCAATGTGTATCAGTGTGTATGGATGTGCATCAATGTGTATCAATGTGCATCAATGTGTATCAGTGTGTATCAATGTGCATCAATGTGTATCTATGTCTATGAGTGTGTATGGATGTGCATCAATGTGTATCAATGTGCATCAATGTGTATCAATGTGTATCAATGCGTATGAATGTGCATCAATGTGTATCAATGTGTATCTATGTATATCAATGTGTATCAATGTGTATCAGTGTGTATGGATGTGCATCAATGTGTATCAATGTGCATCAATGTGTATCAGTGTGTATCAATGTGCATCAATGTGTATCTATGTCTATGAGTGTGTATGGATGTGCATCAATGTGTATCAATGTGCATCAATGTGTATCAATGTGTATCAATGCGTATGAATGTGCATCAATGTGTATCAATGTGTATCTATGTATATCAATGTGTATCAATGTGTATCAGTGTGTATGGATGTGCATCAATGTGTATCAATGTGCATCAATGTGTATCAGTGTGTATCAATGTGCATCAATGTGTATCTATGTCTATGAGTGTGTATGGATGTGCATCAATGTGTATCAATGTGCATCAATGTGTATCAATGTGTATCAATGCGTATGAATGTGCATCAATGTGTATCAATGTGTATCTATGTATATCAATGTGTATCAATGTGTATCAGTGTGTATGGATGTGCATCAATGTGTATCAATGTGCATCAATGTGTATCAGTGTGTATCAATGTGCATCAATGTGTATCTATGTCTATGAGTGTGTATGGATGTGCATCAATGTGTATCAATGTGCATCAATGTGTATCAATGTGTATCAATGCGTATGAATGTGCATCAATGTGTATCAATGTGTATCTATGTATATCAATGTGTATCAATGTGTATCAGTGTGTATGGATGTGCATCAATGTGTATCAATGTGCATCAATGTGTATCAGTGTGTATCAATGTGCATCAATGTGTATCTATGTCTATGAGTGTGTATGGATGTGCATCAATGTGTATCAGTGTGTATGAATGTGCATCAATGTGTATCAATGTGTATCAGTGTGTATGAATGTGCATCAATGTGTATCAATGTGCATCAATGTGTATCAGTGTGTATCAATCTGTATGAATGTGCATCAATGTGTATCTATGTATATCAATGTGTATCAGTGTGTATGGATGTGCATCAATGTGTATCAATGTGCATCAATGTGTATCAATGTGTATCAGTGTGTATGAATGTGCATTAATGTGTATCAATGTGTATGCACCACATACTTTCCGAAGTAAAGATGACCCAACTAAACTGGATCAGCTTTATACTAATATCGCCAATATTATAAAGACATCAAAACTGACAAGAGCACAAAAATATCTGTTATTAATTGCAGGTAATGTCAATGCAAAAGTTGAAAAGCGTAAAGATAAATTATGCATAGGATCATTTTCCTGAGGGAAGAGAAATATAAGCGGTTGGACGCTTGTTGATTTCAGTGGTCTTCGTGATCTATTTACCACAAACATCTCCTTCAAACACCCAGCAAGACATAACTGTTCGGGAAATATATATTCTTCTACTTCAACTGATGAAAACAACAATACAAAAACCATCAAAGTTTTTCAACCAAAACCACTATATTATCCGTAAAGCAACACAAATGTCCATCTTTCAAAACAGTTATTTATATGATGATACTGAAGTGAACAGTAACCATCGACTTGTTGTCACCAAAATGAAAATCGAAAGATTCTTCCTCTACAAAAAAAATAAAAAATAGTTCAAGGCACCTGTTGACACTGACAAGCTAGAAATTTAAGCTATTCTTGACGAATATCTCGAGCAACTGTGAAGCGAAATAAACCCAAAGGTCAGTTTAAAAACTTAGTACCAATTATTTTACTGGCAATTGCACGATAGAGTCTCTTTATCATCCTATAGCTATGAGTGAAACCGTAGCACAAGTGCTGTTGTATGGGATCCTCGGATTTTCGCAAAAACACAGAAAGAGGAAAGTAAAGTTTGGGTAAAAGGTATTGACAAGGCATTTGATTTTGCCACTCTCATTAGAAAAGATCTGATAGAAATTTCAAAGTCCATACTGCCTGAAAGTGACATGGGAATGGCCCATCTACTCTTCAGCAACGCCAACCTAAATATCAAAATGAAAGGAGTAGAAACAGAAAGCTTCCAAATCAACAAACGATAGCCACAAGGAAACAGCACCAGCGCAATATTCGTCAATATTTACCTATTAAAATCACGTTTAATTTTAATAGGGTTAGATGTAGTAGTCCCAGCGGCGTGGGTGAGGAAAAGAGAGGTGTTCCACTTTGACATACTTTTCTTTAAAAAAGTTGTAATAATTGGTGAGATCTTGTACATTTCTAGGCTTTTAATGATCCAATCATACGGAACACTGTCAAAAGCTTTACGATAGTCAATCCATGCTGTGCTTAAGTTGTTACTCTTTCTCCTGCAGTCCTTTAGAATCATTTTGTTTATTAGAAGCTGACCCTTGTATCCATATGAGTTCCTTTTGCAGCTTTTCTGTTCCTAAGGAAGAATCACGTTTTGCTCAAGGAAATTATACATTCTGTCAGTGATTACTGATGTTAAAACTTTATAGGTTGTGGTCAAGCACGTAACAGGGAGATAGTTTTTCGGGTATCGACTGATTTCGGGAGAAGATATGTGTTGCCTTGTGTTAACCAATCTGGTAAGGCTTCTATTGTAGTGACGATTTCATTTAATGATGCCATTAGGTATTTATGTATTTCACTTAGAGAGTTCAGCCAGAAATTTGGAATTTTATCTAATCCAGGGAATTTCCACTTCTGTGATTTCGCTAGGGCCAGGCGCAATTCCTCGATTGTAATAGGTTTCCACTATTGTTCTTTGACCTCACTCATCCTTTTCTCCTCTCTGCCTATCCAAGTAGCTTCCTGGTTGTAGTTTTTTTTTCTTTAGCCCNAAAAACTTAGTACCAATTATTTTACTGGCAATTGCACGATAGAGTCTCTTTATCATCCTATAGCTATGAGTGAAACCGTAGCACAAGTGCTGTTGTATGGGATCCTCGGATTTTCGCAAAAACACAGAAAGAGGAAAGTAAAGTTTGGGTAAAAGGTATTGACAAGGCATTTGATTTTGCCACTCTCATTAGAAAAGATCTGATAGAAATTTCAAAGTCCATACTGCCTGAAAGTGACATGGGAATGGCCCATCTACTCTTCAGCAACGCCAACCTAAATATCAAAATGAAAGGAGTAGAAACAGAAAGCTTCCAAATCAACAAACGATAGCCACAAGGAAACAGCACCAGCGCAATATTCGTCAATATTTACCTATTAAAATCACGTTTAATTTTAATAGGGTTAGATGTAGTAGTCCCAGCGGCGTGGGTGAGGAAAAGAGAGGTGTTCCACTTTGACATACTTTTCTTTAAAAAAGTTGTAATAATTGGTGAGATCTTGTACATTTCTAGGCTTTTAATGATCCAATCATACGGAACACTGTCAAAAGCTTTACGATAGTCAATCCATGCTGTGCTTAAGTTGTTACTCTTTCTCCTGCAGTCCTTTAGAATCATTTTGTTTATTAGAAGCTGACCCTTGTATCCATATGAGTTCCTTTTGCAGCTTTTCTGTTCCTAAGGAAGAATCACGTTTTGCTCAAGGAAATTATACATTCTGTCAGTGATTACTGATGTTAAAACTTTATAGGTTGTGGTCAAGCACGTAACAGGGAGATAGTTTTTCGGGTATCGACTGATTTCGGGAGAAGATATGTGTTGCCTTGTGTTAACCAATCTGGTAAGGCTTCTATTGTAGTGACGATTTCATTTAATGATGCCATTAGGTATTTATGTATTTCACTTAGAGAGTTCAGCCAGAAATTTGGAATTTTATCTAATCCAGGGAATTTCCACTTCTGTGATTTCGCTAGGGCCAGGCGCAATTCCTCGATTGTAATAGGTTTCCACTATTGTTCTTTGACCTCACTCATCCTTTTCTCCTCTCTGCCTATCCAAGTAGCTTCCTGGTTGTAGTTTTTTTTTCTTTAGCCCAGATACCATTCCAGAACTCCTCCACGTCCTTGTTCTCAGTTGGAATCTTTATTTCAATCTTACTCTTTCCAATTTCCCTGTAGAACTTTTTAGCATCAGTTTTAAAGATCTTGTTCTGTCTATAGAACTTATTTCGTTTATCAAATCTTCTCAATCGTTGCGCTTTCACTTGTATTTTTTGTTTTAAGACTTCTTTGGTCGTATCTGGAGAGACCTTATCAATAATATTGTATTTCCTTTTAACTTTCCAACTTTTCCTGGTTTTCACGTCTGTTCCTTTCGTTAATTCATCAAGAATTGAGATCTCTGCCCGCAAAGCAATTTTCTTCTTTATTTTCATTTCCCATATTGGTTCCTTATTTACCTGTTTCGGTTTATTCTTTTGTATTATAGTCCCCAGCTTTTGGATGGCAGCTTTTGCTGTTGAGTATATTAGATTCTTGATCGAGGTTAAATCTTTCTGGGTTTCATTAACTATCTGGCTTAGAGCAACGTTATAAAGCTTAATAGTGAAGTTTGTTTTTGAACAGAATGTTAGCATAGACAGTGTGTCCCTATTTTCCATCTCAGTCTCTTCAGTCATTGCAAGTTCACGTATTATGTCTTCATGGGCAGCCTGTATCTTTTCTTTATTTCTTTCAAAGAAATCATCAACAACCTCAAACATGTGCGCATTTCTTACTATTTCTTCATTAGTTCCTTCTCTCACTTCACTTATTCTATTCTCAATCAGTGCAGATGTCAAATTTACTAGTTCAATTATAGATTCTCGATTTTCATTTTCAATTTCAACCTCAGATTCTACAGTAGTATCATTTCGAATTTCATCCTGTATTAGATCAATTTGTGCATCATTCAACCGTTTATTTCTAAAAATATCTCGACGTACATTAGCAAGTTTATTAGCATCGATGTTTTGCATTATTTCTTTTCCTACTATTTTTCTCCATTCTGAGTAGATTTGTTCAGTCACGTTTCTCATAGGGTTCTTTTGAGCTATATAAAATACTCTTATAATCCTCTGTAGACCAGCTAACTCTAGTTTCTTTTGACCTTGTGGGCATCACTGCAGGTTCAAGGTTAGAGATATTCTGGTTCTGATTACCTTGCAGATCATTCGCAGGGGAGGAATTAGATCGAGTTGTACACTTTTCGACCTCAGGCTGGTCTCTCCCTGAGGGACGCGTCCCTTGTTGACCCGCGCGACGGATTAGGCGGTATGATTTACTTCTCCTTTTCATAATAGATGCATTTTAGCCTTACTGACAAGGGGCTGGGTATTCCACGCCAGTCGCCACCTGGTATTTCAGGCCCACGCGGATGTATTATTATTATGTACGGTTTTCTTATGAATGCTGTTTATTTACAATTACTTACCGGGTCACACCCAGTGACCTGAGGCAAGCAAAGGTTTCTACGAGCAATTTAATTGTTCAATAAATGTGGAGTACAAAAGAAAGTATAATACAAATAGGATTAAAAATTGTATCAAAAAGTATAAAAGTTCTTGTAATAAATTGTTTCTTTATGTGGACAAAGATTTTCTTAGTATATTTGCGGTGCTGGTAAGGACAATCTTTTGTATCTCCTGTAGGTTATGGTTGCCCGGAATTTTCGCAAGATGTTTATCTGTTCCCTTTTTAATCATTCCCAAAGCTCCTATTATTACTGGAACCGTTGTTGTTTTAAGATTCCACATTTTAGCAATCTCGATTTCAAGATCTTTATACTTGCTCAACTTATCAAACTGTTTGACGGAGATATTTTTATCATTCGGGATGCTCATATCGATCAATGTACATGTTTTCGTTAGGTGGTCTTTAATAATGATATCTGGGCGGTTAGCTTGAATGGTTCTATCAGTATTAACCGGAAAGTCCCATAAGATGGTAACATTTGGACCATTAATCACTGGCAGAGGATGGTGTTCGTACCACTTGGTAGGTGTTTCTACGTGATAATGCTGACATATTCCCCAGTGCAAATACTGTCCAACCCTATCATGACGTTTCACATATTCACTCGGTGTCAATACTGGGCATCCCGAGACTAAGTGGTCGATGGTTTCAACAAACTGATCGCAAAATCTGCACTTAGGATCGGCTCCGTTCCTCAAGATGTTAGCTTGATAGTTCCGCGTAAAGAGAGATTGATCTTGTGCTGCAACTATGAAGCCTTCAGTCTCTGCCTTCAGTCCCGAACTCCTCAGCCACTGATGGGTTGCAACTTGATCTACATCAGCGTTTTGACTTCGGAGAACGTACTGCCCATGCAGAGCTTTCTGGCTCCATCGTTGGTAAAGTTGGTCCTGTCCATTTTTCTTGGCAGCTTCTTTTGCCTTTTTGGCCAATTTGGTGACAGGTACTTGTTTTGCTTCGACCATTGGATCTACCTTTAGCTCACGTTCAAACGCATTAGATTCCTTGATAATAGAATGTAGTTTCTTACTAATTTCATGTCGATGGACTAGGGACAACATCCAGTCATTTGTACATTCTAGATACTGTTTCATACCAATAATAGTAGTTTTAAACGACAGTTCTAGTTGTATGAGCCCCCGACCCCCATTGCTTCTAGGCAAGTAGAGACGATCAACGTCAGCTTTAGGGTGGAGCATGCGATTGGATGTTAGTAATTTTCTAGTCTTCCTGTCCATTCTTTGGAGATCTGGGAGATTCCAATTGATTATACTGAAACTATATTGTACAACAGGGATTGCGAGAGTGTTGATCGCTTCAATGCGGTTTTTCGAGTTTAATTCTGTCTTCAACACTAGCCTTATCCGACGATAATACTCTTTGCGGATTTTCTCTTTCATAGTTGCGTGGCTAATACCATCACCTTCCTCAACACCTAAATACTTATAGGTGTCTTCTTGATCTAGTTCCTTAATAATAGTATCTACGTCGACATTAATGGACGAGGTCTCTCTAAGCCTGCCCTTAACAAATGTAGCTTTCGCACATTTATCAAGGCCGAAGTCCATGCATATATCATTACTGAACGCCTTCGCTGTGGTTAATAACCCTTCAAGTTCTTGATCATTTTTCGCGTACAGCTTCAAATCGTCCATGTAAAACAGATGGTTTATCACTTTATCAAATATCTTATATCCTGAGCCGGTGTTGTTAAGCTCGTTTGAAAGAGGAATCAGTGACATACAAAAGAGAAGTGGAGATAGAGAGTCTCCTTGAAAAATTCCACGCTTGATACGAATAAAATTAGACTCTGCTACTCCATTGTCGTGTGAAAGAAGAAGACGTGCTTTCCATTGTCCCATACTGTGTCTGAGAAAGTTAGAGATATAGGGAGAAATTTTATAAATGCTAAGGCTTTTTAAGATCCAGTCGTGTGGAACACTATCAAAGGCTTTGCGGTAGTCAATCCAAGCAGTACTGAGGCTTCTTTTTCCTTTTCTGCAATTTTCGAGTATCATTCGGTTGATCAATAGTTGGTCCTTGCATCCGTATGAGTTCCTTCGACATCCTTTTTGCTCTTGTGGTAGGATGGAATTTATTTCTAAAAAGTTGTACATTCTTTCCGTAATGATTGAGGTTAATAGCTTGTAAGTGGTTGTAAGACAAGTAATAGGGCGATAATTTTTAGGGTTTTTAGTGTCATCAGATTTAGGTAAAAGATAAGATAAGCCTTCAGTTAGCCATTCTGGTGCATCTTCAGGTTTCTCCATGATGTCATTGAGAGATTGTGCCAATTCTACGTGTGAAGGTACTAGTACGTTTAACCAAAAATTCGGAATTTTGTCGATGCCAGGGGACGTCCACTTCTTAGATTTCCTTAATGCAGCCTGGACTTCATCCATAGTAATGCTCACCCAATCCTGTTCTTTAACTTCACTCACTCGTTCTTCCTCTCTTTCTATCCACGTTGCTTCTTTGTTAAAGAGCTTTTCCTCACCCCAGATCTTATTCCAGAACTCCTCAACATCCTCACCTTTTGGGGGATCTTTAATCTCAATTTGACCTTTTCCTATTTCCCGATAAAACTTTTTGGCATCGGTTTTGAAAATTTTATTTTGACGATAGAACTTATTTCTCTTATCAAACCTTCTTAATCGTTGTGCTTTAACTTGTATTTTTTGTTTTAGTGTTTCTTTGATTTCTGCTATAGATGCTTCGTCTGTAAACCGATATTTTTTCTTAACTTTCCTACTTTTCCTAGTTTTAACAGCCGTTCCTTTTGAGATTTCATCTAAAATTGAGATCTCTGCCCGCAGAGATTCAATTTCCTTTTGGATTTTTACCTTCCACGAAGGGGCCTTATTAGTGTGTTTTTTACCTTTTTTCTTTACTTTTACACCTAATTGAGCAGTGACAGCTCTAGCAGTTGAATATATAAGATTGTTAATACTGCAAATTCTGGTTTCGGTTTCATTAATGATTTCCCTTAAAGCAACGTTGTAAATTTTAATCATCTTTTTAGCTTTTGAGTTTGCAGCAATTTTAGGTAGTGATTCTCTATCTTCAATTTTTATAAATTCAGTTTTGCTTAGTTCCCTAATGATGTCATCACGTGCTTCCGCAATCTTGGCTCTGTTGTTTTCTAAAAAGTCATCTATCTCAGGCTGATCATTATTATTGTTCTGATCTTGTTCTTCATTTCCAATCACATTAATCACATTTTCTATCTCATTTTCATTCATCTTGACTACTCTCACAATAGCTTTTGCATTTGCATCTCCAGCTTGTTCTTCCACAACACTATCATCAACTTGCCTGTTATCATTTCGAAGTTGGTCAATTTGCGCGTCATTCAGTCTTTTGTACTTGAATATGTCTCTGCGCACATTTGCAAGTTTATTACTATCAAAATTCTTTTGAAAGTCATTGCCTACTATCTTCCTCCATTCAACGTAAGTCTGTTCCGTTAAATTTCTTGTGGGCATCCTTTGGGCTATATAAAATGCTCGTAAAACGTTTTTGTAATCCTCTATGGACCATTTATGTCTTTTTGTCTTTTGTGTTGATGTTGTTGAAATCACTACAGGTTCAGGGTTAGGGGGATCCTGGTTCTGATTACCTTGTAGTTCATTTTTAGAGGGATTCATTCCAGTAGCAGATTTTTCGAACACCCCAGCCTGGTTTCCTACTGAGAGACGCGTCCCTTGTTGACCCGCGCGACGGACGATGCGGTATGTTTTATGTCTTGTTCTCATTTCATTTCGGCGTGCATTTTAACCTTACTGCCAAGGGGCTGAGTATTCCGCGCCATTTACCATCTGGTACTTCGAACACATCGCGGATCGTGGACAGACTCAACTCCGCCGGACGTCAACCCGGTATTTTAAGGTCTCGGAGTAGGCTAACAGGTGCTACACCTTGCCCAAGGGTGACCTGGAGGTAGTTGTGGCAAAGGGTAACCTCATTCGCCCACGTCGAAACTCCACAACCGGATGCAGTTTATCGTCATACCCAGGACGTTTATTATTATTATTATTATTATTATTATTATTATTATTATTATTATTATTATTATTATTATTATTATTGAGTTGTATTGAAGTACTTACTGTGCAGTCTCTGATGCTGAAATTTGAAAGTAATATTCTTGACTGGTGTTTTCTTTTGACAAAGTGAAACTGAGAAGACGCTGTGCTGAAAAAACAATACCTATTGAACTTGTCTGCGCACGTTTTTTTTCTCACATTTTTAAGGTTTCTTTTTTAGGCCATACAAATCTGTTAAGGAGCTTGGAGAGCCATTTGCGAAAGACAAAATCAGCTTGACAGACAGTGACAGTTTTGGCAACGAGTCACATTCCCATTCTGTTGAAGATCGACCTGACATTTCTCAAGGAAAAGATACGAATTTTGTAAATTATTTTGATAATACTGAAACTAGCATTTCAAAGGACTTAGTATTGCCAGAAGTTATTAGCAAGAAAAAGGATATGGCCACTGTGTCTAATACATCGAAAGTTATCCCAAAAATTAATCTACCTGGTGATGAGAGCAAAAAGGAAGGACAACCCCCTGGACCTGCTATATCTGTTAATACAGAAGAACAATCTTATGACTATGAAAAAGGAACTATTGTGGTTGGTGAGGATTCTGTTGTTGTTTTTGATGAACAGACAAAGCTGTAGCATTCATTCTTATTTATCTTTTTAGAAAAAAGGATACCACTTTTGTAAATAGCATGAGTTGAAAAAATACTCTCAGCTACTCATCTGAGTACTAACTCGCTCTTCACACATTAAGTTAGGTCGTGTTTGTTTTACAATTACCGTAGTTTAAAAATATGAATTAACTCTATTGCTTACTGACCAAGATCCAGGCGGACAATATGAAGTTTTAAGCGAGATGAAACTGGGAGAGTAACCAGAGCCCATCTTGTAGGGTTGTCCTGAATATCATCCACTTCCTATCTACTACGGAAATATTTGTATTTATGTCTATGTTTCTTATCAACTTTTAAATCAATGGACGGTAAAGTGGGCTTACATATTTATCTTTCTTTTATTTTTTTTATGCGGCGTACTTTGACTTTTTTTTCCTCTTTCAGCGCCATTTTCTCTTTAGGTGATAAGCAAACACGTCCGACTTTATTAGCAACTGGTATATATATATATATATATATATATATATATATATATATATATATATATATATATATATATATATATGGGCGGATACAGAGCATCCTACACGTTGCACGTGCTACAGTCGACTTTTAAAAAAAATAGATTTGAGTTGTATTTTCAAAACTCATAAAGTTGTGTCTGCGAAGTTAGTTTTTCGCTCTGTTGTTTTGGTTTTGACCTCGAAGATTTCAAAATCAACTTTCTGGGCCTCAAGTGAAATTTTTCACCCTTAGGTGATCATCAAACAACAAATTTTCATCATAAATTGTGTGAAGGTCAATTATTGCGCTTTTTATCGGTCAAATGGCTGCACTAAATTTTATGCGAAAGTGAAGTGATGTCTAGTTTTTCAAGATCAGCACAGCAAATACATATGTTATTTATAACTTTACTTGTTAAAGTAATTTGTTAAGCATGGTAACCTGTCTTAACCATATAATTAAACACAATAAAAATAGGGGGGTTTTCCCTGAGTATTAAAAAGGTTCAATCGGTTTTGGAGGTGTTTTGTGTGTTGGAAGGTGAAGCGTGGGTTGTTTTGATTTACGCAAGAGAAGCCCTTGGTGTGACAATAGGAAAACAAAAATGTGGCTTCGGAAGGGGTCGTTTGAGAGGAATAATAGTCTAATACGGGGTTTTATGGTAATTATCATCAAGTGATATAGTTTTTGTGGTGAGGTGTTTGTTTGGTCGAAGATGAGGTTGCAGTTGGGGTTTCCAAATGGTTTACAATGATACTTTGAGATCAGTTTTAAACAATTTGTTGCATTCAATTGTTTGTCAGATTACACAACAACGATATTTCATTTTCGTTCGCATCGAGATTTTTTTTTATTGAGTTGTTTGTCTATTAATAAATTAATTGTTTAAGAGTCTTCAAGTCAAGACACGGCTAAAATGCATTTTGATGGAAGTCCTGTTCATTTGCTGTGGCTATTTTAAATCTTTGCACAAAATCTCTCCTTATCTTGCGTCGTGCCAAACCATTCATTGCCCTTGTTGGTCAACCCTGGTATTGCTGGGGGAGAAAACCAATAACCGTAAAGAAAAGCAGGCAAACTACCATCTCCTTTCCAGTCACCGAAAAAGATGAAAATGAGATGAATCATCGTTTTCAAATACCCCTCAAAGAAACCGTGGAACAATCTGGTGACTTTAAGAGTTTACCAATGGACTTTGATTTACCAACAGTCAGGGCAGAAGTAAGAGAGTAGAATTTTACCGATTCTGTGCTTGCTGCCTTTGGGCTGTTTTAAAAGCAGGTAAGTAGACAGGTTGTCAGATGAACAGCGACTGCATATTTTGGAAAATGTCTGTAAGCCCAGCCCCTTTTTTTCTTCTCCATATCTATGATAAAAATCCCAAAAATTAAATTTATCCTTGATTAAAGAAACATATATGGCTGGGCTATTAGAAGGATTCAGATGGGGGATTTTGTCTTTCGTGTGGAGTTTTTAAGAAGGCGGTAGCAAGCAATGTATCGAAACCTCGAAAAGCGAAAGATAGCATGACTAGTCAATTGAAGCACTTCGATTTGAGGAGCACGAGACAAAGTCTGATATTGACAAAGGAGCCATGTTGACACAACAGACATTCAAAGAATGTTGTTACCAAGTGAAAAAAAACCCAATCAACCAGATTCATGACAAGATCATTGACAGAAATGTTAAAAAGAACAGACGCAAGCTTCAACCAATTGTGAAAATCATCTTTCGTCTGGCAGGCATAATTTTCCTTTACGTGGTAAAAGAGATGACTCAAAGCAACATTATATTCAAGACTGGAAATGTCAAAGACGTTTTCGAATTTCAGAGAGAACAGTGGCAATACTGGTCTTAACGAAGGTCTTTCAACTCCCAGGCAAAACCTTCTTAGTGCCCTAGAACAATCAAGTATTGAGAGAGGATTAAAAATCAAAGAGAAAAAGACAGAAGTTATGGTGGTCTCCAGGAAGAAACAAACTCGTATTTCTATCTTAGTTAACAACAAGACTGTGAAGCGAAGTCTTCAGGATCCATATCTCTGTCAATCACGTCCTTCCATCTTTTCCTCGGCCTACCTCTTCGCCTTCTGCCGAGTACGTCATAACTCAGTACCCTCCTTCCTACATAATCTGCATCACACCTTTTGTGCCCGTACCAGCGAAGTCCTGACTCCTTTATCTTGTCTCTTAGTCTCCTGATATAGGGCGTTTCTCGAATGTGGTCGTTAGGAATTCTGTCTAGTCGCGTCACACCTAGTGATCACCTCATCACGCGCATTCCAGCCACTTCTAGATCCGCTTCTTGTCGCTGGTAGCAACAGTTTCCAGACCATAAAAAAAGAACTGGGCGCACTGCCGTCTTGTAAACTTTTCTCTTCATACGTGGTGATATTTTCCTATCGCAAAGTACCCCTGTTACCTTCCTCCAACTATCTCCACCGGCCTGCACTCTTCGCTTTACTTCTCTATCTTAGTTTCCGTTTGCTTGTATTCTATCGATTTGGCTTCCGTTCAAAGATAGGTAGTCAGTTTTTGTCGGCTTATTTGTATTCCTTGCCTCTCCGAGGCATAACACCACCTCTCCAGCTGTAATTCAACTTCTTCTCTTTTCTCACTGTACAATATCGCCTGCGAACATCATATTTTGAGGAGCATATTTTCTTACATCATTTGTGAATCTATGCATTACCACTGCAAACAGATAAGGGTTTAAAGCGGAGCCCTGGTGCTGGCCTACCTTTGCTTTGAAGTAATATGTGCTTCCTGTAGCACTTCGAACACAGGTCTTACTGTCCTTGTATATATCTTGTACCAGTCTGATATACTTCTCTGTGATTCCTGACAGCTTCATACAACAACATATCTCCTCTCTGGGTACTCTGTCATACGCTTTTTCTAGATCAATAAATTTGTTGTGTAGTTGTTGGTGGTGATCTCGATGTTTCTCACGAAGGATTAGTAATGCAAACAGTGCATCTGTGGTACTGCATCCTGGCATAAAAGCGAACGGTTGTTTGCTGGTTTCGATTTATAACCTTAATCTTTTGCCCATCACTCTGTCCCACAATTTCAGAGTGTAGTGGATATTGGCAACCTCTTCGTGGTCCAGCCTGCAAGTACCAATCTAACGTTGGAAAATTAATGCAAAGACCTGAACAACAGAGACAAACCAGACAATCTAACGACATGTCAAAGATTCATGAGTCATCTGGTCTAGCTATCCTTCAATTAAATGTAGAAGGCCTTACACAACCAAAATGTGAAGTCATTCAAAAAATTGCCATGGACAATTCAATTTCCGCTATTCTACTACAAGCGACACATGCCACCAATGACGATAAAATCAAGATATATGGCTTTTCTCTCATTGGTTCAATCAAACACTCTAAGCATGGTATTGCCACTCTTGTACGTAACGACCTTCCTGCTGTTGAAATTGGCCGCAGTAATGCTGATAGTGCAGTTGAATGGCTAACCATCTCGATCGATGGAGAAAGTACAATAACAAACTACTACAAACCACCTTATTATCCGTTTGAACCACCATTCCTTTATGATCACCCAGTAATTTACTCCGTTGATTTCAACCGTCATCATACAACTTGGGGCTATTCTAGGAATAACTCGGATGGAGATGCTCTTTATGATTGGTCCAGCACATTCGATATTAAGTTGCTTTTCGATCATAATCAACCAAAGTCGTTTCATTTTGGTGCACCTACACGAATCCAGATATTACTTTCTTCACAACTGATGTCAACAGCTCTCTGCCTCATCCCGTACACACTCCTTTGGGTAACTTTCCAAAACCTACAATCATCCATCACCCAGCTTTAATCGAATGCATGCCGACATCGTCACTACCTAGATGTAATTTCAACAAAGCCGACAGGGATAGATTTAAGAATGCAACTAGAAATATGTGTGACGATCTTCCACCTTTAGAATCTGATTTAAATTTGTGTTACACAGCATTCAAGAACAAACTCTTGAAAATAGCTAAAGATACAATTCCAAGAGGTATTCGAAAGAACTGCATTCCTAAATGGGATACCAAATGCAATGAACTTGCTTTTCAGCATGAAAAACCTCAGTCTCGTGAGGAAAAGTTGTCTTCAGCAAACCGTTTTATCGATCATCTTAATACTAAATGGAAAGAACAATAGACTACCACTGCTGAGGGCATCAATATGAAATGGTCCATTCGAAAAGAATGGTCAACTATTAACAAACTCACTTGCCGAAAAAACGTCACTCCAAATTCGAATTCGATTAGTCCAAATGCAGTTGCTTCATGTCTTCTAAGCAATGGGAAGTACAAAAACCTTAATTGCCAATTTACAAGAGAAGTAAATCGACAATTGAAAGAAGAATATAATTCCCCATCAGTAGATCAAAACCTGTCATTAAATCACTAAAACTCGGTAAAGCCTCAGGCGCAGACAATCTACACCCTGAGTTCTTTCTTCAAATCCAGGAGAACTGCATTCAATGGCTACCATCTTTCTTC